>LZPO01074928.1:1223326-1244220 GCA_001675575.1 Neotoma lepida | reverse complement strand
GATCTGGTTCGGTGGCTGGACGGCTCCTTCTCTTGTGTTTTCAGGTCGAGCTCTGCTCTCTGGCCAACTCTTCAGCTGATCTTGTTTCCCCAGACTGTAGATTTCTGAGACCTCTCCCAAATGGATCTCAGCTGAAACCTAACTTCTTTGTTAGTAATGCTAAATCTTGTAATCTATGATTTATGCTTGGTTATTACCTCTGCCTTATACAATGTAGTATTACATACTCACTTGCATTTGAAATTTGTATTTGAACTTGTGCTGGATGTGGTAGCACACGTTTGTAGCCCTAGCACTTGGAAGTGGTGGCAAGACAATCAAGAATCAAAGATCGTCCTTGGCTACATAACAAGTTCAAGGCCAGCTTGGGCTACATAAGACCCTGTCTCAAAACAAAATGGATCGATAAAATACTATAGTCATATATGTCTNTTTGACCTTTTAAATTTATTTTGTGTTCTGGGGATTGATGCCAGGAACTCATATATGTTAGCAAGTGCTTTGTTAGTAAGCTGCACCCTCCTCCCATAAAACTACAACATTCTTAATAAAACATGCTAAAACTTTGAGAAAGCTTTTGTTCATTTCCATTTTCAAAAGTCATGTGGATTCTGGGTTGTTGCATATCCTTTAATCTCAGCATTGGGCAAACAAAGGCGGGAAGATCTCTGGTCTACACAGCAGGTTTCAGGCCAGCTAGAGCTACATAGTGAGACCTTCTCTTTTTAAAGCCATGTGGTTTATTTTACCAAAAAAGACTTTAATAAGAGTAACTTCTAATTACTAAACTATTCTTAATTTTTGCTTAACAGCTGTGATGGGAGCTGTGACGGCTCAGTAGTTAAGAACATTTCTGTTTTTCTAGAAGACCTGNGTTGAATTCCCAGCTCTGACATGGTCACAGTTTGCAACTCCAGTCCCAGTAGATTGGGTGCCCTCTTCTGGCCTCATTAGGCAAAATAACCACTCACATAAAATTAACAACAAAACTCAAGAAAACCTACCTGTAGGAGGGGCTGGAGAGATGTTTTGGTGGTCTGCTCTGTAAAAGAACTGGAGTTCAGATCCCAGCACTCCATCGGACAGCTAATAAACACATGCTTACCAGCTCCAATGGATCTGATACCCTTTTCCAACCTCCATGAACACCCTCGCACACGTGTACCCATGTACACATAAATTGAAAATATACATTTAAAAACACCTAAACGTTAAAAACAGAGGCTTGAAGGTCATGTTTCTTCTTTCTAAAAATAAAACTCATGTTCTTTTCTCTGGCTTAATGTGGGCCTACCTTGTCTCTGCCTGGATCTAACGTTGTCGCTTCTATACTCTTCCCACTCTATGTTCCTCAGATGTGCTAACTCTGTTTCTGCCCTAAGGCACCCTTGCTGCTGCTGCTGCTGCTTTCTGAGATGCTTCTCTGATTGTTTTGATTTGGTTCGGTTTGATTTTAGTAAAACATGAGCTCTAAACATGGGCTCTATCTTCTCAGATTTTTTTGTTGTTGTTGTTGTTGTTTTTAAGATGGAAGAGGCCTCACCTTGTGGCTCTGGCTGGCCTGAAACTCACTATGTAGACATCCATCTGCCTCTGTCTGCCAAATGCTGGGATTACAGGCATTCAGTGTCACATCTGGCTTGCTTACTTATAATTTCAATTTTATACCCATTTATTAGCAACACTCCTAAATTACCTTTTTCAAGCCTAAAATTATTTCACACATTTTCAAATGTATCATAAATCCTGAAGTTTTTAGTATTTACTAGTAATTAAAAAAATTAGTAGCTTTTTAAAAAAATTTATTTATTACACATACAGTATTCTGCCTGCATGTATGCCTGCAGACCAGAAGAGGACTCCAGGTCTTATTACAAGATCTTATTACATGTGGTTGTGAGCCACCATGTGGTTGGTTGAACTCAGGACCTCTGGAAGAGCAGCCAGTGCTCTTAACCGTTGAGCCATCTCTCCAGCCCCAGTAGTTTCCTTAATAAAGAATCAAGGTCTGGTGATGTTGCCTAGTGGTAGAGTTCTTGTGTAGCATGTCAGAGAGCCTGTTCTTGATGCCTAGCACAGAAAACAAAAGTTGATTTGAGTCAAAGAAGCTTAAATTCATCTTATTTTCTTACAGTAAATATTTCTGAGCTTTATATTAAATGGCTTAATAAACCTTTTATTTACTTTTTTGGAGATAGGATTTCTCTGTGTAGCCAGGGCTGGCCTGGAATTCACTGAGTAGAACTCAGTGAATATAGCCTCATATGCACAAAGATTCTCTGCTTTCTCATTGTAGGGGTTAAAGGCATGTACCATCATCCCTGGCCTCAATTACTTAAATTTTTTTTTGAAATTTTATTTACTTCTATTTTGTATATATAGGTATTTTGCCTACATGTGTACAGTGTGTGTGTGTGTGTGTGTGTGTGTGTGTGTGTGTGTGTGTGTGTGTAGTGCCCAAAGAGACCAGAAGAGGCTGTTAGAAGAATCCCTGAAACTGCAGTTAAAATGGCTATAAGCTGCTTATGGGTGCTAGGAATTGAACCTGGGTCCTTTGGAAGAGCAGCCAATGCTCTCAACTGCTGATCCATCTCTCCATCCCTTTAAATTACTTTTGTTCTTTGACATTTTCATACATATAAACAATGTCTCTTGATCATATACACTCGTGGTTGTCTACCTTCNTAATGCTGTGACCCTTGAATACAGTTCCTTGTGTTGTGGGTACCCCAACAATAAAACTATTTTCGTTGCTACTTCGTAACTGTAATTTTGCTACTATTAGGAATCAAAATGTAAATATCTGATATTCAACCTCTGTGAAAGGGTGGTTTGACTCCCAAAGGGGCCAAGCCCCCCAGGTTGAGAACCGCTGATGTACATACAGCCTTGGCTCCCCACTCCCCTGAGGTTGAGAACTGCTGATGTACATACAGCCTTGGCTCCCCACTCCTACTCCCTTTTTTTTTTAAGACAAGATATCCATATGACTTGGACCTCTTTTTAAAAACAAAACAAGCAAACAACTCAGGACCATCCATATCAGAGCTTCTGAGGAAGCATGGGTACCTACTAACAATAGCTTGTTGTTGTTGTTATTTGTTTTGCTTTGCTTGGGACTCTTAATGTAACTTGGCCTGGCTTCAAGTTTTTAATCTTCCTGCCTCCACTTCTTGGGTACTGGGATTCCAAGTATGTTCTTCATCATTTGTTAGATCTTTATCTAAAGGTGAGCAAAAATTAAATTANTAAAAAATAATTTGATTATGTAAATACATGTTTTAAATTCAGTTGTTTAGAATTTTCAGGATTTAGGAGAAGAGAGGAGATTAGAAAGACATTTCCCATGGGGGCCTGAAAGCAGCAGCTGAGGCTGTTTCTCCTTTCTGTTGTGCTGGAATTGACATTGGTCCCTTGTGGTGCTAGGCAAGCCCTTCACCATCAGGCTGTATCCCAAGCCCAACAACTTTTGATTAGTCCCTAAAGTCTTGTCCTTTTTACTTAACTTCATACTGGAGGGTGGGGTTTGTATATTATATCAAAGATGGATTGTGTAACTGTAAGGAATAAAGTACACCCAGTCTTCCTAATTCTCTGGCTCCTGGGGGTATTTGTGGTTAGGATTATTCAGCGTGTCCCTTACTCCCGTGTCTTGTTCTTTTAATCCTGGGACCAGGCCAGGCTGAGGCGAGGGCTCTGGACCATTGTGGCCTTTATTACTGTTTGAAGATTGAGGGTTCTTTTATTATAGCTACCACTATTCTCTCTGTCTCTTCTCAATGTTGGGTTTAACAGTGTATTACAGTTTTATCAGTCGTATAAAGCACTGTCTTAGTTAGGGTTTCTAGTGCTTCAACAAACCACCATGACCAAAAGGCATGTTGGGAAGGAAAGTGTTTATCTGGCTTACACTTCAGCATTGCTATTCATCACCAAAGGAAGTCAGGACAGGAACTCAAACAGGGCAGGATCCTGAAGGCAGGAGCTGTTGCAGAGGCCATGGAGGAGTACTGCTTACTGCCTTGCTTCCCATAGCTTGCTCAGCCTGCTTTCTTATAGAACCCAGGACCACCAGTCCAGGGATGACTCCACCCAGCATGGGCTTGGCCCTCCTCCATCAATCACTAAATGAGAAAATGTCTTACAGCTGGATCTCAAGGAGGACTTTCCTCAGCTGAGGCTCTTTTCTCTGATAACTATATCTTGTGTCAAGTTAACACACAAAACCATCCAGTACAATCTCAATCTCTCTTTCTCTCTCTCTCTCTTCTTCCCTCCCCCTCTCTCTTTTCTGTAAGGAACTAAAGGGTTATCGCACAAATAATAAAAAGAAAGGTTAACTTCAATCCTAACTCTTTAGTTGTGTGTAAATCTGACAGAATTTGGGGATTTGAATATCTAGCTGAAGCCTCCCCCTGCACCCCTCCCCTTTCTGATTTTTAAACCGTCCTTTAGTGTTTGCATTTTTGTTGTTTTTCTGCCTTGGCCATAATGTATTTAATCAGTTCTAAGAATATAGTCTGTTNAAACTCATCCACACGTCAAAGTGAACTTTTATTTTCATCATGTAATTTGAGCCAAATCCTGAAGTCTTTCTGTCTTCTGATAAAGCCTCAATCTATCATTGTAGGTGAATGTTTTGTCTGGGTCCTGTGAGGCCCCATGCGGTCCCGCAGCCACTTATAAATTAATAACTCAAAAGCTTATATTAATCACAACTGCTTGGCCATTAGCTCAGGCATATTACCGACTAGCTCTTATACTTAAATTCAGCCCATTTCTATTAATCTATGTTTTGCCACGTATTCTGTGGCTTTACCNGTCTACAGNCATGTTGNTCCTTCCNNGGCNGCTGGNGTCTCCNGACTCAGCCTTCCTCTTCCCAGAATTCTCCTTGTTTGTTTATCCCGCCTATACTTCCTGCCTGGCTACTGGCCAATCAGCATTTTATTTATCAATTAATCAGAGCAACACATATTCACAACATACAGAACAATATCTCCATCATATCATCTTTCCCCCAGTTAGTCCTTGGTGTTAACAGCTATTATAAACACATTTAAAAAGTCACCTACCATAGACAAACGTAAATCTTAGGAATAATTAGTTATCATTTACCTTGATTTAACGAGTGATTGTGAACTTTAGATTGGCCTCTTTTCTAACCTTTTTCAAAATTTTAAATCCACCTAAGAAAAATGTAAAATTGTTCACACAAACACAATTTTTGTTTTGTTGCCAGGATGAACTGGCTCGTGTTCTGGTTACTCTGTTTGATTCTCGGCACTTACTCTACCAGCTGCTCTGGAACATGTTTTCTAAAGAAGTAGAATTGGCAGACTCCATGCAGACTCTTTTCCGAGGCAACAGCTTGGCCAGTAAAATAATGACATTCTGCTTTAAGGTTTGTATCATTCATTTTGTGTGTATTTATGCACTAGGTTTGTTGAGAAGAAATTTTTTATAGAATGTGTTAGGTTGATTATCTTTTTAATGCAANCCGTATGGATATATTCCTAATTGTGCATTTCTTTAGGTATATGGTGCTACTTACCTACAAAAGCTCTTGGATCCTTTATTACGAATTGTGATCACATCTTCAGATTGGCAACATGTTAGCTTTGAAGTGGATCCCACCAGGTTTGTCATCTTGTTACAGTTGNTCCCTCCCTGCTCCCTGGTACTATGTGAGGCCACCTTCATGTTCCTGTCCATGGTCACTATGTAGCCCAACTGTCCTTGAACTTGTAGTCTACTTGCCTCAACTCTAGAATACTGGGGTTACAGAACTTTTCTTAACTCTTAAAATTGGTTTTTAGTTTTTGCACAAAAAGTTATACACAGATACATTCTTCCATAAGGAGTAAAAACATTAGCAGATGTCGTTAGAGGCATCTTTGAGTACCTCCTATAGGTACTGTTCTGGCTTATTCTGTCCTTTTCCCATTCTTTTGTATAAACATATATGTAATTGTTGAAGATATATATTGTAATATGATTATTTAATTTAAAAGGTAGCACAATCAGTCTGTGGTTTACAACTTAGTTCTTTTGATTTAGCCATTGGTCTTAGATCATCCTATGAAAGTCTGTGAAGATTAGTCGTATTCTTTTATATTGCCGCATAGTNTTACATAGTTTAGCTCTGTGAATATTTATGCANTAGCCTAGCCTTTTGACTTTTGCTATAACTTCCTTATTATTATTGTTTTGAGACAGGGTTTCTCTGTGTAGCTCTGGCTGTCCTGGAGCTCACTCTGTAGACCAGGCTGGCCTCAAACTCAGAGAGATCTGTTTGCCTCTGCCTTCCAAGTGCTAGAATTACTACAGACATGTGCCGCCATGCCCAGACCAACTTTCTTATTATTATTCTATTACTGTCTTTTCTATACTCGTTATTTGCTGTAGAAATGACTCTTCTAAATGCAGATGAGGCTTTCTGTTTCTTTGTTTTGTTTTGATGGTGTTGGTGATTGTACTCAGGTACTTTTGCATGCTATACAAGCACTCTACCCCTAAGCTTATCCCCAACCTTAGCACGAATCTTTTTGTCACTTATTTTATGAGAAGTCATTAGTGGTTCACTGTTGACAGAAAAATAAGCACAGATTGTTTGCTTTGTATAATCTACCTTTACCTCACTCATATTTTATATTCACTCTGTACTTTCAACTCCCAGGAAATATACATATTTTTAAAATGTTCTTGTGTGAGATTCTTTGGGATTAGCAGTGCCTAATAGATAATGTTTTCTCATGTCTGTTTTCTGTATACTATTTGTGTGTGTGTGTGTGTGTGTGTGTGTGTGTGTGTGTGTGTGTGTAATAGTTGTATATCGATATGGAGGTCAGAGGACACTTCCAGGGATCAGTCTCAGATCAACAGGCTTTCTTGGCAAGTCCTTTTATCCATTCAGTCATCTTGCCAGCCTAATCCTTCATTTCTCACCAGGTTCAAAAATCAAGAAGGCTGGTTAAGCATATGGCTGATGGCTGAGTGGTAGATCACTTACTTGCCTTAGTAGCATGTGTAAGGTCCTTGGTTCCATCCTCAACTCTCTCTCTCTCTCTCTCTCTCTCTCTCTCTCTCTCTCTCTCTCAGAAGACATAGAAAATCGATACATCCATAAATCACCTGTAAATTTTATTTCTCATCAAAATGACTCAAAAATGACTCATGATAGGCTAGAGAGATGGCTCAATGATTAACAGCACTTGCTGTTCTTCTAGAGGACCTAAGTTCAGTTCCCAGCATCCATATCAGGTGGTTCACAACTGCCTGTAACTGCAGCTCCAAGGCGTCTTCTGGCTTTGGAGGACACCTGAACATGTGGCATACACTCACACAGATTGATACACATAAATATAAATCTTAAACGCTTGGTGAAAGTGACTTTAGATTTCAAGAACTCATAAGCTCCTTTACACTTGAGACTGAGACCTACTCTGACAAGTCAGGATTTTATCCATTCTCCCATGTTCACAGGAAGAAAAAATGCTTAAGAATGCTGAAGGGCTGAGGATGTAGCTCAGTGGTAGGATGTTTGCCATGCATGCACAAAGCTCTGGGTTAGCTCCCCAGCAAAAGTTGGAAAACGAAAAGAAAAGGAGAAGGGGATGTGGGGGGAAGAGAGAGGGACAGAGTAACAAGAGAGGAAGAGAGAGACAGATTGCCGAAAGAAAGAAAGACAGCTAGCACATGTAGTTTAGACTGTGTTTTGCTTTTGCTGTGTTTTGAATCACATCATGGCCACACATATGTGTAGCAGGGGTCCTATGTTGTTGTTCCCTTTGGTGGAGGGGGCCAAGTAGGCGTGAAGTCAGGACACACAGACTCTGGGAGAATGTGAAAACTACAACAAGCTCAGTTTACTCAGGAAGAGGCAAGCCTTATATACCCTTCACCCTGGGGGAAGGGCTGATGAATATGCATGTGCTGGTGTGACATGGCTGCCTCTCATTGGTCCAGGTTATCTCCAGGCCGTGTTTCATTCAGCTGCTGTTGCTAAGGCCCCTAGGCAGACCCAGGCTGGCTCTCAGAATGTATCTTTTTTACTGGTTTGGGCTGGCTGGCCCTCAAGCCCCTTGGGGATGAGTCATCCCGGTATAAATTCTCTGCA
This sequence comes from Neotoma lepida, assembly GCA_001675575.1. Taxonomy (NCBI): domain Eukaryota; kingdom Metazoa; phylum Chordata; class Mammalia; order Rodentia; family Cricetidae; genus Neotoma; species Neotoma lepida. Next base: position 1,236,101 of record LZPO01074928.1, on the reverse strand, counting down.
GCTGAGCTACATCTTAGCTAGCAGTAGCTTGTTTAAGATCCAACAGAGGATTGAGGTCACAAGGCAAACCACCATTCCAAAACCGACTAGAAACAGATGAATACAGGGTGTCAGAGCTTACCATAGGAAGAGCTGCTGGAGCCAGTAACTAGTAGGGATACTTAACTATAATTGAGTTGCTAGAGGTGGAGTAGGGACTATCTTGAGAATTAGAACTTCTGGAGCCCAATCTGAAGGAGCTACCCCACCTTTGTGANTTTTACCTTCAAAAGCCTTGCTGGGTTTTCAAGNAAATGAGAGAAAAATCCCTTTGTGCTTTGGACTAGAAAAAAGAGAGAGAATCATTTGAAAATATATTCATTGGATTCTGTTCTCCCCAACCAACATGTGCTTCAAGAGGAAAACCACTCTTTTCTAGTCTTATCTGACCTAGAGGGTGGGCACTTAGCTACCTCTAACCCTCCTTCCCACCCATAGCCTTTCTGTCTCACGTGGAGAAAGATTTGGAAAAAGCTAAATCCTTCTAAAGGGACTTTGGCCCAGTATACAGTGGAGACAGAATCAGTTCATATGGAAATGCCCTGCACATTACCTTCATAACATCCACTGGACTCCAGTACATCAACGCTGAATTATAGCTGCAGCACAGACTCTAGTGTAGAAGTTTCCAGGGAAACCTGAAAACAAGGACACTAGAGGAAATGGACANCCACAGCTCCAGCAAGCATTCAAGGTAACTAACTCCCAGGCAGATCAAAGTCGTACACTGAAGGCCTGTTCACTTCAGTTTCTTGTTTCTCAGTAAGCTGTGTCTATCTTTCAACAGAAAAACTACAAGGCATACCAAGGGAGGACAGATTTAGGTCTGAAGAGACAAAACAGGCATCAGAACCAGACTTGGATGTGATGGGAATTTTGGAATTTTTACACTGACTATTTATAGAAATAACCATGGTTATTATGCTGAGAGCCTTAGTATATGTGTGGGGGAATATGGACAACATGAAAGAACCAGTGACTAATATAAGCAGGGAGCAGGAAAGCTAACAAGGAATACAAAAATAAAAAAAAATGCTAGAAAAACAGTATAGCAGAGGAAGAATGATAGTAATGGGCTGATAAGTAGATGCAGCAGAGATAAGGGTCCATGAGCTGAAGATGCACTAGTAGAAAGTTCAAACTGAAAAGAAATGAAAACACTCCTTCCCAAAATGATGGAGATGGTGAAAGAGGAACTTAGAAATTTACAGTATTAAATATACATCAGAAGGGGAGAAAGATCTAAAATTGATATTCTAAACTCCCATTTTAAGAANTTAGAGGGAGTAGGGAGATAGCTCAGTCAGTAAGGGTTTCCAGTGTGGGCATGAGGACTTGAATTTGAGCCCCAGGATCCATGTGAAAATAGTTCTGGGTAGGACTATTGGTTGCTTCCTTCCTTTTTTTGAAGCTTGCATGGTGCCTTCTGGTACAATGAAAGCTAGTCCTTTAGTGAGTTTATAAGGAATAGTTTTCCCACTTGAGTCTTTTACTTATTTGAGGATTTCATAAATGATTTCACTGGGTTTGCATTGTTTCCACTTCTCTCTCTAGCTCTTTCTGTGCTCCCCCAATTACTTCCTCTTGAATTCAGGATTCCTTCTAGAATTATTTTTGTTATGTATGTGTATGTGTGTTTATATACACATATGCTACTGAATCCAATTAATGTCACTCTTGTTTCCATGTGTTTAGGGCTGACCACTTAGGATTGAGATCTCACTTTTAAAATAAAGTAACAGTATCGGGGAAAAAATCTGGTTCTCCCTCGCTCAGCAGCCATTGATTGTAGCTCTTCCTCTAGGGGTGAGGCCTTGTGAAAATTTTCATCCACATAGGATGTCTACTCGTATGGTCTATGCAGGTCTCATGCAGTCAGCCTGAGAATTCATGGGAACAACATCCCTGTTCTGTCCAAAAGACACTGTCATGCAGTAGTTTACCAGGCCCTCAGGTTTTTTACATTCTTCCAGTCCATCTCTTTCTTGGGATTTGTGTTATAGATGGCCCATTGCGGGCTGGGCAGCTCACATTCAGTTACTTAGTCTTTGCATTTTGACCACTTTGGGTCTCTTTAAGAACCTTAAAGCCGGGCGGCGGTGGCGCATGTCTTTAATCCCAGCACTCGGGAGGCAGAGGCAGGTGGATCTCTGTGAGTTCGAGGCCAGCCTGGGCTACCGAGTGAGTTCCAGGAAAGGCGCTGCCAAAGCTACACAGAGAAACCCTGTCTTGAAAAACCAAAAAAAAAAAAGAAGAACCTTAAAAACTGCAGTGCTGATTCCTACCTACTAAATCAGCTCAGGTTTAATATCCCAAAGTCAAAAGGGCTCCAAAAGTTCCAGATTTTGGAACAGTTAGATTTATGGTTGTTTGACTGGTAACGTTTATGGAGATATACAAAATCGGAAAAAAATCTCAAACACTTTTTGTCGAAACATTTTGCATAAGTGGTATTCGACTTATACACCAAATCTGTGAGAATTCAGGGGAATAGGAATTCTTAAGCACTATTGTAGAGATGTTACTAAAAGTTAAATTTACATATGTTTAGCTACCAAGAAATACCAGTGTTTGTTAATTGCCCTAGTGGAACTCTTGTGTATGCACAACAATGTTCACTGAAGTGGTATCTGTAAAGGTGAACAGAAAAAAAGTTTTTAGACAGTCTTCATGTAGCCCAGGCTAGCCTCAGACTCCTGTGTAGTTGAAGCTGGCCTTGTACTCCTGATCCTTTTGCCTCCACTTCCCAAGTGCATTATAGGCATGAGTTATAAAACCTAGCAAAAGTGAAAATTTTAAAATATTCACTACCAGAGCAGATAAGTTACTGTATACAATACAATATATTTTTATGCTCAAGATGAATACATCCAATCTTCCTGCATGAATAATAGATAATCTCAGAAACCTGATGTAGAGGGAAAGGTGAAAGTTGCACTTTATTATTACTAGTGAAGATTTTAAAAAAGTCACCATTCATAGGTATGTATTGCCCAGTGTGGTAATACATGCCTTGAGTTTCAGCACTCAGGAGGCAGAGGCAGGTTAACTCTGTGAGTTTAAAACTGCCCTTGTCTGCATATTGAGTTCTAGGTCAGCCAGGGCTACACAGTAAGATCCTGTCTCCAAATAAAACAACAAAGATGAACACAATCAAAAACAGGGCTGTGGTAAAGGTGCCTACTCCTAGTCTTGATGACTGTAGTTCAATCCAAAGGTCCTATATGGTGGAGAGACTCCTACAAGTTGTCCTCTAACCTGCACATAGTATATGCACACACACACACATAAACAATTAAAAAATATATTTATAGCACCAGTGTTTCCATACCAACAAAAATGTTCTCAAATATCTACTATCTAAGGCTGATTTTTTTGTTAAATTTCTAGTTGCCTCAAAATTGTTTTGTTGTGGCTATTGTTGTTTTGTTTGTTTTTGACTGGGTCTCCTGTAGCCCATGCTTGCCTCAACTTGCTACAAAACTAAGAATGACCTTCAACTTTCGGGCTTCCTGCCTGCACCTTCTGAGTATTAGAATTTCTATTTTGGGTTTGTTAGTTTGTTTTTGAGACTGAGTCTCAATTTGTAGCCTGTGCGTCCTAAATTCACAATATAGTTCAGGCTGGCCCCAAACTCATGGCAGTTACTTGTTTTAGCCTTGTGAATACCGAAATTAATGTGAGCTGCCAAACCTGCTGTTATAGCTGCTGCTACTGCTACTACTACTTCTTCTTTTTCCTTTTTAAAACAAATTTGTTGTTTCAATCAGGATCAAAAAGTCTTGTGAGGAGTGATTTTGTTTCACCAGTCACATTTTGATTTTTACCTTTCCTTTATTACAGGTTAGAACCTTCTGAGATCCTTGAGGAAAACCAGAGGAACCTCCTTCAGATGACAGAGAAATTCTTCCGTGCCATCATCAATTCCTCCTCAGAATTCCCCTCTCAGCTTCGAAGTGTCTGNCATTGCTTATACCAGGTATGCTAAAAGTTCAAGATTGCCACTCTCAGTCCAACGCAAATTAAGAGGACTACTCACTCTGTGCAGTCAGCTGCTGGCTGTCATCTGGATGCATAATACAGTGTGGGGCTGGAGAGATGGCTCAGCAGTTAAGAGTACTGGCTGCTCTTGCAGAGGACCCAGGTTTGGTTCCCAGCACCCATGTGTTGGCTCACAGCTGTCTGTAACTCCAGTTGCAGGGGACCCAGTGCTCTCTTCTGACCTCCTCAGGCACCGGGCGTGCTTGTGGTGCATACACATATAGCTCATACACATAAGATAAAATAAATAAAATAAAATTTTAAAGAACTATTATTAGATTGACTTTGAAAGACACCTCACATTTTCTTCAGAGACATTTAAAGAACTTTAAGGAAAATAAATTAATTTTCCTTGTGTTGAAAAGTGTTAATCCCACTGGTTGAGAATAAGACCACAAACACAATTTTGAGCCAGATTTGAAGCCAACTTTAATTAAATACTGGTCAGGTTGATGGACTCTGGCCAGGTCCATTCCAGGTTTCCCAGGAAATGGCCACAAGTCACATTTTGCCATGACTGATAAAGGCACACCCACAAGACGACTGCATTTCCTATCAGCTCCAATCAGGGGGCAAGCGTACATCCTGATGTATTACCCACATGTGATCAAGCACATCTGGTGCAGATGGGTCAAACAAACACAGGACAAACAGGAGCTTAACTGTCTTAACTGCAAACAGAGCCTTTCACCTGCAAGGTTAACATTTTTCCTGTCTTGGTCTGTCCATTAACTTGCAAGGTGCATTGTTCCTGTTCTTGTTTTGGTCTCACAGAAAGTTGTTCAGAGTCAGTGAGTGTACTGAAAGGAAACTTTGTCTATCTTTATCCGAAATTACTCACAGGATCTTTCATGCTTGAGGCAAGTTCATTGCTTTTACATTGTAAATGGCTTGATCTGTAATTTTGGTTTNTGCTTTAAGAGATCATTGGTTTTGTGTCCTGTTTTCTCAGGACAAACTAATTGCGCTGTGTATTTTATGTAGAAAGCTACTTGTAAGATATGTTCCACCTCATCCAGTAGCCAACAGACTTTCTAATACTGTCACAGCAAGTAGTGCCCCTGAGTTCAGATATCCACAGCCATTCCTTCCATGCTAAGCGAAAAGGGCCTGTGTTCTTCTATAGCGTCTGGTTTTGACTTCATATGCAGTTTTAGGAATAGTTTAGTTAGTAAGAGAAGAGAGCCTATAAATCTATATTAACTTCTCAAAAAGGAAAAAATACTATAGGGCCTGGGGTTCCGAGTAAGGGTGCAAATAGGGTAAGAACTTCCACATTTACCAAAACCTATGTATTTCTCTGATTTTTGCAGTGTCATCCCAACCTCTTTTTTCTTTCTTTCTTTTTTTTTTTTTGGCTTGCAGCCTTAGTTGCTTAGAGACATTAACATCATCAGTCATCAGTGAAATCACCATTTTAAAAAGCTATGTGAGGCTGCTGTGTGAATTTTCCCCCATTGCTATTTTAAAAGATGTATCTGCTATGTCTATAAAAAGAAACCTTTGCATACATAGATACATGATAAAATACTCTTGGCATTAGCTTTCTGGATTCGTTATGACTTCACTGCTGTTTCAAAAAGCTCTAGGAAGCTTAGGTAAGCTCTACATAGTTTATTCAGCTAGGTAAGTGTGAGCGGTTAGTTACAACATGAAGCTTCATGTGTTGACTGTTTTAGCTTTACCCTTAGGTTTCTCTCTAAATTGAATTCTGTTGGTTTCCTCTTTGTAAAGTGAGGCTGACAAGACACAGCATGCATTTAAAAGTCTGAGTCACCTTGGTTTTCGGAAAGAAAATGGGGTTCTGAAGTGATAGTGGTTTTGCTATAGTTGGTTGAAAATGAGTGAGAAATGTACCTGATTACATGGTCTGACCTACTAGAATTTAAAAGAAACTCTTCATGTGACTGTTCCCATAATGAAAGATGTGTTTGTATCATCAACTAACTTTTACACCAGTTTGAGAGTATGATACTGTAATGTAAAATAGGACTTGACACTTAGTAAGCACGCAGGAAATAACTTCATGAAGGAATAATTTTCTCATTCCCACTACCTAAGTAATCAGGATTCTTGCCAGCCTTCCTAGTTAGGCACCAAGAGAAACGGTGAAGACTGAAGTCCTGACTGGTGACTTACTACCACTGTGTGCTGTGCTGTGCATTGCCTTAACACTTAAATTACCATATTAAAGCTTCACAGGAAAACACAGTGCAAAGGTTACACTGTGCATTATTTTGTAATGGATAAACTTAATGCAGACTACTGTGGAGCAAAGTTTTTGTTATAAGTAAGATTTTGTTCTTAATAAGCAAAATTTACAGTGACTAATTAAAGACAAAGATAGAAATGAAAAAGCTTCAGACTCAGTATGTTTTTTCATTGAGTGTTCTTCCTAACTTAGCTTTCTTTTTTGTTAGCTTAGCTTTCCTTTTTGTTAGCTTTTGTTTTTATTCATTTTTCCTTTTTGGGCTTTTACTTACCCTTGTAACTTTGGCAGTGACATAATGGTACCCTTATACTTTTATGCTCTGCTGGGAAGGATGGGAACCCATTTTTCTTTTTCTTAGTAAACATAGCTCCTGCTTTGGGGATCTACTGGGGAAATTTTGAAAGCTAAGTGAGTATATTGCTACCTAATTTTTACTGGAGTTCAGATTTTGGTCTTTAAGCCTTTTTGTATCTTATAATCAACTCTATTTACATGCTTTCTTTATTAAAAAATGGTTAATACTATATAGGAATAGTAGTCAAGTGTAAATGTTTGACAGACTTATAATAACTATTATGAGTAGGTATTCAGTTCTGGTGATAAAATTAGGAAACAGCTACTTGATTTTAAGTAAACATCATCTTTCCTGGTAAAGCTTCTTCTCCAAATGAGTTTATACATGTGTGTTAAAGCTATAAATGGTAGTTATATATTTTGGTTTAAAAAAAAACCCTGCAGATTTACATGGTTGTATTTTTGTAAATAGCCTTAAAGCCTGCAGCAAAGCTCCCTGAGATGAGACTTTCTGTTGTTNTACAAAACTGTGCCTCCTTGGGCTAGGATGCTGTTGACATCTAGATATACAGGAGCTATTTGGATGGATGGATGGGTGGATGGATGGATGGATGGATGGATGGATGGATGGATGGATGGATGGATGGATGATTTAAAACTGACTTTATGCTCAAGTTATTATGGGTTTTAGTTTTATATGCCGTAGAACTGTTAGAATAAGATACCATGTGTCTGGATCAAAGAATTTATGTTATGGTTAAGTTTTGTTGTTTTGAGAAAGTGTTTTTTGTAGCCCAAGCTGGCCCTGAACTCTTGATTCTCCTACTTACACCTCCCAAAGGCTGGGATTATAGGTATTTGTCACCACAGCTGGCTCTTATTGAGGTTTTTAAAATATTAAAAAAAATAATAATTGGCATACTCCAATCAGAAGTCTAAATTTTGAAAGAAATCTTTATTCTAGATAGAGTTCTAAGTGATGAAACTGGACATCTGTGTGGGTTTGAATGAATGGCTTTTGTGTTTTGGATGGGGAGGACATTCTGATAATTGATCATGTATAATAAGTAAAAATTTTAATCAGATTTAAGTTTGATTCTATATTATCTGCAATTTCTTAACTTTGATATTAATGAACTTTTTTTTCCTAGTTGTGCTGACATTCTTTTCCCAAATATAGCAGCTTTTAATAAAGTGGGTAGCACCATTTCAGGGAGCATTCTGCAGACACTGGAAGATGTGAAATTATAACAGCATTCCTTTACTGTCTCTCTAAAGATTATTTGCTGCGTATCTAGCCATTTAATTTCATTTAATAAAATCTTAATTAACTGCTAGATATTGGAAAAATAACTCTTAAGTCAATTGAAGGATACACAGAGAAGTATTTTATATATCAGAAAAATTAATGTAGACACAAAATGTTTTCAGTGTGTGGTCTACTTCATAACAACCATTTTATGTAAAACTTATCAAAAGCTAGGAATTGACTCAAATGTAAATATTCCTCAGATACACTTGAGGACAGCTTTTCTGTGACTTATAGCCAGAAATAGTAGACATGATTGGGTCTCAACATTTCTTGCTGTTTATTTTGTGCTTGGCTTAAAAGTGGAATAAAATTAAAGTCCAGGATTAAACTTCATCCCTCAAAATTCAGTTGATTTCTACTTTTCTGTTGGTTCCATTTGTGTTACATTTTACCATGTAATTTTATGTACAAGCCAACATTGTTTTTGTTGCTGTATGTAGTCGGTGCTGTGACTTGTTTGTGCTCATCTCTGTTCTGTAGGCAACTTGCCACTCCCTACTGAATAAAGCTACAGTAAAAGAAAAAAAGGAAAACAAAAAATCAGTAAGTTTGGAGAACTTTTTATTAGCTGTTTCTTTCGAAGCAAACCCCAAATCTTTTGCTATTTGTTAAGAACATCTTCACTTCAGCTATTTGACCTTCACTGTAAAATCATTCTACTAATTCTGGCACAAAATAGCTCTCATTCCAATTAACCCTGGAATTAAGTTACACTGAAACATTCTCTGTGTTCCTTTGGTTTGATTTATCCCAAAGGTATTTTGTGTGCATTTATTACATTGAATACCCTTGATCTAATTTTATTGTTATTTTCAAAATTATAAATGAATGCAAAAGAAACTTAATTTCAAGGCCTTAGGGGATGCTGACTGTCTTCATTCTTGCTTCTTGTTTGCAGGTCATGTGAGTGGTTTCTTTTTCTAGAAACAAAAGCATTTCTTAATAAATACATTGTGGGTGGGAATGTGTCTCTTTTTTTCCCCCTCTGGAGCTAAACATCAAACTCAGGATTTGCACATGCTAGAGCTACCAAAAACAAGCATCACTTTCTAAATCTAATCTAAAAGTTGCTAAATTTTTATTTTTATTCTTTATATTTTTGTCTTGATGGTCTCAGCCATCCATGATTTAGACATTTGTGCTTAGATTATAGAAATTTTAATGCTGAAGTTACTTTTACTTCAGAGAAAAATACACATTGTTACTTCAGTGAAAAGAAAACTCAATGAGGTCATGTTTATACAGAAGCACCTCATTGTGCAAACATGATTTGAATATATTGCCTGTAAAAGGAAGAAAGCTATGGTCACCACAGTTATTTTCTTCCTATGAATATCATTTGTTCACAGAATAACTTGCATTCATTTTAAAAATGACATCATCTGTGGATATGACTTACTCTTATCTAGTTTAGTCCTGTTTTTGTTCACTTTACCCAAATGATTGTAGAGAATGATGTAAAGAAAACTTTTTCAAGTTGGAGGTAGTTTTATTAAAAAAGGATAATTTAAAATCGTATTTGTCTGATTTTATCTTTCATTTCTTACTTTAGTTTTATATATAATAAAGCTTTATATTTATAGTTGCATTTAAAATTCAGAACTAAATTAAACTTTAGAGATTCATACTTTTATTATGTCCATTCAGAATTTTCTTTTTGAGTATATTAAGTAAAATTGGTCATCTATGAACAAATGGATTGGATTGGATGGCTCTTCTGCTTAAAACATTTTCCTCTAATGCTTCAGCCTTCTAATTCTCAGCATTTGTGGGTTTAACATTATACATCGTCACTTTGGAAATTAATTTGCTGTTTCTAACATTCTTATTTAATGTTATACTAATGACATTGTGTAGCATAACATAATTAAAGTCAGGCTTTCTGTGTTTCTCTAGAGCATGTTTTATTGCTTTCCTAACATTTATTATGGTTTTATATAAAGTTATTCCTTGGCATTTTTTTCTAGTAGTTATTTTCATATATATATGATATTCATATATACATATATATTTTTTCTGGTAACACCGTATTTTTGGAATGTATTTCTCAGCACAGNTTATAGTCTTCAAGGAAATAAGGGGGTCTAGTTGGTAGTACCTCAGTACAGATTCTATAGTGTGAGTCGTGCTAGTCATTGTAAAATTTAGAATGTCATTTTTTAAGTTGTTTAACAGAATCTAATTTTTTTTCTTTTAAAAGCAAGCTGACTTTGTAATAAATGAAATACAGAAAGAAGGTTTTAGTTCTGATGTTTAGCTATGTTGACACATTCCATTTGACTCAGTTTGTTACACTCAGATTACTGGGGAAGTTGCCTGCCTAATGCAGACTTCTCGGGATTTCATCTGTATAGCTGTTGATGCTCTGCTGATGTGTAATTGATTATCTGATTTTTGTAGTTCAACTTTACCAAGGGAAGTAAAGGGGGCATTAGCTCATCATTGGTTTCAGCATTTTACTCACCTAGCATTGATCTTACATTTAGAATATCATTTGGATCCAAATTAGACTTTTAATTAATTAACTAATTAATTAATTAATTTGTTATATATACAGTGTTCTGCCTGCATGTATGCCTGCAGGCCAGAAGAGGGCGCCAGATCTCATTACAGATGGTTGTGAGTCACCGTGTGGTTGCTGGGAATTGAACTCAGGACCTCTGGAAGAGCAGCAGCCAGTGCTCTTAACCTCTGAGCCATCTCTCCAGCCCCCAAATTAGATTTTTATAGATTTAGAAATAAAGAACAAAATGCTGGGCNTGGTGGTACACACCTTTAATTCCAGCACTCTTGAAGCAGAGGCAGGTAGATCTCTGAGTTTGAGGCCAATCTGGTCTACAAAGGGAGTTCCAGGACCACCAGGGCTACGCAGAGAAACCCTGTCTTAGAAGGCAAAACAAAAACAAAGCTTGAATATGTAGTATTGGATAAAATTATATTGATGTTAAGTAGTAGTGAAAGAAAAATTTATAAATTGGTTCAGGAAACTTTATACAGTATCCCTATTAGTATTAAATTTGTCAGGTTTTAGTTAAAAAAAATTCAGATANCACTATCAAAGAGATACATATTTTATGATATATGAAACTTTTCCTGAAACATGAAGTTGTGACATGAATTATTTTTAAAGATGTGGAAAATGGTTAAAAGTTGAAATAGTTTTTCAATAATTTTATAATACTCTTTGTGGGAAATAATTAATTCAGATTTTCCTTAAGTTCAGAAGCTGAGTATTTTCAAATATAAACCAGGAAGTTGTACTTTGCAAGATCTTTTTCCTAGAGAAAATCAGCTAGTAGCTACCTTTTTTGTTTTCGTGTTTTTGGAANAGGTCTTACGTCATAGCCCAGGCTGGCCTGAACTCATGGCAGTACTCTTGCCTTAGCCTCCTTCATGCTGGGGTTGTATGTATGTACCACCACACCGAACCTCTTAACCAGCCACTTTCAGACATAACATTTAGAGGCTGTTTGTGTGCAGCCGTTATTGATACTTAAGAGACACCTTTCACNGACGTTTAATAAACCAACTAGTTCTTTAAAGCAAACTGTGATGTTGGGCCTCTTAAAACTATATCAGGGTTTTAATGAGTTAAACTGTAAATATTACTGTTTTAAAAACAGCCTGCTTAAAATTAAATCTAAGTGTTTGGTGGACTGTGAGCATGGATCNCTAAAAGGGAGTTTTAGTCTTCTTCCTTCTTAATGGTTTGCTCCCCAAGCACTTTATGGTCTTGTTAGTTTATTGATATTTTTGTCTCTTTTAATTAAAATTTGGAAATTCTAAAAGAACTCAGTGTCATTGTTTGTCTTTTCACATTCTGAAGTTATATGATGAATTTTGTCTTTGCTTTCTTTTTATCAGATTTGAGGTTCTAGTTCCCAAGGGTTCAGTTCTATCCTAGAAGAGTAAGAATACTTGGATTGTCTTTCTAATTCTGTATCTAGAACCACATTTCAGCTACAAAAGACATCATCTATATTTAGCCAACTTCCTAGTTTCCCTGATTTCCTAAGGCAGGTCTCCTTGTGTGTTGTAAGCACCCCAAAGAACTGTAACCCAGAGAAGCTCCTTGAGTGTCAGTGTAAGGAAAAGGGAAGATACGACTAATGCAGCTCTGCTCCCAGTTCCTACGGCCACCCCAAAAAATCATTTTCTGAAATCATTACTATTTTTTTTATCAGAAATGATAAGAAAATTATTTTGAGATTATAGGCCATGGGTAAGGACACATTTAAGATAGAGACCCTAGGGCGGCTGGAAAGATGACTTAGTGGTTAAGAGCATTGACTGCCCTTCCAGAGAATCAGGTTCAATACTCAGCACCTAAGTGATAGCTCACAACCATCTGTAATGTCAGTTCCAGGAGATCTGATGCCCTCTTCTGGCTTCTGCGGGCATCAGGCATGTATGTGGTGTAGAGACTTACATGCAGGCAAAATGTCCATGTGCATATAAAACAATGAAGTAATAATTTAAATAAATACAGATCCCAAGAAGCACAAAATGGGCCAGAGTGATGTGAAATAGCCAGTTAATTTGGAGTCGAGTCTTTGAATTAATGACAAGTACTGACACCTGGTAAAGAAAAGTGTTAAGTAATTTTCCCATAAACCCCATTTTCTCATTTCCTCACCCCAAGAGCCCTTGAGATACAGGTTTGTCCTTATGTTCCCAGAATTGTGAGTGCTAGGCTCCACCATCACAGTTAGCCATGTCAAGCTAGAATAGCTTTTGAGATTAAAGTATCCTGTGTGGTTTTTAAAAAAAGAAATATGGCCAGGTGGTGGCTACACATGCCTTCAATTCCAGCATTCAAGAGGCAGAGGCAGGTGGATCTATATGAGTTCAAGCCCAGCCTGGTCTATAGAGCAAGT
>LZPO01074928.1:1202485-1213091 GCA_001675575.1 Neotoma lepida | reverse complement strand
TCTTTACTGTTTTGGGAGGCCCACCACCCATCTCCCAAATAAATCACATATAGAGGCTTATTCTTAATTATAAATTCCCGGGCTTAGCTTGGCTTGTTTTTTGCCAGCTTTCCTTAACTTTAACTATCCCGTCTACCTTTGGCCTCCTCTTCCTTCTCTGGCTACTTCTTCTCCTCTTAGATTTCTCCTTCTATATAGTCTATATATTCTCTCTGCCTGCCAGCCCCACCTATCCTTTCTCCTGCCTTACTGTTGGCCATTCAGATCTTTATTAGATCATCAGGTGTTTTAGACAGGCACAGTAACACAGTAACACAGCTTCACAGTTAAACAAATGCAACATAAACAAAAGTAACACACCTTAAAATAATATTCTACAGCATGTATAATATATATATATGATATGTATGTATGGTATGTATGCACACCTTGTGAGTGCCTGGTGACCATGAAGGTCAGAAAAGGGGTTGCAACTAGTAGTGGTTTGTGCTCTCTCAGCCTAACAAGCCCAGGAGAAAGTGCTTTGCTTAGTAGCTTTAGCAGAAGTGCTTAGCTTTGCTGGTTTGTCTTGAGTCACTTGTCAGTTTCCAGGACCGTCACTTTATCAAGGAAGATGAACTCTTTGACTCTTTAGGCCTGGTCATGAGCTTGTGCCTGGAGCTTAGTGGTAAAGCCAGGCACACATGGATGGCATGAACCTAAAGCAAAGATGCAAGCAGGGTTTATTTCCCAGAGGAAAATTAGATTGCCAAATCCCAGATGAAGAAAAGTGGACAAGTGAGCAGACAGAAGTAACAGAAATTCTCTCCATGCACNTTTAAAAGACCCAGAAAAGGCTGAATGTGGTGGTGTACCCTGCAGTTCCAGCACTGGGAAGGCTGAAACAGGAATTTCAAGTTCAAGACCAATCTGGGACACATAGGTAGTTTGAGGCCTGTCTTGGCTATCATGAGAACTTTTCTTAAAAACAAACAAACAGACCCCCCCAAAAGATGACTCTGACACTTCCTGAAAGGTACAAAGTTGTGTATGTATACAGAGAAATGTATACATCTATACATGTTAAATTGTTTACATTTGAGCCAGGAGTGTAGCTCAGCAGTAGAGCGTACCTCAGCATGCATGAGGGCCAAGGTTCAACACCCAGACACACACTGCCAAACAAAAGACTGGGACATTCACATGGCTCATATTACTTCTCTTAGGAGAGTGAATGTGCCTGGAGAATGTAGGGGACCAATATCATATTTCTGTCATTTGCCTCTATTTATTTATTTATTTATTTATTTATTATTTATTTATTTATTTTTGGTTTTTCGAGACAGGGTTTCTCTGTAGCTATGGAGCCTGTCCTAGAACTCAGAGAGATCTGCCTATCTCTGCCTCCCGAGTGCTGGAATTAAAAGTGTGAGACACCACTGCCTGGCCTCTATGTTTAATCTAGTGGCTTGTTCTGTTTTCTGATCTTCAGGCAAATTTTATTAGGGTACATGATATATCACCACAGGCACCCCAAATGGTTCATCTGTAGTCACTTTGTTTGGGTTCTCCTGGGTCATTTTACTCTTGGTAGCTCAGCTAGTTAGAATTACTACCTAATCTAAAGCTCCTAACTCACTGATAGTAAACCACAGGAATTGTTACTGTTAGCATACTAAGTTTGTTGAGTTAAACCCATCCCTCTATATGAACATAAAAATCCAACCAACATTTTTTTTAATCTCAGCACTTAATCAAAAGGCAGAGGCAGGCAGATCTATTGTGAGTTTGAGACCAGCTTGGTCTACAAAGTGAGTTCCAGGACAGCTGGGGCTGTGTAGAGAGACCCTGTCTAGGAGAAGGAAAGGAGATAGGAAAGGGACCAGAGGAGAAGGATGGAAGAAGGAGGAGGAAGGAGGAGGGAGAAGGAGTAAAATGAAGAGGAGAAAAAGGAAAAAAAAATTCAGTGAACAGTTAAGAGACATTTCTCTAGATAAAATGAGTGCTTAGTTCTAAGCATATAATTTGAAAACAATCTTTTGAAACACAAGTCAAGACTTACTCAAAATGTACTCTTATCATTGGATCAACAGTATTCTGCTTTGAAAATGTACTGGGATGGCCCGTTGCTATCACGCTGTCATGAACATAGCATTCCACTGATGAGGATGCTTTATAAAAGACGATTCTTTATACCATACCAGTGCTTTCAGTCTATTTAATTGAAAATAATAAAATACAAAACAGCTTCCCCCATGTCACTCTTTATCTCCTATCTTCCCCTTTGGTTAAATGCCTACTACGTAATTTCTTCTCATACCTTTAATAAAAACATTTGAGTTCTGATTCTATTTTGCCCACATTTAAAACACAAATGTGATGTTTTGCTTATTTTGGCATTTAATAGGGCACTACACTTACAGGAAGGAAACTATAATGTTAATGTAACATTTAAATGTATACAGTTAAAACTTACCAAAACCAAATCGCACTAGAATAATGACAATTTCTTAAGCAGAAAATTAAAATAAATTTTATTTTCTAAATGTGCTTATCCTTTAGCAAATAATATAAGGGGCTGAAGTGAGCAGGCATTCCAGCTCATTTCTGCCTGACTATGCACAAAAGAGTAAGAACACTATACAAACAAAGANGGTGAGTGCTGGACATTGGTTTGAGGGCTGTGCCACTACCTGCCACAGTCTTTGCAGTTATATTTGTGCCAGGGCTTGAAGACATGTGTTCTTGCCAGGTGGTCTTGGAGATNGGCTCTGAAGGCTTTGTCCCATTGAGGCTGCTTCCAAGCTGTGTTGTAGTTGCAGGACTTTGGCTTGTTGTGGCTTGTGGGCTCGTGGTAGAAACCGAGAACATCCCAGGCCTTGAGTCTTCTGTAGAATTTGAGGTTGTTGATGTTGAAATTGTTTCCATAATAGCAGCATACATGAGAAGCAGACTGATGGTGAATGAATGCTTGATCACCATTTTCCTTTGCTTTAAAATGATTATAAAAGTTAATATTCATTCACAGACACATGGACAATTATATATCCTTAATTATGTTTATTTGGTATATTCACTTATAAGTAGGCTTTTTTATTATTTATTAATGAACAAATTACAAGCTTCCTTCCTATACATCTCCTGATAGAAGACCTGCTTTCTGTCTAGTCACTTACTTCAGGAAAAAGCATTCTGAATATTAAATTGAGCTTGATTTTGTTGTCCTGTTTTGCAAGGAGTTAAACATGAGGCACTTGAAACAATAGAACGGGATCAAGGTAAAGAGCAGGAAAGCAGGGAAGGACAAGACAGGTTGGGAGAAGAGCATAGCGAAAGGAAGAGTGCAGCAGTGACTCTTCCCTCTTCATGTCTGTGTGGCTTCTTGTTTGACAGTTTAAGATTTAACCTTAGGTCACAAATTAGAATATTACTTTTAAATATTTCTACCAAAAATGGAAGGGGAAAAAACCCTAAACCAGACGATTCTCCAGTGCTGACGTTCGCTTCATTTTGCCTTCTTTGGGGGTGGGGAAAAGCAGCTGTCGTAGAGTGTTTCACAGCTTTTTAAAAAGAAGGAAATCTAGAATTGATTAAAATCAGCCTGTCATTTTACAGCTGGGTCTACACAAGGGGCATAGCATGTCTAGAGATGCCTGTCTTCAAGTGAGCAAATTCAGAGCCCAAGTCTAATCCTAGACCAATGTTCTTAGCAGGTGAAGATGGTGACCCAGATCAGATTCCTCTACGAGAGGGTTAGCACTGTTTCTAAAGTTAGGCTAGTTTTCTTTTAGCCTGTATTCAAATCTGATGGCTTGCTGTATCTCTGATAATTCAGCAGACCCCTGCTTACCATGATTAAATATTATACTTTTTTTATTCAAAGCTTAAATTTTAGAATGTATACAAGAAGTTCCATTTCATTCTAATACATAGTTAGACATTTTCAAGTTACTGTTACCTTTTGATTTGGTGAAATGTTCTTGAAGATTTGTAAATTGAGCCCTTCTCTAGTGTCCTGGAGAATGATTCTGAAAAGGAATTTCTTCTCACTCACTGCGCACTGTTTAATATAGCTAGCAAGTCAGTCACATGCTCAAAGCCTCACCTCTTTGGAAATATTCAGATGAATATCTGAATCTAGTGTAAACAGGCAGACTTTGACAGAGATTAAGAAATCATATCACGTCTTTCTAAAATCTATGTATTTAAAGGATCTAGTGAATACCTCACTGTGGTTATCCTTTCTGTGTACACCCTAATGGATTGCCTCATTGGACTGACTCTAACTAGATCGGTATATAATTTTGATATGTGATTATCATGATTTTAAACCAAGTAAGAATGTTAAAGATGAAGATTTAAAAATAATTTAGGAATTTTACATTTTAGGAAGTTAAATGTTGGTAAGTAAAAGGTAAAAGCAGCCTCTTAGATAAGAAGTTAAACTGTATTCATATGGAACTTTACAAAAAGTGATAGTGTGATACTAAGTTCACAAAAATTTGCTTCTTTAAAAAAATGTGTTAAACCACTGATGTGATGAGATTAAGTAAATTCTTTAAAGGAAACTTGTGTTCCTTTGGATCGTATACAGGGAAGTTGGACTGCCTTGTCCTAAGAGCTTCATTGTACTTGCATGACTGTGAGTGTAGCAAGGATGGACAGTGGTGTTGACACACAAGGAAGTCACTGCGTAAGTGGCAGAAGAACAAGTCAATACATGTTCCTTACTTTACTCTGTTGTGATTTTTTTTTCCCTCCTTTTGAATGAATAGGCAAATGCTTGCTAAATGTTTAGCTTCACTTAACGGAGGGTAGTTGTGGTCATACTTAGGAAATAAACAAAAGAAGCCACTTGGCAACCAGAGTAAATACTAAAATCAGATGACTAATATAATGCCTGCTACCGTGCCTTACCTACTTGCTTGCTCATTCTGAGGATTTACTCTGGGGAATATAGTTGAAATGGTTGTAGTTGATTGTTTTGTCCTTGAGCTGACTATGGCCCTGTAATTAATTATGTTTTTCTAATCCTGACCTTTGGATTTATCCTTTTCTTTTATTTCTTTCCTTCTTCCCTCCCCCATTTGAGACAGAATCTCCCTAAGTATCTTAGGTGGCCTTGAATTCACCATCCTCTTGCCTCAACTTAGAGTGCTGAGATTACGGACAGTGTGAACCACCATGCCTGGCTAGTCAACTTATTATTGTACTTCTAACAACTCAGCATCACCTTAACTCAGTGTTTTCTCCTTCTTGTTTTTCTCATAATCTCTTTGTTTTGCTTTGTTTTTTTGAGATGTAGCCCTGGCTCTTCTCATAATTTATTAATTGCACTTATCACCTAACCAAAATGGCCAGCTTGCTAACCTTGGGTTTCTCATTATCTGCTCTTTTTTATTAATCTTAATGCTCCCCTAAACAAATTAAAAATTATTCGCCATTACCCAGCCTTTAAAGACCTCCATATTGTTACTCCATCTGAACTATTTTCCTTTTTAGCTCAGAATTCCTTCTGTGGCCTCTGTTACCCTCTTTTCTATGTAGGAACCTTCTCTACTATTATAGAGAAGAATTAGTCATTTTAGAACATTGTAATTATCAGAGTCTGGGTTTTTTTCCCCCACTGTCTTCTGGCTTTCTTGTGGTCAGGCACATCCCTTATTTTTTGTATTTTCTCTACCTTCTAGCATAGTAAGTAGTTATTAAAAATAGGAAACAGTAAGCCCTGGAATTCATTGAAAACCCATCAATTTCTTCTATCAGCTGATATCATTAGTAATGTCTAAAGTAGCAACTATTTGGTCATTTGACTTTTTTCCTCTGTATCATAAACATAAATAAGTCATAGGCCCAAATTTAAGATCTCACTTTTCCTTTCAGGCTCCTGTTTTGTGGATCGTATGCGTATTCATTTCTGACAACCTAAAGTTGAATCAGTAGAAGTTTGACACCCAAGTTATTTGGAACACTTGACCTGGGTTGATAGAAGACTCAGACTTCGTATATGTGTGCTTCTTGTCTCCTTTGAGCATATTGCATATCACTCCTAGCAGCCTTTACTTAAGTGATACCATGTAGCTGAGTTCTGGAGACATGACTTTTCCTGGGGAGCCTGTTTGTGTTCACTCTAGACAGAGGGAAATGACAGACCAAAGGCGGTATTCTTTCTAAGTTGAGCTTGGTCAGTGACTCAGTCTGCATCACACACACACACACACACACACACACACACACACACACCCTCAGTCTGCATCACACACACACACACCCCAAAACAAACCCACTCTAGTATCAGTGATGAATCTAAAAGTTGCATCACTCGAGTCTTCTCCCTCCAGCAACAATTTCCCCCTTATATATCACTGAGGAAGGTGAGTGGGGCTCCTGAGCTTTCTCTCCCTCCACATGAGAATGGCAATAGGTCCATTTTCTTGAGGGTTGTCACCACTGCGCTGATTCGAGTTGGCAATAATCACATCCAGCCCAGAGGAAGCTGCACATGTCATCGCTTTCAAGCCTAGTGTTTGACTTTGCACCAGTTCTCCATAGGTTCAGTTANAGGACATATCCAAAGCCCTAGAAGACAGTAGATCTAGATGACATTAGAGAAGTGATAAATAAACTTTTGTTGTCATAGCTGATGATATTTGGGGGCTATTTATAATAGAAACCCATCTGTGCTAACTATGTGCTAGATATTGTGTTGTTCTACTTTTTATCCTGCTTTCTATCTGAAAGGCTGTTCTGTGTAGAGAATTGTATTGGACTTTTCTCGTCTCTGAATTCCATTTGACCAATAGGAAATAAAAGGAGACTGAAGAAAGAAAGGGTAGGTAGGGAATATGCTCTCTTGGTCACTGGGGTCTGGCTACATCCCTCCATGAGATGATGTTTTTGTTGGGCAATCCTCTCTCTATATCTGCTTCCCGGTAACTGCTCTACTTCAACTGGTGTTTCTGAACCTTTTGTAATTGTCTTAAGCCCTGCCTTATCCTTTTTATGGAGTCTCTTGGATCCCAATTTGAGTGTTCCACCTATTAGAATTATTACTTCTACAGATTATGTACTANATCTTCTAAAGTCTGAACTGTTGTGAATTCATAAGTGCATCTTGTGCCAAGGATTTCAAATCAGGATTATAGATCTGTACTAAATTTACAGGTTTATTGCATTAATTACAAGATTTCTATGGATCTTATTAGAATGCCCAGCATATGGCAAGTAGGTAGAGCCATCATTAGTTTAAGAATCTCGTAAATCCTTGGGCATGGTGGTGCCTGCCTTTAATCCCAGCATTTGGGAGGCACTAGGAGGTAGACATTTATGAGTTTGAGGCCAGACTGGTCTACATAGTAAGTTCGAGGCTAACCAGGCCTACATAGTGAGATCCTGTCTCAAACCAAACAGACAAGAAATGTAGTTCAGCAGTTCACAACTTGATCCTTTTGCAAAGGATCTACTGTGGTTATCAATACCCACATTGTGGCTCACAACCACCTGCAACTCCAGTTCCAGGGAATCTGGCCTCTGCAGACTCCTGCATGCACATGACCTGTCTCTTATACACATCTAGATGTGTATAAGAGACAGATATATATGTATGTATGTATGTATGTATACACACACACACACACTCTCTCTCAGGCAAGCAAACACACATAACGTAAAGTAAATATTAAACAAAAATNGAAAAAAAAAACTTGTAGTTTTAAATTTCTTCATATTTAGAGCTGGGTTCTGGGGATTAGTAAGCAACGAGGATGATAGCTTTCCATACTTGAATTACTTGTAATTGGCTCATTCCTGAGGTATTTCTAGAGCTTTCTTTTTCTTTTTTTTTTAAAGATTTATTGATTTATTATATATAAAGAAGAGAGTGCCAGATCTCATTACAGATGGTTGGAAGCCACCATGTGGTTGCTGGGAATTGAACTCAGGACCTCTGGAAGAACAGTCAATGCTCTTAACCTCTGAGCCATCTCTCCAGCCCATTTCTAGAGCTTTCTATAGGCCTTTGCATATTGATTATTCTTTAACCCCTAAGAAAACGGAAGAAAGCAATTAATAAAATCATCTGGCTAATTATAAATTTTATGTATCAGTTTTTTGAGAATTTCAAATTATAATTATAGTGCTCTCGAAACCAATCAGATTCANTTTTCTCTCTTGTAAGTTTTCCCTTTGGACTCTGGAGGTTTTGTCTTGGGGGAAAAAATTGTTGGATCTTTTCTCAAGTAGTATTTGTGTACATACTGTTTTGGAAATGGAATCATCCTTTCTTTTTAAAGAATTTTAGTTACTCATATACCATGTGCATGATCACTATACCAAGGCTTCATGTTCCTTTAAGTAGAATGTTTTTAATGTTTAGAAATTATTTTATGTGTGTCTGGTTATTCTAAATCACTTCAGATTTTTTAAATTAATTTTTTAAACTTTATTTTTGTTATTTTTTAAGTTATGTGATGTATGTGTATATGTGCATGTACACTGTCGCACATGAGTGCAGGTGCCCTCAGAGGTCCGAGGCATCAGATCTGCTGGAGCTGGACTTACACGTACTTGTGAACCACCTGACTTGGATGCTGAGAACAAAATTTGGGTCCTTTGGAAAGGTAGCTAGTGCTCTTAACCATTGAACCATCTCTCCAGCTGCCAGGATATATCATGCCTCAAGTGTTTGTTGTTTGGTTTTGGTTTTATTATTAGTTTGTTGGTTTATTTTGAATTATGGTCTTACTCCTGCCCATGCCAACTTGGAATTCTCTATATAGGCAATATTTACTTTGAACTTATGTCAATCCTCCTGCCTCTGTCTCTCAAATGTTGAGATTGTAAGCATGCACCATTATGCCTAGCTTATAAATGGGTTTTTACTTACATTTAAAAGTTGAACATTTGAAGCATATTGGTAGTAAATANCAATGAAAAATGGCTTTTTGGTGTTTCCTTTTTTAGATTGATTTCTGTTGTTTTTAATTATGTGTAGGTAGGTGTGTCTGCATGTGAGTGTGTGCCTGTGCTCAAGGAGGACAGAGAAGTCAGATCCTCTGGAGCTAGAGCTGGAGGCATTTGTGAACTGCCTGACGATGTGCTCTTAAGCACTGAGATGATGTGCCATCTCTCCAGGACAGTATCGCTTTTAAACAAATGATTTGAAAACTTCCCGAGACAGTAGATATGCAACTATGCAAAAAAGGCAGGCTGATTTATCCTGAATGACTTTTAGAATTGCACATAAACCATNATTTTCCTCTGTAATAATAACATCTTTGTTTAGAAATATAATACAGGAAAAAGACATACTTCCTCTAAGTGAGTTTGAGACCAGCATGGGATATGTGAAACCCTGTCTGAAAAACAAAACAAACAAGCAAGTAAACAGAAAGNGCACAGACCACACATTCTAGTGCAAGTGTCCATTTTCAAGCAAGTTTGTTTTCTTACTGGCATAAAACCATAAGTTTGTTGTCTTGTTTTGGTTTGTTGAGACTTGTTCTTCATAACCAATGTAAACTAACTCAATATTTTGTTAAGATCTTCTTAAAAGACTAGGGAAATCATAGAAACCAGAGATGATTGATACACAACTCATGTTCAGAAATAAAATCTATTGGAATCATGAACACAGGAACAAATGTGGACCAAGAGGACCTAGGTTAGAGAGATGGTCCTTCCCTGCCATTGTACTCTAGAAAGCCAAAATGGAACTCTGCTTGCCATGGCCACATTAGAAGAGCTTTCATGATCCACAATCCCATAGCCGCCCAGAGTAGCTAGACCAGAGACTTGGGGTCAAAGTTCACTTGACTTTTAAAAGATCCTCTCAGCTGGGCAGTGGCGGCGCTCGGGAGGCAGAGGCAGGCGGAGCTCTGTGAGTTCAAGGCCAGCCTGGGCTACCGAGTGAGTTTCAGGAAAGGCACCAAAGCTCCACAGAGAAACCCTGTCTCAAAAAGCCAAAAAAAAAAAAAGATTTTCTCCTCCTTTTGATTCCGTTGTAGATGACAGNATCTCCATCTCTTAAGTTTTAAGTAAAGTTATTAACAACATTTTACTACACATGCTTGATAGGTTACTAAGTCCTGTTGATTCTGCTTCAGAAAAAGTTGATGTTGTTACTTCCATACCATAAACTCACTTGGAAGCTCCATCCATCATCATATCTGCAAGATAAGCTTTTTTTTCCTTTTCAAATGAAGGACTAGGTAGTAAATGTAAGAACCTTTAGTAGCTTGCTAATATTGCTAACTATGTTGTNCTGACCTCTAATCTAGGCTGTTGCTTTAGTCTCTGCATCCTTCCATATTTCTTCCAAAGTGATTTCTTTCTCTATGGCCATGGTTATGTACTTCCAGATAGAACATTTTATTTTATGTACTCCTAGTAACTAAGATTTCATATGTAAGAATTCTTTTCCCATTTCTGAGATTTTTGCCACATCTTCATAGCTATCAATACTACTATTTTCTCAAAAATTTTATTGACTGTTTTTTAAGAGGAAAATGTATATTGTACATGAAAAACCAGTAAGCAAAAAGTAACAAGGCTGGGAGCACCTTTAATCTCAGCACTCTAGAGGCAAAGAAAGGCCAGGTAGATTTCTGTGAGTTCAAGTCCAGCCTGG
>LZPO01074928.1:1165843-1196845 GCA_001675575.1 Neotoma lepida | reverse complement strand
AAAAAAAAATTTCTTTAGACTTAAAACTGCCTTTTAGTAAGTTGTTTGTTTGGGGTTTTTGCAGCGGGGGGGTATCCTAAAAATGGTTTTAGTGATTATGGAATCACTGGAGTAAGTAAAATGACTTAACATGGTTGCTTTGATGAAATACACAAAAATTTAGGTGTATCACATGATATTTATGCTTAAAATTAAAATCTATTACTAGTCATTTTATGATTTCTATTTTCTCCTAGTTTAAAGTGACTCCTTATTTCTCCAATTAATTTGTTTGAAGGAAACTTTGCCTTTCATAATGTGTCTGTAANTTCACACTTAATGGCATATAGCTTTCTGGTACAATTTAAAGTCAAGACAAAAGACTTAGAATCTTTCCTGAAAGCAAGAGAGCTGGACATGGTGGCACAAACCTGCAATCCCAACATTGGGGAGGTTGAGGCAGATTAAGATAATGAGTTCAAAGTCAGCATATACTGTATAGCAGGACCTCCCTTCTGAATCAAAACAAAAAAATTGATATGCTCTTATAGAAAAGCCATACCATGAGGAAGTATTAGCCTCTACAGTTAGATGAAATTATTTTTAAACAGTTACCTTACTGAATTGTCACTGGTATGAGGAAATACAGTTGAATATTGAGTCTCTACACAATAGAGCTGGTAAATGGCTGTGGCTGTGTGCCATGTACTCTTATACTACATACTATCTCAGATGTGTTAGTGGTCACTGAGGCTTTGGTTGGCAAATGATAGCTTTCCCAGTGGTTATTGTGGTATATGGCATCTTTGTTTTCCCTTACTGATGATTTGGTGTTTCCCCTTCTCTCTACTTGATGAAAAGCCATTAAATCTGAGCTTATTTTCTGTTGAGGCAAGCATTTGGTAGTCATTCAAACTCCCTCAGCTTTTAGAAGTGTTCATTGTGTTTGAACTGTGACCATGGACAACAAAATAATGCCAAATTAAATATTGTATTTCCTGATGTGATTAGCTTTATGACCTGAGTTCAGATCCTCAGAANCCATGCAAATGCAGATAGCAGTGGAATACCACCATACTCCCCAGCACTCCTCTGGAAGGATGGAAGGTGGAAACTGGGAGACTCTCCTGGAAGCCCCATGAGCCCATTAGGCTAGTGTATGCAGCACAACAACAAACAAGAGAGACCCTAACTCAAACAAGGCAGAAGTCAAGGACCAACAGGTGAGGTTATCTGACCTCTGTGCAGCTGTACAATCATTTCTTTTTCTGAGCTCATTAATGACCTAACATTTCTTACACACGTTTAGATCTGGGCAGATGGCTCAGCAGTTACCAACACTGGCTACTCTTACACAGGACCTAGGTTCAATTTTCAACACCTACATGGCAGNTCTCAGCTGTCTGTAACTCCCATTTCAAGGAATCTAATGCCTTCTTCTGGCCTCACTGAGTACCAGGCATACATATATATGGCNTATACAACATAGTGAACAAAAATACATACAGCTAAAACATCCATAAATATAAAACAGAATAAAATTCTTGTAATTAAAACAGGTTTATATAGCTTCCCCAAAGTGATTAATAATTTTATTTAATCCATTTCTCTCTCTGTGTGGCTNTATGCGCTCACAAATGCAGTTAAGCATATATGTGCACGTATATGCAAAAGCTAGACATGGATGTTGGGTGTTGTTTTTCATTACTCTCCACCTTGTTCTTGAAACAGTTTTTCTCTGACCCTGGAGCTCACTGATTTGGCTAGACTGGGTGACTCGGCAAGCCCCCAGGATCCCCCTGTACTACCTGGGGCTGGTAGTGCAACATGCTGTCACACTTAGCTTTTTACGTAAGTCCTGGTGACCCAAACTCAGATCTTCGTGCTTGCTCAGAAAGAACTTTACTGACTGAGCCATCTCCCCAAACTCTAACCCAGTCCTTAAAACACCCTTTGTAGAATTTATATGTTTTAAACTACTTTTAAAATCAGAGCACTATCAGTTAACAAGATAACAGACTTTAAATGACAAAACTTAATCCTGTTCTTTCTATTAAACTACAGTGCCCAGCTGAGCANTTTTGCTGTTTTTTCATGTGTGCATATGTGTACATGTTTGATTTCTGTACTTTGTGAATAGCCTCAACAAATTCAGAATCTCAAGCCAGGGATTCTGATGAGGAAAAATAAGTGTTTTTATCTAATATTTCTCACCTAGTTCTTTAACACATTTAATGGATGGAAGAAAGTTGAACCAAAATGGCATTTCTTAAAAGTTGAGCTTCTTAAAGTTCTCACTTTGCTCTACAGTTTTCAGTGTGTGAAACAAATGAATCTGCTTAATACATTAATACATGAGGTGACAGTAGCTTCCGCTCCCTGGCCAACTTCATTTGAGCAACTTGCTCTGCTAAATTGTTCAGGAATTTTCAGAATTAATAATAATTAGCAACTATCTAGAGTTGTTTCACATGTAGCTCTACACTGCCCTGAACTAGATTTTTATGTGGCAAGTAGTACCCTAGCCAGAGCCTTCATTTTGGTTTTATTTTCCCCTCTGAGATGAGTGATCTTCCTAAGTTGCTCAGGCTGACTTTGAGCTTGTAAGCCTTTCAAGTAGAGATACTCTTAAGTATATTCTACTACACTTTACTTCCTTCATTCTTAACTCTTCTTTCATCTCCCTCAGGACTTTACTTTGACCTAAGTGGAAGAACCATAGATTCTAGAGCAGACTTGGCTTGTCATAAGTAGGTCATCGATAGTGCACTGGTCATTTCTTTGATCTATCCTTCTTATTGCTTAGGAATTCAGATAAAGATTATCAACAAAAGAAACTTGAGAGAAATAACATCAAAACTGAAATACAAAGGATGAATAAGGTTGCCAACATAAAAAGAGGGGCATATAGCATCCCTGAAAGCCTGGTGGCCAAAGAGCATAATGAATGGAGAGACAAGTTTGGTTTGCTTGGGCTACATGAGGCTATATGAGGGTGATGGGTTTTGATTCATAGCCAAGTTACTGTCCAAAAGAATCGTGTAAATATGTGTATTTACACATATTTTGTAAATAAATTGTGTAAATATGGCTATTGTATTGTCTTCCCCAGTAGTGGTTTTATTCCATAAATTTTTTAAATTGCTTGTTAAAGATTTTAAGGTATCACATTATATTTTTATTGTGTTTCTCAGTTATATGGCTGGTCATATTCTCATATTTATTAATTATCTTGTTTCCTGTGTTATAAACATTCTATTTTTGTCCTTTGCCCATTTCTGGAAATTTTTTTATAGTAACAATCTCCTTTATGGTATTCTATTTTAATATTTTTATCAGGTTTGATGTTCCAACATAAAGAATTCAGAAGATTTGTATTAACAGATTTCATTGGCAATTTCTTTTCAGTTCACTTTGTGGTGTGTATCACATGAATTAAATGTTATATTGAAGCATCTCTCAATTTTCTTATTTTTTTATATTTTTATATTTTTTTATTTTATGTGTATGAGTGTTTTGCCTGCATTTATGTATCTGCACTACTTGTGTGCCTGGTGCCCCAGGAGGTCATAAGAGGGCGTCAGACCCCTTAGAACTGGAGTTACGGATGGTTGTGAGCTACCCTTTAGGTGCTAGGAATCAAACTCAGGTTGTTGGCAAGAGCAACAAGTGCTCTTAACCACTGATCCATCTTTCCAGTCTGTGTCTTCCAATTTTCCCTACGCTGTTCATTGAATCTTTCCTTATCCTTTTGATCTCTGGTTCTTTTTTATCCTAAAGTTAACAATGTTTTAGAAATGGTGTGTGCTAGG
The DNA here is from genome assembly GCA_001675575.1 of Neotoma lepida. Taxonomy (NCBI): domain Eukaryota; kingdom Metazoa; phylum Chordata; class Mammalia; order Rodentia; family Cricetidae; genus Neotoma; species Neotoma lepida. The sequence continues at coordinate 1,193,054 of LZPO01074928.1, read as the reverse complement.
CACTATTTTAAACACTATGTGTCATCTTATTTTCTTCTTGTAATTCTACCTTGAGGCATAGAGCTAATTTTTTAAATGTTACACAACTCATAGACGGCGTTGTTGGCCTGGCATGGGGGCGTATGCTTGAAATCCGAGCACTTAGAAAGCTGAGGCAGGAAAATTGGGAGTCTGAGACTAGCCTGGGCTACAGAGTGAGACCCTGTCTTAAAATTCATATACGTGGGCCCGAAGGATGGCTCAGTGGGTGAAGGTGCTCACTCCCAAATGCACTTGATGGAAGGAGAGAACTGACTTCAAAAAGTACTGACCTCCACACGTATGCACTCTATGATACTCATTTCTCTCTCCCTCCCTCCCTCCCTCCCTCCCTCCTTCCCTCCTTCAGTAAAATGTTAAAAATATTCTAGAAGCACACATGCCAAAACACACATACAGAAAAGGTCTGTCATGTGTGGAATTCTTTCTTACATACTCTGTGCACTAATAGTACTTTATTGTTTCTGTATTATGGTTGTCTTAGTGTGTGTCTGTGTGGTGAGTTATGTGCCTGTGTGCACATGTACTGAGGTTTAAGCCCAGGGCCTCTTGAGCACATGCTCTGCTTCTAAGATAGACCTCAGGCCCCTTTTTTTCCACTCTTACACTCCTACCCTTCTGTCTTACAATGATTGATACTAAGATATANCTACCATTTTTTCTGGGTTTGGGAATAAATTTTTTACCTGTTTATTTTTCCAAGTGACCAAAAAGATTCTCAATGAAGTGCTTGTCAGAAAATGCTTAATTCTTAAATTATACTCTCAATAACTGCAATTTTATGGTAACTAGATATGTTATATGTTTGTATCAAGATGTGTCTCCTGTATGTAGCCTTTGATATGTCAAGCTACCAGCTAAATGTGGTTGAGTGAATGAATAAATTGGTATACTTGAGCTTATTACCCTATATTAATGTTTTCTACATTCACCCATTTGGTCCTACAAATTCTGTGTGGATGTTATTTCTTTGTCATAGTTTTTTCCAAAGTTTTCTAATTATTTTGACCAGCATATGAAGAAATTATTTATGTTTCCATATTTATTTTGTTTTTAAAGTTGTTTCTCAAAGTGTTCACAGAGTATGTTTTCAGTACNAAATTATTTAATCTGTTTAGACTAATAATTTAGTTTCTTATTTTAAATAGTTATGTTTATGTGTTTTGTTTTAGCGTATCCCAAATGATGGGGTTTTTTAAATATATTGATTTTTTTTCTCTTTTTCTCCCTCTTCCCCTCTTTGTTATGTTTTTATTTAAAATTGTTTTAGATTTTTGTATGTGGCTCTTTTGCCTGCAGGTATGTATGTGCACCATCTGTGTGTCTGGTGCCCAGAGTTCAGACNAGGATTTCAGATCCCCTGGAACTGTAGTTAAGAATGGTTGTGAGCCACTGTGTTGGTTCTGGGATCCAAACCTAGACCTCTGCAAGAGCAACAAGTGCTCTTAACCTCTAGGCCATCTTTCCAGCATCTGGTGTGCACATGCGCGAGTGTGTGGATGTGTGTGGATGTGTGTGTGCACGTGTGCCTTAGCACATATGTAGAAGTCCAAGGACAACTGCATGAAATTGGTTCTCTCCTTCCACCCTTGCATGGGTTCCAGGGATCAAGATTAGGCCTCTCGACTTGCACATTAAGCCTCTCTACCCATTGAATCTTTCTCCCTAGCCCCCAAGTATTGCTTTACAAGTTGGCTAATAGTGGACATCACTCACTCTTTGTTGTGCAACTGAGGTTTGCAGTTGCTTATCCTCTTTAGGAGCTTTCATGATGCTCTAGTCCTGTGCCAGTTATACCCAAGTGGGTGTCTGTGCAGCATAGCTAATGTCAAATAAATCTTTTTTTTTCTCCACTTAAAAATGAAACCAACCAAACAAAAATGTTTTTTGCCAACATGATGTAAGCTGGTGGTTTACTATTTGTGGATATCATTCCTTAACTAGTTCTTAATGTTTACTTATTTATTTAGAGACAGCTCTCTGTATATAACCCTGTCTGTCCTGGAACTCACTACGTAGACCAGGCTGGCCTCAAACTCACTGGAATCACCTGCCTCTGCCTTCCAAGTGCCAGGATTAAAGATGTGTGCATGCCATCACACTGGGCTTTAAATTATTTTATTTATTTATTTATTCATTTATTTTTGGGTTTTTTTCGAGACAGGGTTTCTCTGTGTAGCTTTGGCGCCTTTCCTGGAACTCACTCAGTAGCCTAGGCTGGCCTCGAACTCACAGAGATCCGCCTGCCTCTGCCTCCCAAGTGCTGGGATTAAAGGCGTGCGCCACCACCGCCCGGCTAAATTTTTTTTAATGCATAATTTTTAAAGTATAATCTTTTGAATGATTTTAGGTGTCTCTTCTCTGACTTTTTTGGTATCCTTTAAAGGAATTTGTTGTTGATTCATAGCATCATTATAGAAGATTATTTAATAACACATGTGAATGCCCAAGACACTGTGAAAACTTTATAAATTATGTTATTTAATTCTCAAGAGAAAAAAAGTAGCACTATTCTGTCAACCCATTTCATAGAGAGGAGAATGAGTTAGAACAATAAAGTATTTTGTTGGTTGTACTGCTAAGTGACAGAAGTGAGTTACTAACAAAATTAGAACAAAGCCTCAGGGATTATGTATATATGTATATAGACTAAAGACTCTTCGACTTGGGACAGACTTACATCTCAATAAAAATCTTTGTTGGTTGATGATATCCTAAGTTGAAAATGTGTTTAATACACTTACTTTATATATGCTTAGAACCCTTATATTACTTTATAATTGGCCAAGTTATTTAATAAAAAACATGATAAATCATCATACATGCTGACATATACCTACATATGTTTATATACATGAGTTCTAGGAAGAGATACTCAGAAGTAACATATTTTAAAATATTTAGGGGGGCCGGGCGGTGGTGGCGCACGCCTTTAATCCCAGCACTTGGGAGGCAGAGGCAGGCGGANCTCTGTTAGTTCGAGGCCAGCCTGGGCTACCGAGTGAGTTCCAGGAAAGGCGCCGCCAAAGCTACACAGAGAAACCCTGTCTCGAAAAAAAAAAAAATATATTTAGGGGTAACAGTACAGTAGCATTGGGAAATTAGCCCTTTTTTGAGCCTTCTTTGATACAGATATAATTTCCTTAGAGGGGAAGTGTTATCTAATTACTTTAAGGCTAGATAATACTTCTTCCTAAGACATAGTCAGTATAGTCGACATATGTTGTACTGTAAATTCACCAAGTTTTTCCTTTGCATTTTGCAGACATGTCAGTCAGGATGATATAATCCATGGGTGCTGCTAATGCTATATTCCATAATTACACTTTCTTGTTATTGTCCCCATAGGAACTCTAAGATGTTAAACTTTGCCATCCACAGTGTAAAAGTTAGCTCTCAAGATTCTGGTCTTGTGAACCTCAATGTGTCTGTTAAAAAAACAAAACAAAACAAAACNAACCACGTATATTGTAGAGCAGGCACTAGCTAAGCAGTTAGCCTCTGTCAGGGACAGGGAAGATCATTTTNGAAGGGAGGACGACAGCATGCCCATTTGAGGAGGTAATGCATTTTAAAAGTCATTTTAAGGGCTTTTCTTCATGGCGAGATTTCTTAATATAGTGAGATAAGTTTATANTGTAGAGACAATATAAGGAAGGATTTTTATTGAAATATACCTGTAATTTTCCATAAGCTTAAGCCTTCTTTCAAAAAAAAGAAAAGGAAAAAANAAGTTTTAGGGCAGGCATCGTGGTGCTTGCCTTTAATACCAGCACTTAGAAGCAAAGTCAGATGGATCTCTGGGAATTGGAAGCCAGCCTGGTCTACATAAGGAGTTCCAAGCTGACCAGTGCTACATAGTGAGACCTTTTCTCAATAGAACAACAATGAAAAAAGATATGGAGAAGAGTTCAGTTACTGTTGTTACTTTCCTTTCTGAATGGAAATGTTCTTAAGTGACTGAGGAGATGGCTCATTGGGTAAGAATCCTTGCTGTCAATGAAGCAAGAGGACTGGAGTTGGAGTCCCCAGCACCCATTAAAACAANCAGGCATGGCTCCCTGGGCCTGTAACCCCTAGCATTGCAGTTTGGGTGGGAACAGACAAATTCCTGAGAGCTCACTGGCCACCTAGCCTAGCCAAAATGGCAAGCTTTTGTTCAGTGAGAAACCATGTCTCAAGCGAGTAAAGTAGAGCAATGGAAGATGAGAAAGACAACNGATGTGTCCAATCTCACATGCACAGAACCCGTACATACAAACAGGGCAGGAGGCAGTGTGGTCTTCATCCAGGAAAGAAGACTATCTGAATTTTTTAATTTTTTAGGAAAANACATACCAAGTTACTTTTGTACTCTCCCCAAATTTAGAAATGCTTAANGTTAGAGTCTTCTTTCTATCTCACCAAGTGAGTGCCTCCTTTGTAGCTTACCCGCTTTGGATGTGTTATTTACATTTTAATTTAGCCTACATTTAGGCTTCTTTTGTTGATTCTCAGCTGTTATGTTTGTTACTGATTCATAAAGTGGAGTACTTTCCTGTTTTGTCCAAAATTCTCAATATTTTATTCTAGTTGGAGTCCAGTGCAGTGGATGTAGAGTATCAAATCTGTCCCCTGACCAGCCTTGTCATTAGTCCACTTTATTAGATAATTACCCAGTTGTGGCACCAAAGACATCCCACTCACTCCTTCCTTCCCTCCATCCCACAGCCTCCCTCAGAATGACCCAAGCTGTTAGACTCCATGGTTTGAGCCACAAACTAATCTTACTTTAAATTTGGTAGATCTGATTATAATTTCTGATTTTATAAAAGATGAATTTTTCCTATAGTAGTAAGATTCAACTGTAAATATTTAATTTTGATTAATGGTCTATTAAATATGNATGAAAATACTTTAACAAGTCTTAAACTAAAACTTTTTATCCTTTTGCTTTTAATACTTTTCTTACATGCAAAACAAAGTTAAATTTTCCTTGTTAAAATGCAAAGCCAAGTGTCTCCTAGTCTTTTGAAGAGCATTTGTCCATTATATAATCTGTAAAGTAGCCAAGAGTTCCTCAGAAGCAGGACATCATTTAGNTCTAAAACAATTCTGGCTTGTGTGTAAAATGATGTGGTGTAACCATTTACAGAGTGGCAGCCTTGGTTTTACTTCAGTGGCGAAATCCTTGAGTGTCCCACATTTCATCCACCTTAAAGGCCTTATCAGAATTCCCTAGAGCAGAAATTGTTAGTTCATCTCAATTCTACTAAATAGATTATTATGATAATGTCTAGACAGCCAAGCGACACAGCTATGAGCATAGACCTTTTATTTTTTTTCCCAGACATTGACAGTGTAAACATACATAAAATACATATTAAAGTTTAGATGCTTTTTTGTGTTTTGTGCAATAAGTTGAAGCCTTAAAAAGGAAACATTTCATTTAAAAAAAAGTCATTAGTGTTACTTAAGACAGTAAAATAGCAGCAAGTACCAAGACATTGTGCACTTCTTTTAATTAAGACAAGTTACTTCATTTACATCAAAGTCAGAAATACAAGACTGGCTTTCTTGAATACATAATATAGCTTGAATCACTGGTTAGATAGGGGCATATTTTCCCAACTATACATCAGGGAGAGAGGCTTTCCTTAGTTTCAGAAACTGCAGACCCTCAACTAGCCAGCATGACCACAGCATTGAGCATAAAGAGAAGTGAGGCATTTACTTTCCAAGTACTAGCCACAGAAGGTAACTGAGTCTTTACATTTGCAGTGGTTTCTTCCCTCCGTAAGTTGAGGGTTGTGCTTTGTTGGGGCATTTCAGAGAAGTTATTTGGCATGCCACTAGTGATACTTAGGGTCATGGGTGTTGGGGATGACTTTGTTGCACTAGTGAGGCTTGTGTTTGACATCATTCCATCTTGGAGATGAATGGTTAGAGTTGCAGCTGCTGCTTCATGTGAATTGGTCATTTCTGTGCCTGTGTCTTCTGGATAGGGCACCAAAGCCTTATCAGTGCTAGTAAAAGTGGTGTCTCTGCTTAGTGTGACACCAAATGTTGTTTCCTTTCCTCGATAGTGTTTTGGTATTTTGGTCACTTTGGGTTGAGTTACCATACTCAGAGAGTTAATGGTGTCCACTGTCTGCATCCCACTGATAGTAAATAAGCTTGAGGTAAATCCAGGAGGTGTGGGGTACATGCTCTGTTCCTTCAGAGAAGATACTTGGTCAGAACAAGGAGTCCCTATTACATGGGCTTTTGTTTCCATTATCCACTTCAATAAGTAAGTAATGTTTTGTTTATGGTCACATGACCACCTGTTATTATGAAGTGTTATCTCTTGCAGCTGCAAGAGTTGGTCAAAAGACTGGTCTGGAATGAATGTGAATTTATTGTTGTGCAGGTAAAGATGTGTGAGATTTGTCAGGTTTATTAATGTCCCTGGAAGAATTTGTGTCAGGGAGTTATTAGACAGGTCCACAGTATGTAGTTTGGAAGGCATGTTGGTTGGAACTGTCCAAAGTTTGTTACTGCTGAGGTTCAGAACCTCAAGACTTCTTAGGGTGTTTTTAATAAGAACAACTTTTTCCAGCATATTCTTAGAAACATCCAGGTATTTAAGGTTCCACTGATAAGCAGTATCAGATTTGTCAAGAAGTTTAATATTGTTGTTAGCAGCAGACATGTTCCAGAGAGACCGAGGTAACTGAGCAGGCAGACTTTCAAGCCTGTTGTTTGAAATATCCAGGGTCCTCAGATTGGTATATTGGGTTAACTGGTTATGCAGATCAGTAAAGTGGTTATAAGACAAGTTTAAATGTATAATGTTCTCTTGCAGTCCAGGTGGTAATGTAGTCAAGTTTCTGCCTGAACAGTCCACATGCCTGTGCCTCTCTGTGCATATACATTGGAGAGGACAAATGCATAAAATGCCAGGCGTGAGAAACAGAAGGATGAACAGGCAGGAAGACATTTTCAGTATCTGATATTCCATCAAAGCCTGAAAACAAACAGATACATCCTTCTTTTAATATGCAAATACACTTTCAGCATCTGCATGGGTCAGTTAGCATTCGGGAAATTTTCAATAAACCTCCTTGTTGTTGAGTCCTTTTNTAATTGTTCCAGTGATTAAACTAACAAAGCTGCCCTTCATTTATAGTCCAAATGCCTAATCCTTCAATTGGGGCTATGTGGTAGGTGGGGGTGGGGGAATTGAGGGAGAGAGACCAAGAGAAAAAAAGAGACAGGGGCAGAGAGAGAGAGAGAGAGAGAGAGAGAGAGAGAGAGAGAGATGCTCTCCTGCATTTTCTTCCTTATTTTTACCCCTTACCATATTTGTTCTGATTTATCTTCTCAAAGCCGTAATAGAAAGAATAGCATTGTCTGTAAATGAGGAGCTTTATAGTCTTACTTAGGCTGTTACTATTTTTGATAATATGTTTTCTTATTCAGAAAAAAAATGGCTGTCGTTTCTGTTTTTCTTAAATCTCTGCAGTATTGTAAGACACAATATGTGTGTAGTTTGAGATGTTAAAACAGTTAAAACAATTTTTTTGAAATTTTATCTTTTCATAGATAACTACATCCTGGTAAAACATTTTAATGAATTCGGAAAAATCAAGACTGATAGCATACCTTTAAACCTCTTGTTTTGTAAAGTGATTTTTCCCCCAGTACCAATTCTAAATTCAGTACCAATTCTAAAGGAAAAATAATANATGTATTTACAAAGTGAGTGGACATTAAAAAGAAAACCTCAACTATTACTGCAGCAAATTTTGGTGCATGCACTTGTTATTAAATATATTCAGTCCTAACATTGGCTTAAGAAAAAAACTAAAGACAAGGGAAAAAATCCGAAGTCAGTCTTTTACCAATTTAAGTAGCTGCTTACCATCATGTTGTCTTCAACATCAGCATCTCATTTTCTCCGGGAAACTTGAGGCTTAAAGGTCGTCTTGTTCTGGAGAGTCGGGAGGATTTCTGTCTGTGGGCTGTGCTTGCCTGCTCAGCTGCATTGTGTTGCTGTGAGCTGAAGCTCTGCAACCACCTGATCAGCACCACATAGGAGGACTGCAGGGCTGTCATTGGTGCTGACTCAAATTTATTGCAAGAGGTGCATACGCAACAGAATGGGCATTTCTTTTCCTCACAGGCCTGAGAACACCTTACATCGCTGCAGTCTGCTCCTGGGTGGGTGCTTCATGCAGATTAGGGCTGGCCTTTCCACGTATTTCTCTGAGCTTGGGTTGCACATTTAACATGTCCTTGCTGTAATTCTTGTTAAAGCTTCTACATTCTTTTATGTGTGGAAATGTTGAAAACGGACTTAACCTCCTTTGTGAATTGATTTCTAGGGTACTAATTGAACTGTTTTTAATCTGTGCATTTTTGTTCTTTTCAAAAATGGTTCAGTTGTCATGTAACCTTTTTATATGTCATGATAAAATCTTCTTGATTTTTATGTCTTCATCATGGTTATTATTATATTTAATTAGCTTTTCACATTTATCAACCACTTTCATGTTTCATCNTTTAGGAAGCGCAGGAATTCTTCAATATGATTATTTTGTTTTTGCCTTCNTGATATAAAAGATCATTTGACTAATGCTACCTACCCACAGGCCAGCTACATGTCCCCACTCCTCATGCCCTCTCTCCCTTTCCTTAGTGCTGGTGATCAAATCCAAGATAAGCTATATTTAAAATGAGGATGCTAGACTTTAAAAANACAAACAAACAAAAAAAATAGGGTCTCACTGTGTATCCCTGGCTGGCCTGGAACTCAATTTGTAGACCAGGCTGGCCTGGAACTCACAGAGATCTGCCTGATTCTGCCTCTCAGTGCTAGGATTAAAGATGTGTACCACCACACCTGGCAGATACTAGATTATTTTTTCCTCCCCAGTATTTGACTTTAGTTATCTGTTCAAATGGTAAAATAATTGTTCATATTTTATATATCTGAGTTAGATGGAGGTTTTGTTTTGTTTTCCCATGAAAATTACTTTGGATGGTATAGAGAGTATATTGCTTTCTCCAGAGGTATTGTTGGGACTGTACGAAAGACCATTAATTTGATTTATTTTATGACTAACAGTATCAAAGCTGGAGAGGCAGCACACACCTGTAATCCCAGCATTCAGGAGGTTGAGGTAGGAAGACAGGAATTCAAGACCAGCATAGAATAGATGAGACCCTGTCTCAAAATATAAAATAAAACTAATATTCTCTAATTATTTATTTACTCAGTGTTTCATATTTATATATTNTTTTTCCCAGAAAGTTAATAGTCTTTAAAATATATGCAACAATGTTTGTAAAAGATAAAACCATAATCAAGAATTTTGTAAAATGAGATTAGATTTATGATATCTTAGGTAGACTGATTATATAAATGACTGATTATATAAATTATAAAAAATTATATTTTATTTTAGGAAAGAAAACAAGAAAAATTGTGATATATTTATTTTCAAATTGTCACCGTTTTAAAACCAGCAATTATTATCATATTACATGTTGAGAAAATTCGTAGGTACTAAGTAGTTTGTGTCCCCTCCCTACATTTTGTGAACTGTTATTTGTATCTAGAAAGGAACTGATTGTATTGAAATTTATAGCTTATCCTCTTACAGGAGTCACCTTTTAGATAAAACTAGTGTTCCTCGAAAAAGGATCTACACTTCAAAAATCTGCATCATTAGAGATTAGTATTGATTCGGTGTTTTATTGCCACTTTACTTTGAGTGTTCATTTAGACTTTAGATTCTTTGTGTGGATTTCAGAATCTACTCATCAGTCATGATCCTTAAAAGTAATGTTTGAAATACTGCATTCAGCAGTGTTTGGGAGGTGAGAATGGTTTGCTTTTGACAGCATTCCATGTTAGCTCATGTACCCACCACTACACTTCAAGGGCTAAGACTGGGATCAATTTGCCAAACCCTAAAATCTCTCTTAGGAAGATTCATTATGCCCTTATAGAAGTGGAATTACACTGACCAGTACTTTGATTTGAAAGAGAATGTCAGGTCATGAATTAGTTAGTGGGTTCACAATTAATTTAAGCCTAAGTCTGCATTAATGATTTAGCTGGCCCTGAGACAAAAGACCTGACAGAAGCGACTGAAACGAGGAAGAATTTGTTCTGGTCACAGCATCAGTTACTCATGGCAGGGAAGACCTGGGGCCTGGAGTGGCTGAGTCAGTGGCACAGCATCAGGTTGTATCTAGTGGCAGATAGGAAGCAGAATCCAGATTAGAAGCAGGAGAAGCAGAAGCAAGCTGTAACCGTTAAAGCCCACCCCTAGTGGCCTTGAGACCAGCAGCTGATGCGATGCTACAAGGGTGTTATAACCTCTCCCCGCAGCACTGCCAACAGTAGTCCAAGTGTTCAAGCACATTAGGATTGGATTCTGCTTTGCAAACAATGATCTTTTTCATTTCCAATTTACTTCATATGAAAGATGACTGCTTCTCAGAAAAGGGGGTTGTCACTTAAATGTTAATTAAATACAGCAATCTTACACTGTTAAAGATCCTCAGAAAATTAGATAGTATGTTACTCTTTTTACTTGTTTGTCTGTTTGTTTTTTGAGACAGGGTCCCTCTTTTATGTAGCCCTGGCTGTCCTGGAACTCAGTCCTGTAGACCAGGCTGGCCACCTGCTTCTGCCTCCCAAGTGCTGGGATTAAAGGTGTGTACCACAATAACTGGCAAGAAGAGTAATTTTTTTAAAAAAACAAGTATTTTTTAAAACTTATCTTAGATGCTATACAGAAGCTTTTAATAACACTTTAGATAAGTTCACCAACACCAGAGATTATATCTGTTTAGGCAACTGGCCTAGAACAAGAATTAAATTAGTTGACAGCTTTTGTGTCCAAGGATCTATTGCTCTAGCATTGTGAAAGCTACAGCAAACCACCTGCCAGGTAGTAGCCATCCCATTTTAGTCCACAGCTCCAGTTTTCCTTTATTCTTGAATTGGTAACTTTGATTGTTTCCAGTAATTGTGAGCCAAAGTACTGTCATTAATGCAGGTTCTGCATCCCATTTGTTTTTCTTTCTTCTTTTTTAGATTTATTTATTTTATTATTTTATGTGTATGACTGTTTTACCTGCACATATGTCTATGCATCACATGTGTGTGCCTGTTGCTGACTAAGATCAAGAAGAGGATATTAGATCCCCTGGGACTGGAGTTTCAAAAAAGGTTGTGAGATGCCATATGAGTCCTGGGAATTTAACCCTGGAACCTAGGTCCCCTGGAAGAGCAACAAATACAAATGTTTGTTTGTTTTTGGTTGTTTTGTTTTTTGGTTTCTTGACACAGGGTTTCTTTGTGTAGTATGGCTGTCCTGGAACTTGCTCGGTAGACCAGGCTGTTCTCGAACTCATAGATCTGCCGGCATTTGCCTCCCAGTGGCTGGGATTAAAGACATGTGCCACCACTGCCCTGGCTTGCAACAAATGTTTTTAAACACTGAGCCATCTCTCCACCCTTCAATATCCCTTTCTTAAAATGCTTGAGACCAGAAGTATTTTCAAGCTTTTAATTTTTAAGATATGTATACACATACATGCCCATTGAGTTTCCTTTGGGTCAAGATCTGAGCTCCCCAAAAATTTTGAGCACTCAAGAGGATTTTAAATTTTTTGATTAGAATTGCATAGTCTATAATACAGTTAACTTTGGACTGANTTCCCTGCTGACAACAACAAATAAGAATATGGACTAAAATGTTTTTAAAGCACAGAAGAACTGACAGAACAGAATTCTATGAACATTCAAGTAGATCACTGTGTTTACCAGCCACCTCCTTAGCTTCTCCTTCTCTCTCTCTCTCTCTTTTGGGTTTTGGTTTTTAGTTTTTAGTTTTTCAAGACAGGGTTTCTCTGTGTATCCTAGCTGTCCTGGAACTCTCTTTATAGACCAGACTGGCCTCAAACTCACTGAGATCTGCCTGCCTCTGCCTCCCAAGTGCTTGGATTAAAGGCCTGTGCTACTACTACCTGTCTNTTTTTGAGTTTTTAATGCTGAGTTATATTTTGGTTTTGATTTTTGAAAAATTTCATATAATTGGGTTTTTATTTTCTTTTTGTTGCTTGAATACTTTGAGTCTCAACTAGGATGATGTTTTCCCATGTTCAATTTATAAAGGAATTCAACAGCATTTTCTTGTATCATGTCAACTTCATGCTTTCTATTGAGATCTTCCGTCTACTTGGTGTTTATTCTAATGTGTAAAATGTGAATCCCGTTTTCTTTTTTCAACTATCTATTAAGTTGTCCCAGCACTTACTCGTACTGACTTAGTATTTGAATTTATCTCTGAACATTCTGTTCTATTCACTGGTCTGTTCATACATAGCATTTCAATTATAAATTCCAAAGAATTTTGCTACTCTACTTTTTGAGCAAAATTAAGTCTGATTTCTGACTGAGTCACTTGCTTTCCCTGGTTCTGTTTTTCTCAGTAGCTAAGGAAAATGAGGTGTTTACTGTATGGTCTTCCAGACTGTTAATGCAGATCTGGTAAGAGCACCGCTGGTATATAATATGAAGTTCAGTCTGCCTATTATTCCTATTGCCTTGTTATTTTTAAATTCTTTATTATGTTTCTCTCTCTCTCTCTCTCTCTCTCTCTCTCTCTCTCTCTGTGTGTGTGTGTGTGTGTGTGTGTGTGTGTGTGTGTGTATTTGTGTTTGTACCACATGTGTTTATGTAATGTGGCACACATTGTCAGGCTTGGCAGCAAGCACCTTTACTTGCTGAGCTGTCTCACCATCCCATACCTTGTTCTTTTCTCTTCAGCATCCTAACTTTGTAATCTTTTCTCTGAGGTCGATTGGGTTTTTTTCGTTTGTTTGTTTGTTTCTGTTTTTGTTCTTGGTTTTTTTTGCCACCCTCCCAGCATTTCCTTCTTCCTTGTATTTTTTTTTTATTAGTTTCCATGTCTTCCTACTGATTAAGCAGGGATTATTACTGTTGAGCTGCTCAGTTTCCACTGACCTTAGTAGGGAGAAATTGCATACAGTAAATGTGAATTGTCACGTGTGTGTGTGTGTGTGTGTGTGTGTGTGTGTGTGTGTGTGTTTCCCACCGCCACACATAAAAACAAAATAAAATTTTCAACTACCTCTAGTATCTGCTATACAGAGAATAGGAGAGAAGCTAAGAATAGCTCCTGATTTGTTTGCTTAAGATTTATTTATTTTCGGATGGGGAGATGAGTGAGTAGTAATGAGCCCTTGTTCTCACAAAGAACCCACGTTCAGTTTCCAGCACCCACATGACGGCTCACACACACATACACATACGCATGCACACGTACACACACATGCACGCACACATACACACACACACACACACACACACACACTGGTACATGCATAAGAGTTTTATTTTAGCATTTCATATTGGTATACATGCACACAAATGGGTTTTTTTTTCTTTTTATAAGCATTTCTAGATTAAAAAGTGGTTTTAAAGTAAGTATAGCCGGGGCAGTGGTGGCACACGCCTTTAATCCCAGCACTTGGGAGGCAGAGGCAGGTGGATCTCTGTGAGTTCGAAGCCAGCCTGTTCTACAAAATGAGTTCCAGGTCATCCTGTTACACAGAGAAACCCTGTCTCAAAATACCAAAAAATAAAAAATAAAAATAAAATTAAAAAATAAAATAAGTATAAAATACATAACAAGAAAATATACACCACTTCTATTTTTTTCTTCCCCCATAACACTTGATTTTATCTAGGTGATTAGGTTATGCTTTCCTAATGTGTTAGAAAAATGTCTATTTTGGGGCCAGTAAGATGGCTCAGTGGATAAAGGTGTTTGATGCATTTATCTAATTATTCTTTATCAATAAAAGTTCAGGAGTCAGATATTAGGGTAAGAACCTGAAAGATCAGAGAAGCAGTGGAACAGCCACCACCTACCTCTTCNGTTCCTCCAAAAAGGCCAAGATCCTCTTTAAGCCCCGCCTTACCACTTCCTCAGTCCTCCAAAACCTCTATGGTTAATTTTGGTCTGCTAGTGGCTAGCTCTGCCCTTTGATTCAAAGCAAACTTTATTGTCAGGANACAATCAAAATATCACAAAACAGGTGCTTGCTGTCAGGCCTGATGGACCTGAGTTCTGAATTCTGTCCTTGGTTTGGGAGNAGAACATCAACTCCCACAAGTTGTCCTCCANACTCCAAACGCCCCTTGTCTCCTTGCACATTCACCTCCCACTCCCCAGCATAGAAAAGAAGTCAGAACAGTGTCATTTGAAGAAGACTGGGAGGAGGAAAGAGGAAGGAAGGAGTTGCAGTGGCTCAATGGTTAGGAGCACTTAGTGCCCTTGCAGAACTCGGATTAGCTTCCCAGCACCCACATCTCAAACATCAGTAACTCCATCCAGTTCCAGGGGAGCCAGTGCCCAGTGTCGTCTTCTGACCTCCTCAAGCACCAGGCATATATATGGGGCATATGTATATATTCAAGAAAAGCACTTGTACACATAAAATTTTAATTATAAAAAAAAGAAAAATGCGTNTATTTTTTGGTAGGTCCTTGTTTTTTTCATGTTCCCCAGCACAGCACTCTGATTTCATGTTTTAATATGATTTTGTGTCTGTGTGTTTCCAGTAAAACCAAAACTGGAAATGACTTGTTCTTAGACATATATTTTAATCTCTCATCCCCATAAATCAAAATATTTATTTAGTATTTGAAGTCTTAAAACTTAGACTATTTAAAATTTCTCATTTCTACTATACCCAAAATTTTGAGATGGAAAAATAAAATTTTATTTAGTCAACACAGCTTTTCAAGGAGAAAAATCTATTGAATAACAATAAGTATACATAGATTACATGTCCAAAATGGTTATGTTATTGCCATATGTATCATTCACATATATAAAAGGCACTGTGCTTTAAAAATAAGTTTTATACCACTGTAATAATCTACCTGTGAACATGAGCTTCACTTAGATGTCAGGTAGGTCCTAAACAGAAGTCAGTCAGCTGCCAGTTGTCATGTTATGTGTGACGTACCATGAGCAGGAACAGGATGGAGCCATCTCAGGATGGAGGACAGGCTAGAAAGCAAGCTATCACTTTACAACAGCTCTGGAGGTGGTGGTGGCAGGGAGTCAGTAAGATCCTGATGGAAGTCAGGAGTAGAGAACTCCTGGCACTGGGTCTCATGGTTAGACTCTTGACTGTTTATAAAATCTACTGCTAACAGAGGCAAGTTAGAGTCAGGGGGTGGCAGAAATGGCTGTTTGATCTTGGAATTAAGGTCTTCACACGCTTGATTTAGACTATCTGGAGATGATTGGAAATTGGTAGAATCATTTGGTAGAGGTGATACAATTACCATTGTGGGTTTGTCAGATAGGTTCCCATCCAGATCAAGAAGGGGAGGTGGCAGGGGCAGATCTGCATCGTCTGAAGAAGACACAGCTGTACCAATTGTTGACTGATCAGCACTGTCTTCTGATACACCGTTTATTTGATCTTTTACCCTCTCAGTTTTGAGGTTATTGGTATCATTGATGTGTTCACTTGATTCAAACAACTTAACTTCTAAATCATCTGCTAACAGTGTGCTTTTGCTTGGTTTCCAAGTCATAAGTGAAACAACTGATGTGCGTTTTGTGGATCCTTCACTCTCTCTAATGTTATCCATACACATGTCTGGTGTTTCTCCATCAGCGAATGGAGACCTACCCGCCCAGTTTTGATCATTTAAAACTGGTTTCCTCAAGTATTTCCACAGTATAATCATAAGTATAGCTGCCAACATAGAAATTATTATTGCACCAATTAATATGGCAGCTATTGTATTGGGGCTGGTTTTATGTGCGGTTCCTTTGCTACTTGTTGGTTCTGAAGTGAANGGTGGTGTGTTCCTTTGTGAGTTGCTAGTCCTAGGTGAATAAATAGTTGGTGTTGGTTTTATGGATTGATTATGAACAGTCTGTAGTACTGGTTTTCCAGAAGAGGTAAGAGCAGGTGACTGTGGCTGTTGTGTGGAAGTGTAGACAAGAGGTCTTGGTGGTTGTCTAGTGGAATTATGGGTAGAAGGTGATGTTTGATTGGCCAAGGTGAACCCAGGTAGTGATGTTTGTGGGGAGGAGTTGTTGACCATTGATATTGCTTGTCTGGTGATGTTATAGGCAAGTGGTCTTGCAGAAGTGTGCAATANTGGTTCTGTAGAAGAGACATAAACAACTGGTGTTGGTTGTCCAGGAGTGATTTTGGCAGGCCGTAATTGTTGTCCGGAAGAAATGTTGACTTGTATTGATTGACTTAAAGCGTTCCCTGTTGTGCTTTGAGAATTAGTTGTAACATACGGCACTGATGATGTAAGTAAAGTAGGATGGGTTTGCTGCTCGGTTGTAATTGCTTCTGTCTCTGAGAAAACTGTGCTGTTCAGGTATTGACATAGCAAAATTAAGATGAAATACTTGGAATCCATTTCAGAATGTTTCCTCCTTACGAGTGAGTTCACAGTGGAAGAATGAAAAAAAGAGAGAGAGAGAAAAAACAAAAGAAAGACTGTTAGCTCTCATCTAATGTTTAATTAGATTAGACTCTTCATTACCTGAAATAGAGTGGTTAGGCATTTGGTTAGTATTTACTCTGGTTTATACTTGACAGAATGTAATGTTCCAGTCCATAGTACAGCATTTGGATTTCTGGAAAGTAATCTTAATTCTTTTGTAAAATCCCCACTTAACCTTGTAGCCCCTCTAACTTCCTTAGACTCCACACTCCTTCATTTCATACCATGTGCTCTCCANTCTGTTCACTCTGTTCCTAGAAAGAAGTGGTTCTGCCTTAGTGGAGAACGCTCAGTGACCATGGTGCCTTGAACTATGGTCTTTACTGTCTTCTTCTTTTACCCTCTGTTCACCACATTTGACCTTATTCCTTCACCAACATTTCAGTAGTTCTTGTAATCCAGTCTTCCTTTCATGTCCCTTTAGTCATATCTTCTTTTTCTCCTGTCTCCTAAACATAGATAATCAATATTCAGTCTACCTCTACCTTTTGCTTTTCTTTATTCTTGTTGTATAAGTTTCCACTCTCACCCTTGTGCCATAACTACCAAACCTGCACATCCAGCCTACAACTCCTTTGTTCTGAGTCCATTTATATAACTTCTGTAGTGGACATTTCATGTGTGTATCTCATAATCAGCAAATTTAGCATATTTTTAAAANGAGACTTCCCAGCTGGGCATGGTAGCTCACACCTTTAATCTCAGCAGAGGCAGGCAATCTCTGTGAGTTCGAAGCCAGCCTTGTGTATATATAGTGAGTTCCAGGATAGCCAGAGCTACATAGAGAGACCCTGTCTCAAAAAAAAAAAAATGAAAGTAATTATAGTAATTTGATGTTTCCTCATACTCAGATGACGAGAAGAACTAACTTGGCCTTGGAGGACTTTGGGAAAGTTTCCCAGAGATGTTGAAGCAGATCTAAATCTTAGACTACTATGAGAACCAGTTATGCACATACATTTCCCAGCCCAGAAGGCATGCACAGGCAAGGCAGGGGGCACAGTATAGGCTTGGCAGCTGTCTTTTTGTGAGATGTAGCAGATGCTGAAACTTGAAGATTTAAGTTCCAGAGTTCCCAGTTGTACACTGTCTGCTTGACCCTGCATGTAAGATCACTTCATTTTTGCCTCACACTCTAAAGTGAGCCCTGTGCTGACATTGTCAGTGCTGAGTATAATGGGCTTGTTCTGGACATCACCAAACACAGTGTCAGCTGTCTGAAATAGCAGTGCTGTTCTTAACATTAAGGAAGGGAAAATCTCAAGACTGTTAGATACTAGTTAGTATACATAAGAAACTGGTTTTTCCATGACTCTGAAGGTATAATCAAAGATTTTGACAATTTGAGTAGTATTTATTTCCTTATCCATCTACCACTAGTGTAGTAGATAGACTAGTAGATAATGATAAATGGTGCCCCTTCTTGGTTTTTCCCTCGCTCCCTCCCTCCCTCCATCTCTTCCTCTCTTCCTTTGTTGTTGTTTGTTTTTGTGTTTTAAGAAACTGTGTCCCTGTGTAGCCCAAGCTGGCCTTGCACTTGAAATCCTTCTGCCTCAACTTCCTGAGTGCTAGGATCACAAACTTGAGCCGGAAGGACCTGGGGTTATAAGAGAAAATATGGGTTTTTTTCTTTGTCTGTCTCTTCCTTTGTATTTTCTCTCTAGTGCTTGAAGCCTAAAATTTAAAACAACTCTCTCTGAACTCCCTTGCCTGGTGCTGATTAATTACTCTTAAAACATGCATGATCTGGTTAATGCTTCATGTAAGGATTCAGTTTCTGTCTAGAGAAACACTTACAACCAAGCTTTAACTTCCTTACATGCTTCCTAAATACTAAACTAGGCCATTTTTCACTGTCTTCAAATGTGTTCTGTTTTTTGCCCAGTCCTCTTCCCTGCTGACTACATGTCTGAACCTGTCTTTTGTTTTGTTTTTCAAGACAGTGTCTCTGTGTAGCCCTGGCTGTCCTGGAACTCACTCTGTAGACCAGGCTGGCCTGAACCTATCTTCATCTCGTAGATCTCAGTTTAAATTCCCCTTCTTAAACCAAATTTTCTATAACTAACCACAGCCACAAATAGTTGTTCCCTGATTCTCCTCTGTTCTTACTGACTTGCTGCTTTCTTAGGATGTACCTCATTCTTGCTTCTCTTTGCCTAAATAATCATGGTTTTTTTATTATGTTGTTTCATATTTTCTATTATTATTATATTCTATTATTATTATTTCTATTATTATTATTCCCATCACCTCAAACAAGATTTTGTTAAAAAAAAATCTATGAAGGTAGAAACAAAGGAAGAAAATACCAATGTAGAATATGCCATAAATTTGTGATTTATATACTTTATTTCATTTAATTTTCACAGAAGTAAATTGGAATGAATTGAGCAATTTGTCTGGGGTGTGACTGTTAGTGGCACCCTGAGAATTTGTACCCAAGACCATGTGATTATAAAGCCTCCATTCTTTCTATTCCCCTACCGTCTCATGTTTTCTTATGTCGGTCCCTGTACCTTCTATATTAGTTGCTCAGTAAATATTTAATCTGTGCTGGGCCTCTTGGTTCTTTGCCATTTTACTTTTATTTGTGTATTTATTTATTATTTATTTATTTTGGTTTTTCGAGCCAGGNTCTATCTGTAGCTTTGACTGTCTTGGAACTCACTCTGTAGACCAGGCTGACCTCGAACTCATAGAGATCCACCTGCCTTTGTCTCCCAAGTGCTGAGATTAAAGGTGTGTGCCACCACCGCCTGGCTCACTTTTNGTTTTTATTAAGACATCTACCATAATATAAGCAGAAAAAATAAAATTTAAGTAAATTCTAGTTTTTATCCCTTTTTCAAGATTCTTAAAAGGGAAACATTTGAAATTTTTGGCATGGATATGAGGGTCTGACTCATCTCTAGATGGTCATCATTCATGCTGTTCCACACAGTCGTTTTTATAGGTTACCCAAAAAAGGCTTGGTTAGAAAATGATGCTCAGGGTTTCATTGTGTAAATGATTTTAGAAAATGCTTTCCAAAGCATCAGAAGATACAGGCTATGAATTGTCTCTAGCTAAAAATGTTTCCTCTTTTGTGACCTCGCTTAAAATAAAGAAACCATACAGTTCCTCTTTTTAGTTAGCTGAAAAAGGAAATAGAGAAGGAACTA
This sequence comes from Neotoma lepida, assembly GCA_001675575.1. Classification (NCBI taxonomy): domain Eukaryota; kingdom Metazoa; phylum Chordata; class Mammalia; order Rodentia; family Cricetidae; genus Neotoma; species Neotoma lepida. The sequence goes on along the minus strand of LZPO01074928.1, from coordinate 1,173,296 downwards.
GCCAAAACAAGAGCATAATTATAAAACCCAGTTCGTTTGTAAGATCAAAGTTTGATTAGGTTCCATCACCTCTAATGTCAGTAGGAAGTTGGAAACTTCAGTGTTGCTTCCACTTGTCATCGGTACTAAAAGCAAAACCCAGTTCAAGTACCCTACCACTTTCTCCTGCTCATCACTTAGCTGTGTACTCTGGTAGGATCTGCTGCTGCAGAATCCTAGGATCTGCTGGGCTTTTACTATAGCAGTTCAGAAGACTCCAGAAAAGAAGCTTCAAGACAAAAAGAAGAAATTTGGGATTTAATAATTTCGGGGAGGGAGGGAACCTGACTTTTTTCAGAGGTGTTAGAAGCCAGTGTTGTTATCTATAATACACAAAGTTATTAAATGTACTTGCCAACTATGTAATGGGTGTATACCTAAAGTGCACACTGTTTCTGCAGAGAAAGATGGTGGTCAGTTGAATTTGGAGCCAGGGATAGAAAGGAGATAAAAATTTAGAATGGAGCGAAAATGGGAACAAAAATATTTTTTTAAGTTGTTTGGCTTGAAGTGTCTGAGGGCCCCCAGGCGGTAGGATCAGGATCTGTCCCTGGTGCAGGGGGTGACTTTTTGGAGTCCAGTGCCTGAGGTGGGACACCTGGCACAGTCCTGGCACAGGGAGGAGGGTCTTGTCCTGCCCTGGCTGAGAGTGCCAGACTCTGGGGACTCACCATGGGATACCTTGTTTTAGAAGAGGTGGGAATGGGGGTGGGTTGAGGGAGGGAGCTGGTGGGGTGGGAGGAGGGAGAAGAGGGGGATCTGAGGTTGGTATATAAAAGGAGTGGAAGATCTTTTTAATTAAAAAATAAATTAATAAATAAATGAGCACTAAAGAGAAGTTCTACAGAAATCTTATAGCAAATATGTGGGAAAGGATCAATCAATTAGAAGAAGGTACTGAAGAAAAAGAAATAGTTGGAAACGATAGTTGCTTATTATCAAGAAGTTACTGAAGTAGGATAAAATGACATTGGGGAAAGATTGACCTGGGTAAAGAGTTGTTGGGAATTGTCACCTATCACTGGCCTGTGTGTAGGTACAAAGAGCTAACAAAAGGGAGTTGACCATCAAGGTCATTCAAGGATCCCTTGTCTGCTACAAGGGTCCTTAAGATTTCTGCCACCCTCACTTTCCCTGACACTACCCAGAAGTATGCCTGCTAACTACAAAGAACATATGCAGTCTATATAGGACTTTTCTAAGAAAGTCTTTAATCTCCTGCTCAGATTTTTCAACCTTGTTATAGCAACATTTATCTCTATATTTTAGACTGGCACCTGAGGTTTAAATCTGTCGTTTTGGTCCTTTTTTTTTTCCCCAGAAATTTAATTTTTAAAGAGGGAAATGTGCATTGTTTTAGTGAATCAGTATTTTAAGCACAGTTACAATGAAGAAGGAGCTCCCTGGAATTAGGCATGTACTTATCACATGCTGCCAGGGCTGGGAATGTAGCTCAGTGCTACAGTGATTGCTACCATGCACAAGACCCTGAATTTGATCCTCAGTACCACAAAAATACCCAAGTAAAATTAATGCTGTTAAATTGGCTGTGATAAGAAATACATCATTTTAATAAGGAATCGACGAACTTTAGAAAATATTCCTTAGGAAAAAAGGCAAGTGTAGATAGTTGTGTCAAAAATTTTGTCTTTGAACTGTGAGTGGTAGCTCAGGTCTTTAATTCCAGCAGAGGTAAGTAGATCTCTGAATTTGAGGCCAGCCTGATCTACTCTGGGAGGTCCAGACAAGCCAAAGCTACACAGGGAGACCCTGTCTCAAATAAACAAGTAAAATATTGTCTTTCAGTTATTTTGATGTAAGATAGGTAAGTTATAGCTGGGTGTCGAAGTGCATACCTTTCATTCTGGGAGGCAGAGGCAGGCAGATCTCTGAATTGGAGGCCAACTAGGTCTGCTTGGGGGTTCCAGGATAGACAGGAGTGAGACTTGTCCCCAGAAAACACAAACAAAAACAGCAGCAAGAAAAATTAGTAGTACACATATGAGAGATAAACACACAGTATATTAGTGTTATCTCTAGTGAAATTTTGAAACCATAAAAGGAAAAAGCCAGAAAAAGAAATTGATCTTGAATTCCAAGTAGTGTTTTTATGGCCATCTTTAATCAGATGGCCATTACTGAACACCCAGAAAATTTCTGGCTAATAGGATCCATTTGCATGACCTAGGTGGTCATATTTTTATCTTCCAGATCAAGTCAGGAGGGAGAAGGAGAGAGAGAGAGACAGTTGGTTGACTTGGCAAGCTGTCGGAGCTCTAAGCAGTGGCATTAATGCGGAACCATGCACCTTTGACTTCTATGACATGCAGGAAACTTTTGTAGAGTTCGGGATGAGAAAGGCTTTATGCTGGAGACTCTTGTGAGGTCTCTGGGGCTGTGTAAGTAACTTTTGGAGNTAGGCTTACATGAAGGGTAGGAAAAGAAACACCAGAAGACCCACATCAGTCGCAGGGTTGGTGTGAACAGTTTAGGAGTTTTGAATGGTCAGCATATAAACTGTCATAATTACAGTTTACTGAGTATTTTGTGGTCCTTTTTTTTTTAGATTGAGCTTTAAAAGGCAGCTGATCTATATTTAGCAAGTTCAAAATTACTCATATGATACTTCTAAATAAAATTATGTAGGAGCCTGTTGAAAACATAGAAACTATTACTTGAGACTAGCCGTGTTTCAGACAAATCTGAGCTTAAAAACATCTTTATTTTTTAGCCTATGTAACATACATTACTTTAAAAAAAAAAATCAAACCAGACTGCTAAAAGGGAAAGCTAGGTTGATGCAGTTGAAATAGGGTCTAACCCACTTCCAAAATGTTTTTCCTTGGAATTACAGATCTATGGAAGCTCCATGCATTTTATTTATTTGTAGTTGCCCATTTATCCACAAGGCAAGTATCTTTTGTATGTATTAACAACTTCTTACAAAATGTTTTTTTCTGTAGCTGTTCTTGTGTTTTATGTTGTTCACTAAAAGGTCAGTTCCGAGTTGTGGGATAAGCACATGATGATATGAATAGTGGCATACCCATTTTATCATAATAGCTTTGCCTTATGGAGCTTTTTAACTGATATATAATAGTTATATGTCATAATTATTACTTACATATAACATTTTTTATATAAAAAACACATGATAAGTATTCATCTAATTTCTTAAGTCAAAATGAAGGTGACCATTCATAGTGTATAAACTAAAAGAGATAAATAAAAATAATTTAGACCAGGTGTGGCAGTGCATGCTTTTAATCCCAGTGTTTGTGATGTAGAGACAGAAGGATCTCTGAGTTAGATAGAGGCCAGCCTGGTCTACATATAGAAACCCTGACTTTAAAAAAAAAAAGGAAAAAAAATAGATTAGATAATTTAAATCTCTNTGAGAAGAAAGTCTTTATAGAAAGTAAATTAGAGTCTTTTTTTTTCTCCTTTGTGGTACTGGGGATCAAACCCAGGGCATTGCACATGTTGGGCAAGCTCGCCCCTGACCTGTAGCCCCAGTCCTAGAATTTTTAAACAATATTTTAAAGGTTGTAAATTCAGTCATGGAATTTATTTTTAACTCTTAGCTTTTTAAAATTATTAAAGTAATATTAACAAATATTTTGACCTGAGTAAACTTCAAAGGGCTGGTAATATTAAAACCTTGATGAAACTCTTTCAGACAATATCAACCTTGAACATAAATTTTTAAAATTCTGTAAAACAGAGCCACAAAAAAAAAAAAAAAAACCTTCTGTAGACATCTTTAAGCTGTCAAGAGCTGAATTCATCTGTAAAACACTAATGATATTTTGGTTTTTAAAATAAATTTCAGATGAGCAAAATGGCCTGTTCTTACCTGATAGCTCCTTTCGAAGGATGTAAACTCTTGTTCTAGCAGGACATGTTGCTGGTTCAGATTAAAAATGATCCTCTAGCACACTGAAATGGTTTCTGCAGCAGAGGAAGTTTATCAATAGCAGTTGCAGGAAGTGCAATAAGCCACAAAATGACTAAGAAATGTAGTCCTTCAACAGAGCTTATTTTGAAACACAGTCTATATAACTTAAGTGCTTTTAACTGATGTTTGTAAATAAACATCCATTAGTCTCCAGTCATGTGATTACATAATCTAAATTTTTAGGATGGAGACCTGCTGAAAAATTATGTGTTCTAAGGAGAGTTTTATAGCTGGCGTTCCCCAAGGGAGATTTCTTATTGGAAGAAGTGAGTGGTGTTTACTTGTATGTGTGAGGCTTTGTGTGTGACTCACGAAACTAAAATACCAAAATCAAATTGTTGAAAATTACCTAATTATACTTTGGTTTGTGCTCTGCCTTATACTTTATACTTATACTTACAGTTTATACTTATACTTGTGCTATACCTTACGTGGGTGTTGCCAACAAGGAAATCGTATTAAGATGCTCTGGTTACCATGTNATGCATCATTTTACCCATTGCTCACAAGTAAACACCACTCACTAGACAACAGCTCTATCACTGTGCTCTGTCTTTAGCCCCAGTACCTCATTTAAAAAGAAGATCTATTTTAATTTTTATGTATATATATGCCACATATGTGTGGGTGTCCTCAGAGGCCAGAAGAAGGTGCTGGGGAAGAGGATGCCAGATCCCCTGAAACAAAGCTGCTCTTGGTTGTGAGCTGCCTGGACACAGATGATGACAACTGAACTCGGGTCCTCTAGAAGAACAGAAAGCACCCTTTAACTATTAAGCTATCTCTCCAGCTTCCCAAAACTTTTTTTAAATAAGAAATTTTAAGTAATTTTAAGTAAGACTAAGCAAAATGACTTCTACTGACAGAGTTGGAACCCGCAGAGACCAGGATGGTATTGCTCGAGAGCAAGCAGTTCCTGATGGAGCTGACCAGGCTCTTCTAGAATTGCCAGTAGTTGGGCAGCATGTTCATCACCCTGAAATATGATGGTCACACCAAACCCACTCCACAGAAGAGCTCTGTGGAGGGCCTCGAGCCTGTAGAAAACAAGTGTCTGTTGAGAGCCCCAGATGGGAAAAGGCAGATCAGCACCGTGGTGAGTTCCAAAGAAGTGATTAAGTTTCANGTGGCCTAGTCAGAGCTAACATGGATGGGCTGAAGAAGAGGGACAAGAAGGACAAGAGTAAGAAGACCAAGCCAGCACAGTGACAGGCGTGGCCATTACCAACCAGCTGAAGAAATGTGGTTTCCTGTGTTTGCTGCTTTTGGCCCTATGTATGTAACTGTTTTCATGGAAGGGTAGTTTAAGAGAGAAGGGTTGGATGATCATAGGGTAAGAAGCCCGTTGTTTTTAGATCTTCTTCANTATATGGCTGCATATTCTTAGATTCCAGCCTTAAAGTGTCTAGTCATCTCTGAAGAGCTGTGAGTCATTAAGTCCATCCACATAGCTGTTTCTTTGCCTACCCTCTGTTTCTGACAGTAACTACTAACTCTAGAATGATACAGTTACTCAATGGGTTTTTGTTTTGTTTTTTGCCTTACCTTTGAGAATACTGTAATAGAAATTTGACAGTTTTATTAAAAGTCATATTATCCTTGTGTGGGTTTTTTACTTGGTTGTATAATTTAAAGAAAAATAATTACATTAAAAAAAAAAAGACTAAGCAAAGTAATTGAAGAGTGTGAGTCTCTCTGGATGCAAGTTTCCCTAAGCCAAGTAACTTAGGTTAACTTCGCCTCTTCCTCATCTGAAAAGTAGAGACTGTAACCCCTAACTTATTGTGGGATTTAGATACATGCCTCTTGGTGCAGGGTATAGTAGATAGAGTAAATATCAACACATGGGACTCTTTCCCTGGTCACTGCCAAGGAACATGGATTATTATGATTTAGTTCTTAACTTGAAGAGACTTATAACTTGGTACAGAAAGAATAATAGAATGCGATAAAAAATTTTATAAAGCAAGTTTTTTGTTTGGGGGAGAAAGTTTATTTTTGAGACAAGGTGTCATCATGTGACCTAGACTGGCCTTGAATTTTCAATCTCCTTGTTTCAGCCCCCCAAGTGATGGGATTACAGGTTTGTGCAACCACCACACCCTGTTGTTAACAAAGTTTTTAATTTAGTGTTTGTTTTCTAGGCAGGGTTTCTCTGTGTAGCCCTGGCTGTCCTGGAACTCACTCTGTAGACCAGACTGGCCTCCCAACTCACAGAGATCTGCTGCCTCTGCTTCCCCAGCACTGGGATTAAAGGTGTGCACCACCACCGCCTGACTTAACTTGATATTTTTAATTTACTTTTAAATCTTTAGACTAAGATGATAATCATATCTACGAGTAGAAAATAAAAATGGTTTTGTTCAAAATTAACTTAGGAAATTTTGAAGCTGTAGACATCTTTAACCACTCTTTTTTATAAATTCCTAATAGGAAGCATCATTCTCAGGATATATGCTTTAAAATCAAGTATTGAGTAATAAATTTTAAATATTCCCATAGTACATAAGTCTTCTATTTTGTTTGAAAATATTTGACCAATATGTTTAATATGAAAATAGTTTCTTAGTCAATTTCTTGTCTTTAGAAAAAAGATTATTTTGTTTTAATTTCCTCTGACAAGTATTTGTTTATAACAGTTATCTCAAGGAGGGTAACTGAGTTATCATTCTCCCTCTCAACCTCAGATATTTAATTGGCATGAAATGGGAGCATTGCCCATAGTCATGGCCAATCTGGGCTTTTTTTTTTGGGGGGGTTTTTCGAGACAGGGTTTCTCTGTGTAGCTTTGCGCCTTTCCTGGAACTCACGCTGTAGACCAGGCTGGCCTCGAACTCACAGAGATCCGCCTGCCTCTGCCTCCCGAGTGCTGAGATTAAAGGCGTGCGCCACCACTGCCCGGCCTGGGCTTTTTTACTCTTGAAAATTCAGCTAGAATCTGGCTTGAGGATGAGTGCCTGTAATCTCGGCACTTGGGAAGTAGAGCAGGAGGCTCAGGTGTCTTGGTGATCATTAAACATAGTGAGGTTGAGACCACCCTGAGTTACAGAATACCCTGTCACAAAAAATCCTCACTACACCTACTTACCCCCTAAAAGCAAAAGAACTAGAACAAAGAAACAAGAAGAGATATGGAAATAAAGACAGTGGTGTGCCCTGATCTTCGTGTTTCTCATGCTTGACTTTTTATTTGGTTGACATTTTGCTTTATCTGGTTTAATGTTGTTTTGATTTACTGTTTAGGGGATGAGCTCTTTTTCTTTTTAAGCTAGTAGTAAACTGCTGTGTCTGAGGGTGCCTCTCTTGTTCCGACTGATAGTCTTGGTCCACTGGGAGTTCTTGGTTGAATTGGTGCTGATGGGTTCTGTTTCTCTGGGAGCAGCTTAGTCCAATCGGTGATAGTGGGTTCTGTCTCAGGGAGCAGCTGTTCCCAATCAGTGTAGGGTGGACTTATAG
>LZPO01074928.1:1129699-1158476 GCA_001675575.1 Neotoma lepida | reverse complement strand
GGTAGCCCAGGCTGGCCTCGAACTCACAGAGATCCACCTGCCTCTGCCTCCCAAGTGCTGGGATTAAAGGCGTGCGCCACCACCGCCCGGCTTGTTGTTTGTTTTCTGAGTCAGGTTCTCATGTAGTCAAAGCTGGTCTAGAACTCACTGTAGCTGAGGATGACCTTGCTTTTATGATCATCCTCCCTCCTCCACGAGCTAGGATTGCAGGCTTGTAGCACCACATTCAAGTGTCAGGGATTGAACCCAAGCTGTCGTGTACCCACTAGGCAAGTACTCTACCAACTGAGCAAAACCCCAGCTCCTCGCTTCTTTCTAAAAGTTGGANAACTTGCCCATATTTTCAAAAGTGATTCCAAAATACTTATATAAGATGGGAAGGTAGTTTTAAAACAACAAAAATGCCATGCTCCCAATGTATATTCATATTTAGTAGGCCTGTGCTGGTACCAGCCATTTTATTTTTATTTAGCAAACAAGACAGCTGGCTCTGACACTGGTCATCCGCAGAACACAGCTTGAGAAATGTGCAATGCCCAGGCAAAGTCTGAGGCCTCTGATGGTCCCTTCATAGTTTTGCCATCACTTATTTCCCATCTCATCTCTCAGAACTTACATATATGGACCCAATAACGTATCTAGTCACCTATGTTTTTATTTTACACCTCTCTCATCAAGCATCAAGCCCGACTTCTCTTCCTTGTTAAATCCAAACTTCCTTCTCCCAGATTCCACCACTGGATCTTTAGTATATCTACATAGCTTTCACTCCGCCCACCAGTTCTTGCTGGGTGCTCCTTCTTTTCAACTTCATGCTGGTTGTTTTCTCTCTGTTGTCCCTCTAGTGAGTGATGTAGAACACATCTTGCAGGCTGAACACCCTTTGTCCAAAGTACGTAAGTCCACATGCGTTTGCAGTTTTAGTTTTCCTTCAGATTTTGCAATATTNACATTTACATACATATACAATAAAATTTTGGGCAGATGGTAGTGAATACAAAACACAAAATTCATTTGTTTCATATATACCTCATGCATATAACTGAAGGAAAACTTACACTTTTAGTGAATCTGTGCTTTGAGTGTCAGGTTTGAATTTTCTACCCTGGTATCCTGAGGCACTCAAAAAGTTTTTTTCAGGGTAGGAATGCCCACCCTATATATTTTCTTTTATCTTTTATTATCTTAAAGTATTCCTTTCGTCTTAAAAATAATTCAACTTGTCATTTTATTCCTTCACAACAATATTCAAAATTCTTATGTGAAGATATTTATCATATCTCAGAGATAAGCAAGAGGAGGGAACAGTGGGCCTGAGTTAACACAAGTGTTTGGATCAGAGTCGAGCCCCATATTCTTCATGGCTTCCTTACTGTGCCTATTGTGTCGATTAATGTTCATTCAGTTCAAAGCAATATGTGACTGTGGGGAGTTGAGGAAGCCCTGAGTGAGTGTGTAACGACCAAATGAAGTCNTGAGTGAATGAGTGAGTGTTGTTTGAATCCATGGGAATGGCAAAGCCCCACCACCACCACTACCACACACACACANAGAGACCCATGGTGAGGCTCAGAAGGATGTAAAGCCTTTCTCTGGTCCCTGAGAATGTTGGCAGTGTGTGTAAAGATGAGTGTTTACCAGTAATTGACCAATTTGTACCAAAACTAGCAAGTGCAGCTTCCTTCTCCCTGATCTGTAGAGCCCAAGACTGCTCACCTACAGAGGCCTCCTACCAAGACAGGTTAACCTGGGCTATACCTAATAAACTTCCTGAGGGTTCCAGGTTGTTGGAGCAGTTGTTGCTACTCCATCAGAGCATTCATAGCCCACCGGATCCCAGTTTTTCTGTATGTGTATCTGTGTGAGTTCTTTCTCCGTTCCCTCACTGCCCCAGTCAGGTTTCCAGGACCGAAGCCAAGTGGACGTGGAATATGACCTAATGTGGTTTAATCAAAGCATGGAACTTACTAGCTTACACAGCTGAATAGTTTGGGGATAAATGTAAGCATGGGAGAGATTTTATCTATGACTCAGATTATGGCCAAGACTCCAGACTGTCCTTTCTTTTCTCAGCTTCTTCTCTTCAGGTTTGAGTCAGCTTTTCCATCCTATTCCAAAACCTAAGTTAACCGTCCCCAGGGCTGTGTATTTTCTTAATTACAAACATGGAGGGAGGCTCTCCAACCCCAACAATTTAAACTAACCTGTGAACTGGGCCTCTGACTTTACTGCCCTAACTTGAGTTTTATGTCATTGCTGAGCTGCCTTCTGTTGAAGGTCAGGTAACTGATGGCTAAAGCTTCTGAGCATCTTCTCCAGCCACCTAGGGGCGTTCAGCCCGTCCGCTGACTTCCTTCTTTCTTGGTGGGCAGATTTGTTGTTATTTTCAAAATTCTTAAGGGGTTTGTCCCTTCCCTCTTTATCCTTATTGACCACAATGTCTGGAAAATATAAATCTATACTTTGAATAATTGTTTTATATAATTGTCCTCTTTAGAAAATTAATCAGGCCAGAGAGATGGCTCAGCTGTTAAAAGCTAGGCTCACAACCAAAAATATGAGAAAATTAATCATAAAATTTTTTAAAGGGGCTCACAAGATGGCTTTCATTGCAAGCCTGACAATCTGAGTTCAATCTCCAGAACATACATGGTAGAAAGAGGGGAACTGACTCTGATTTCCACAGGTGTGCTGTGTTGTCTTCTGGCCTCCACATGCCTGTGTGCATAATCAATAAAGGTTAAACAAAAGAAAATAGATTTATATTCTGTACATTCAGAAATCTTAACAATGTTTATCCTTTTTGTTGCCTTCCTTAGGTTCAAAACTGGCCAAATCAATGGTGATTTGCTAATATACCATGTCTTGCTGACTTTAAAGCCATACTATGCAAAGCCATATGAAATTGTAGTGGACCTTACCCATACAGGACCTAGCAATCGCTTTAAAACAGACTTCCTCTCTAAGTGGTTTGTTGTTTTTCCTGGCTTTGCTTACGACAATGTCTCTGCAGTCTATATCTATAACTGTAACTCCTGGGTCAGGGAGTACACCAAGTACCACGAGCGGCTGCTGACTGGCCTCAAGGGCAGCAAACGNCTTATTTTCATAGACTGTCCCGGGAAGCTGGCTGAGCACATAGAGCACGAGCAACAGAAACTCCCTGCTGCCACCTTGGCTCTGGAAGAGGACCTAAAGGTGTTCCACAATGCTCTCAAGCTAGCTCACAAAGACACCAAAGTCTCTATTAAGGTAACTTCCCATCTGTTTTGAATGATTTGGTGCCTTTCTTGACCAACCAGGTTATAGTCTGACCTCTACAAGTGTTATAGTTGCATATCCAATATCAGTTCCATCCAGATGTGGGAAGACCACAATAAAGACCTGTCTTTATTGTGGCCCTGCAAAAAGTGTGAAAAGTGCACACTTAAAAGACACTCTCATGGGAGCTGGAGTCCAGAGGTCTAGGATTCAATTCCCAGCACCCACATGGTGGCTCACAACCATCTGTAACTCCATTTCCTGGAGATCGTCTGTCTTCTGGTGTCTGAGGGCACCAGGCAAACATGTGATGCACAGATATGTATGCAGTCAAACNCTGATACAAATAAAGGAGATTAACTTTTAAGGCACTGAAGGTCAGGCTAAGGGCAGAAGAATGCTCTAGAGAGGGCAGGCAGTTCTTCACTGTGACTCTGCCCAGCATTTGGNTGTACAGAGTGGAAAGGACCCAGTGATGGGTCTTTTGATCAGTTCATGGTTTTTCAGATTGGTGACTTGACCCCTTCAAGCACTTGTTTATAGAATTCTTGGCCCTTTTTAAAGGATAATTTTTTTTCTGATGGAATTGGTTTCTTTTGAGAATACTTAAAGTAATTGTTAAATAATTTGAATATATAATAGTAACATTTAAATGGCAAACATCGTGTGGGGGTGGATGAATGAGTTGATTTTGAAGCTTCTGAGAATCTATATAACTGGAATTTAATTCTCCTGTTCCTCACTACCGTTTTTCAGGTTGGTTCTACTGCTGTTCAGGTAACCTCAGCAGAGAGAACTAAAGTTTTGGGGCAGTCCGTCTTTCTAAATGACATCTACTATGCTTCTGAAATCGAAGAGATCTGCCTAGTGGATGAGAACCAGTTCACCTTAACCATTGCAAACCAAGGCACACCACTTACCTTCATGCACCAGGAGTGTGAAGCCATTGTCCAGTCTATCATTCATATCAGGACCCGCTGGGAGCTGTCACAGCCTGACTCCATCCCCCAGCATACCAAGATTCGACCAAAAGATGTCCCTGGGACACTGCTTAACATTGCATTACTTAATTTAGGCAGTTCAGACCCCAGTCTACGGTAGGTATTTCTCTCTCACACTTCCTTTTTTTTTTAAAATTCACTTTTAAGTTCACTTCAAGTTAAATAGTGTATCACTGTTGTTCACTAAGAGTGTCATTGTCTAGAGAAGGAGGGCCTAAAGTTTAGTGACTCAAATGCATTACTACTGCCTACCTATTTCACTTTAGTAAGATTCTCTAAAGAAATCTTATGGTGCTCTCTCCTTTGCCTCAGTGGCAGAAGCAGCATGACAAAAAGGATGTCATCCATTGGAAAGCATCACAGTACAACACACACTTTGTGTCACTGCTGTGGCCCTAAATTAGCCTTCAGATGACCAAGTGCAAGTCAATGTATAATTGAAGGACTGGGACTTGGTGAATGAGGCACCTAAACATTGTCTGTTGCAGATTCCACTGCTGGTCCCATGAGGGGACAACAACTGAACCCAGGAGGGCAGCTGTGGTAGAAGCCAGTACAGTTCAGGGTTTCAACCATCAGCCCTAAAATAAATGTTCTCGTTTCAAAACTGTTTTTAAAAATAAAAATAAAGAAAAAAGAAAAAGATCTTTCCCTCCCTCTCCTATTTTTCCCCTCCCTCCCTCATTTCTGTTCCCTCTGAGCACAGTATAGTTGGTTCTGTTTGGGCGTTCTGATCTGCTGTGATCTGCCCTCTCAGCCTGTAGAGCCAGCAGATTTGGCTTTGGTGTGGAGCTGCTATTTTGGACTTCTCATGCTTGAACTCTCCTTTTTGGTAACAGTAGTGTGCCTTCCTAATGCCCCTGTNAAGATTTGAGAAGTAGCATTTGTGGTAGGATAGTATAACACTAGCAAGGTGTTTGTGTTTAGTGAGTAGTAGTTTCCCCATACCTTCTTTTCTCTCCTTTGTTCCTCATTTCCTTTTTCTTCTCTCTCCTTTTCATGTTTGGAAGATTCTTTATCTTAGATATCTTGGGAATGTCAAGATTTTTACTAATGGAGACAGGACATTCCTAATCTAAACTCCAAAATCCTCCAAAATCTGGAGCATCTTATTATTTTGTCCAGAATTTATAACACCATTTTTTTGATTAAGATGGGCTCTCATTATATAGCTCTGTCTGGCCTAGAACTTGCTAGGATTAAAGTCACTTGCCACCACACCTAGCCCATTTCAGAGTTTTTAATTATAGGTGCTCATTTTGTAAAATCTATGTAAATATTTCAAACCCAGAAACACATCTGATCATGGTCATGTGAGATGAGAGATACTCAACTTGTATCAATTCTCTGACTCAGAAACTCTTTCTTAGGATATAGCATAGCCTAGGTTTCATATTGGGCCTTTTAGTCTTTCAAATTTTCCTTTATTTAAAAAGTTATATATGTCCGGCATGATGACTCCATGGTAAAGGAGTTCATCACCAAGCCTGACAGCCTGTGTTTGACTAATATTGTGGACAAAGAGACTGACTCCCAAAAGTTGTCCTTTGACCTCCTTTCACATTTGTGTCTGCACATATGCATGCACACACAAATAAATGTAATTAAAATTTATAAGTCAGATGTGGTAGCATATACTTTTTACACCTGCAGGCAGGAGGCACATGCACAGATGCATCTCTATCTCTGTGAGTTCTAGGCCAGACTGGTCTACATAACAAACTCTGGTACAGCCAGGGCTACCTTGTGAGACCCTGTCTCAGGGGATCAATAATCAACAGAATATTTTTATTTATATAGGCTTCATGGAATCCCAGAAATGGCTCACTAAATTTTATATATGCTTGGCTTCCTTCCTAGAAGGCTCTCTGACACATACCCCAAGTTACAGGAGCCCAGGTGTTTTGTTTTGTTTTGTTTTTTAATGATTTATTTTATTTTTGTGTGCATTGGTGTTCTGCCTGCATATATGTCTGTGTGAGGGTGTTGGATCCCCTGGAACTAGAGTTACAGACAGGTGTGAACTGCCATGTGGGTGCTGGGAATTAAACCCAAGTCTTTGGAAGAGCAGTCAGTGTTCTTAACCGCTGAGCCATCTCTCCAGCCCAAGGAACCCAGTTTTTTATAGCTCTTAGATAGTGTAAAGTAGCATCAGCATAGTATGACTTGGAGTTTCTGCAAGTCAGTAAAAGATAAACAAATTCACAATCAGTGACATTAGTGTTCTTCTCATTTTTCGGGAAAATTGTGCTATAAGCCTGTCTTTACTTCTCAATTACAAATTGTTTTTCATTATTTATAGATCAGGTTTTCTTGTTTTAGGGACAAGGTCTTTCTAGTCTGGAATTTACAATCTTCCTGCCTTGGCCTCCTAAATGCTAGTATTACAGGCTGTGTCATGGTGCTTTGCCTTCTGANGTCTTTGTTAAATAATGCTAATGGCTATCTCACTACTATTTGTTAAATAATGCTAATGGCTATCTCACTATTATTTGTTTGAGTGAAATGTACCATTTTCTAGTGATAAAGCAAGCAGATAGCTTTCAGTCGTTGGTAAAGCATATCATACTAGAGGAAAACACACTTAGGCAAACAAATTTCCATGGCTTTTTCCTTCTGTATCAACATGGCAAAAATTCAGAGGTAATGAAAACCTGAAATTTACTGAGTAGTAACCCAACAGTTTTGCTGCATTTTAAATTTGGTATTTGTTATTTGGGATGGGATGGGATGGTGTGGGATGGAGTGGAATGGGGTGGAATTGGGGGTGGGGGCATTATTTTGGAATGCTAAAGATCAAACCCAGGGCCTCACATATGTAAGGAAAACACTCTACTACTGACATTCTTTAAACTTTTCTGATTTGCTTAAATATATTTGTATATATTTATAACTNATTTTTTTGTTCTAATAGACCCTAGATAACGTACGATTGGTTTCAATGGTTATATATAATAGAATGAGATCACAGAGTGGAAGATATAACTATATCTTTTTTAACTACAGTTAACTTTGGTTTTAACCTCTAGTTTGCAGTGAAAATTGTAGGACACACAGACATTTCGGGGATATCCTTACTTCAACACTCCTAACATTATAATTTCATTAAATGCCACCTCTTAGAAAAATAAAGTAAAATAAAGGTCTCTCGTTATATGGCCCTGACTGTCCTGGAACTCTCTATGTAGCCCAGGCTGGCCTCAAACTCAGAGATCCACCTGCCTCTGCTTCCTGAGTGCCAGGATGAAAGGCATGCGTCACCAGGCCTCCTTCTCTCTTATTCTCTATTTAACTGGATCTACCAGAAAGTAGCCTCAAGCAGAGCTTTGACTTCACTGAAAACACGGCATGCCTTCATTCTGTCATTTGTTCCTATTGATCCGCCTTAGACCCTAAGTCTTTGCTGTTTGATGCTCCTGGGAAACTTCTAGAAAGGCCTGCTACACCTGCCTGTTTTAGGATCCTCATGGGCTCTTCTGCTGCTGATTTCATGGATCTCCTGTTAGGGTCTTGCTCTACACTCTATCTCTAATCGATAGTAACACTGAATAAGAGTTAACCATGCTTTGTAATAAAATCTTGAGTTATATGCTGTGGGGAAAATGGAATTACAAAGAAAAAGAAATTTTAAAACAATCTCCTTTGTGTTTTTTCTTAGGTCTGCTGCCTATAACCTTCTGTGTGCCTTAACTTGTACCTTTAATTTAAAAATTGAAGGTCAGTTACTAGAGACATCAGGATTATGCATCCCTGCTAACAACACCCTCTTTATTGTCTCGATCAGTAAGACGCTTGCAGCCAATGAGCCACACCTCACCTTAGAGTTTTTGGAAGAGTGTATTTCTGGATTTAGCAAATCTAGTAAGTAATGATTTTCTTCAATACTCAAAATGATTCTAAGACAATTCAAAGAAAACTTTTTGTGTGGAAGTTTACCAGTGCACTTTCACTTACTGTATTTTTACTTTTTAAAAACTTTCCTCCTTTTTTTTTTGGCCTGTGTACCCTGTAACTTAAGGAACTCTGAAAATCCTGGTGGGCTGCACAGAGAAATCCGTTAGAACACTGGCAGAAAACCAGGGTAGCAAGTGGGGTCCTCTTGCCTGTGGACTGCTTGAAGGATTTCCTGCCTTATTTCTGCTCCATGAGCTTTAGTGTTTCTTTACAGAGACAAGGATTGCACACATCTCCTTGATTTTAAGGAAATAGTTACTTCTCTTTCCTNTAGTTGACTTCGAGCTATGGTTTTTGTTGGACATTTGTGTTTCATAGTGTCATGGTGGATGATGCTAGGTCTGGAGTCAGTCCCCAGTTGTTTTAATAAATCCCATTAGTTTACTATCTACTTTTTTATCTGTCCACCTCCATACCCTGGAGTAGCCTAGATGATGGTCTTCACCTTCCTTTATTCCTGATAGTTTCTTCCCTCGTTCTCCCTGTAATACATACAGCTTTTTTTTTCTACATTCTGTATGCAAACACATTTCTTAACATTTCAATATTAGGTAATTAAATGCTTTCAACAAATCATCAAGAATATGTCANATATGCTTTGTTCTAGTTTTTTGTTTGGTTTTGGTTTTTAGTTTGTTTTTTCATCAAGTGAAAGATGTAGGAATGTAACTGATAAATTGTGTAAGTTTGGCAAAAGAAGAGCAAAATACAATGCTTTATTAATAACTCTTAAGTGTTTGAAAATATTTGAGTGAATGAACAGGCATGTTGTGTTCTTGCATGACCAGATCTTCCAAGATCATTTCAGATTTAATACAACCCCCATCAAAGCAGCCATGGAATTTGAAATTTTCAAATGATTTTAAATTCTATTGAAAATGAATAGCTGAGAAAATGTTGAAAAGAAAGGAAATACAGACTTGGTATTTACAGATATCTCCACATCTGTACACATTATAATGACATGGTAATCCAAAACATGGATATTCACAAATCAGCAGACAGATCCATTTAAGAGACACAGACAGCTGAAGCTTCACAAACTGCTTGAAGAGATGAAACCATCTAAATGAGTTTGGGAAATGAATTAAGTTAGGCCATTTACACCAAAAGATGCCAAAATAAGTTGTGGCTATATTTAAGAATTGAATATAAATATAGAAGCATTAATAAAATGAATGGGTACTGGTTGCTTTTATGTAAGTANCATGGGTGAAACAAACACAGAATAGAAGCAAAGTAAATAATGAACAGATTGGCTTCATGAGACTTTGGAATATCTCTACAAAATAGAAAACAATGAGTGAACGCTTAAGCTAGACCTGGGAGATAACTTTGGGTGAATGTGGGAAGATTAATGTCCTTNGCTGAGAGAAGCTCTGGAAGTTAATAAGTGAATCACAGTAGCATATACATCATACTAAGAAAAGAGTGCTTTTAAGTTTGTTACTTAAAAAAATACATACTGAAAGTATTGTGAAATGGCTGATTAGGTATCAGATTGAACAATATTTTTAAAGATAAAATCCTGAGGGTCGATAGCATTGTAAAGGACAATTCTTCTAAAAAGACATTTAAAAGTGGATTAGAGCCTTAAGAATAGCCACATCTTTTGGCATTATAGTTCCAGTTTTTAATCTTTTCCTGAAAAATTAGTGCTAAGGAGCCAGCAAGATGACTCTGTGGGTAAAGGCACTTGCCACAAAGCCTGCCAACCTGAGTTCAATCCCTGGAGCCCATGTACAGGTAGAAGGAAGGAACCAACCCCACAAAGTCATCCTTGGACCTCCCCAGGGCTCTGGCCTCTGTACATACACACACACGCTTTTACAAAGAACTGATGGTGAGATGTTTGTAGCATGTTGTTGTTATGTTTTAAAACTAAGGTTATCTTGGTATAGCAAAGTGTGTGGATATTAAGTGAGTAGGTGCTAATTGATGAGCTTTGACAGTGCGTACATCATGAAAGTATCTTCTAGATCACAGCCCACAACATTTCTAGTGTCCAGAAGCCTCTCTCACTCAATACTGTCCCCTCACCAAAAGTGACCTTTCATGACCTCCATTGTGGTGTATTTATATTGCCTACTTTTGAATTTAATAAAACATTACTTAATAGAAAAAAAAGTCAAAAAAATCAAAGAGCAAACAAATTAAGTTACTGGTTCTCTGTACTATGGAATAATATGATGCCATTAAAAGTAATTGGATCCAAAGTTTGAGTTTGGAAAAGTGAAATTCTAGGAAAAGGTGGTGGTGGTAGTCGCATAACANTTTGAATGCACTTCATGTCACCAAACTATACACTTAAAAAGGTTAGAATGGCCAGGCATGACTGTGTATGCCTTTAATCCCAGCACTAGGGAGGCAGAGGCAGGTGCAGCTCTATGAATTTGAGGACAGCCAGGGCTATGTAGAGAGACCCCATCTCAAAAAAATAAAAAATAAAAATGTTTAAAAGGTTAGAATGCTAAATTTTATGATGCATATATTTTAGTACAGTTTTTTGTTTTGTTTTTTGAAACAGGTTTCTCTGGCCCTGGCTATCATGGAACTTACTCTGTAGATTAGGTTTGGTGTACACCAGTACTCCTGGTTCAGTTTACTGACTTTTAAAATTATTTCTTCAGCTGGGTAGTGGTGGCACACGCCTTTAATTCCAGTACTTGGGAAGCAGAGGCAGGCAGATCTCTGAGTTCAGTGCCAGCCTGGTCTACAGAGCAAGTTCCAGGACAGCCAAGGCTACACAGAGAAACCTTGTCTCAAAAAAACCAAACAAGGAGGCTGAAGAGGTGGCTCAAAGATTAAGAGCACTGACTGTTCTTCCTAGAGGTCCTGAGTTCAATTCCCAGCAACTACATGGTGGCTCACAACCATCTGTAATGAGATCTAGCGCCCTCTTCTGTATACATAATAAATAAATTTAAAAAAAAAAAAAGACAAGAAAAATAATTATTTTTTCAAAGCTTAATGTCTTTACTTCTTATCAAAATGTTTGTCCAGGCCTAATTCAAAGTAACAATTTTTACTTTCAACCTCCCCTCCATTTCTTCATGNTAAAATCATTGCTAGGGCTGGAGAGGTGGCTCAGCAGTTAAAAGCACTTGCTGCTCTTCCAGAGGTCCTGGGTCTGANTCCAGCACCCATGGAATGACTCACAACCATCTATAACTCATCCCAGTGGATCAGACACCCTCTTCCGGCCTCCTTGGGTGCCAGTCAAGCATGTGGTGCACATGCTTGTACAGGTACACAAAATATTCATGCACAAAAAATAAAATGATTGTAATTTTCCTTGACTGTCTGTACTAATGGAGTGTTTTCTCCACAGGTATTGAATTGAAGCACCTTTGTTTAGAATATATGACCCCATGGCTGTCAAATCTAGTTCGTTTTTGTAAGCATAATGATGATGCCAAACGACAGAGGGTTACTGCCATCCTTGATAAACTAATAACAATGACCATAAATGAGAAGCAGATGTACCCTTCTATCCAAGCAAAAATATGGGGAAGCCTTGGGCAGGTATTGAATTTGCACTGATACTTATCTAGTGCCTCCTATGCTAGTAACTCTTGGTGCCTACGTTATACAGAGCACATCATTCTCTCCTTCAGAAGCATGCAAACACACACCCAACCCTGTAAATAGCTAATGCATTTCAGAGCTCTCCTCCTTGCATAATTGTATAGATTTAACTGTAGAAACCTGTTGTCATTTCTAGTAAATGGTGTTTAAATATGTACGCCACAATCCCTATACANCNCAGATCTCAGTAAATGCTTCTTAATGCTGTTGTTCAGAATATCTGGTTTCATATGTAGTTGTAGCATAGGCTATGATACAGCTTTCCCTAATCTGACAAGGGGGTGCATATTATTCCTTCAGAATAATCACTTAAGGAAGCAGATCCTTACTCAGACAATGCTGTGAATCCTCTAAATGATTTTAAATGACTTTGGAGCCAATTTCCTGCCTGTATGATATCATTAAAGTAATTAGATTGGTTGTGTGTTACTNTCTTAGAGGAGCACAGAGGTACTTTCTGAGCAGCTGAAGATAGGCATGTACAGATGTTTAAACTCTGGTCTACTGGTCTTACTCTGAAGGAATCAGGAAACAGCCTCATCCTTACCTGAATGGTTTACAGGTCTCTAAGCCTAGAACTTTGAAAATCTTGGGGAAACGAGATGTTTCTGCTTCTTGGGCTCCTTTGAATGTTTTTAATTAAAGATTAAGCCATCAGTATGCTTGAAAACAACAAGACTTTCCTTGTTTCACCAGATCACAGATCTACTGGATGTAGTGCTTGACAGTTTCATCAAAACCAGTGCTACAGGAGGGTTAGGGTCTATCAAAGCTGAGGTGATGGCAGATACAGCTGTGGCTTTGGCTTCTGGAAATGTGAAATTGGTGTCAAGTAAGGTAACCACTTTTTCTATACTTCTTGGACTGTGCCTTAGTATTTCTGTTTATCATCTTGAGAGTTTTTGTCTTATAATTAGCTAAGATTAAACTTTGTTTAAGAGAAAGTGCAGGGTTGGGGGTGGCTGTCTGTGTGCACATGTGCCGTGGCTTACATGCAGAAGTCAGAGGATAACTTATGGGAGTCAGTTCTCTCCTTCCACCAGATGGGTCCCAAGAATTAAACCCAAGGTATGGGGCTTGGCAATGAGTACCTTAGCCTGCTAAGCCATCTCATTGACTCTGAATTTATTTTTTTTTAAGATTTATTTTTCTTTTATGTGTATGTGTGTGTGACTGGACATACGTATGTGTACCACATGTGTACATTGTCTGCAGAGGCCAGAAGAGGGTGTTACAAGCCCTTAGAACTGGAATTGCAGATGGTTATGAGCTGCCATGTGGGTGCTGGCAACCAAAGTCTTCTGCAAGAGCAGCCGGTGCTTTTAACCTCTGAGCCATCTCTCCAGCCCCCTAGATTTTTTTTATGAAGAAACTTTTAGTCTTGTGTTTTTAAAACATGTTCTTCTTTACAGGTTATTGGAAGGATGTGTAAAATAATTGACAAGACTTGCTTATCTCCAACTCCAACTTTAGAACAACATCTAATGTGGGATGATATTGCTATTTTAGCCCGCTACATGCTGATGTTGTCCTTCAACAACTCCCTTGATGTGGCCGCTCATCTTCCCTATCTCTTCCATGTTGTTACTTTCCTAGTAGCCACAGGACCCTTGTCCCTTCGAGCTTCCACACATGGATTGGTCATTAATATCATTCACTCTCTGTGTACTTGTTCACAGCTACATTTTAGTGGTAAGTTCCTAGAAGGTAATCTTTTGTTTTGTTTTGTTTTTGTTTTGTTTCTTTGATTTTTTTTCTGTAGGTTTCTTACTGTGATGGTATCGTCTCACCAGGCATACAAGCAGTAATTTGAAATTCTATCAAACAAGAAAATAATAAAAATGACTTCTATGCCATGGCAAGCTATAATAAAGGCTTTCTATGTTTGTCATGCAAATAGTTGTAATTATCGTATAATCTAAAAGTTTATTTTAACTTGATAGTGTTGCATTACTAGTGGCAATATGTTTTGTAGCTGATAATACATCTAGAGATTTGACTTAAAGAGCATGGTTGTATGACTTTTTTACATGATACTTAAATTTTCTTGAATTCAAGATGAAACATACCACTTTAGAATTAAAATATTGATGTTTTCTTTTTCTTTTACAGAAGAGACCAAGCAAGTTTTGAGGCTCAGTCTAACAGAATTCTCATTACCCAAATTTTACTTACTGTTTGGCATTAGCAAAGTTAAGTCAGCCGCTGTCATCGCCTTCCGTTCCAGTTACCGGGACCGGTCTTTCTCCCCAGGCTCCTATGAAAGGGAGACTTTTGCTTTGACATCCCTGGAAACAGTCACAGAGGCTTTGTTGGAGATCATGGAGGTATAGAAGGAAAAATGACAAGAAACTAAATTAAAATCATATTTAAAATATGTAATATGCAGGGTGTAGTGGCACAAGCCTTTAATCCCAGCACTCAGGAGACAGAGGCAGATGGATTTCTGTGAGTTTGAAGCCAGCTGAGTCTATGTAGGGAATTCTGGGGCAGCCTGAGGCTACATAGTAATACCTTGTCTGAAAAATAATTTTGCAATACGCAGAGGAAATGCTGGTTTGTTGTTATATTACACATAGAACTGAAGGTATTTCTTTAGAATGTGTTCATTTTTTAAATGAGATTTATTTTACTTTTATGTGTATGAACGTTTTGCCTGCATGTATGTATGTGCATCACATGTGTGCGTGGTGCCCAAGGATCAGAAGAGGAGTTCAGAAGAGGAGGACAGACATCAAATTCCCTAGAACTGGAGTTATAGATGGTTATGAACCACTTTGTGNATTCTGGAAACAACCTCTATCCTCTTCAAGAGCAAGTCTNTTAACTGCTGAGCCATCTCTCCAGTCCCTGGAATGTGTTTTTTTTTATAACAAATATCACTTAATGACATGATGAACATTAAATATTTCTAGAAACCTTTATGTACATATATGTATTCAGAGTATCCTGTTTTTCAGGCGTGTATGAGAGATATTCCAACATGCAAGTGGCTGGATCAGTGGACAGAACTAGCACAAAGGTGTGTCCTAAGTTAAATATAAATTGTAAAAGTATGTGTGTTGTTGAAAATAACTATTGCAGCATAGTCAGTCTTGTATTTATTATGTGCACAAACATAAAGATTTTCATAAGTTCTTTGGTTCTTTTAATTGCAGATTTGCATTTCAGTACAACCCATCCTTACAGCCAAGAGCTCTTGTGGTGTTTGGCTGTATTAGCAAACGTGTGTCTCATGGGCAGATAAAGCAGATTATCCGAATTCTTAGCAAGGTACTTACTCCACTTTTCCTAATGTTTTGTCCCAAATTACAAATTATACCTTCCAGTTTTTAAAAACAACTAAATTTAATTAAATATATATTTTAAAACAATTTTTGCCTTACTGTAATTCTTTGAAGTGATGAAGTCTTGTTTAAAGAAAATAACTTTTAGTTAAACATGGTGATGCCTGCCGCCTTTAACCCTTTAAGTTCAGCGTGGTGATGCATGCCTTTAACCCCAGCACTCTGTATACAAAGGCTCTGGATACAGAGGCAGGTGGATTTATGTGAGTTTGAGGCCAACCTGGTCTGCATAGTGAGTTCCAGGACAGCCAGTGCTACCTAATAGAACCTGTTTCAAAAATTACAAAAAAGAAAAATGTTTTAAAAAGAATGTTGACTCTTTTCTAATCATGTACACTTCATATTCTATCAGTTTTCAAAGCTTTATAACCTTATATAAAGCTACATAATTCATAATTAATATAATAATGCCCTTCTTATTAGAATGTAATATAGAAATAATTTTAAAATAAAAAANCAATTGTTCAGTGTTCACCATTATTAGAAATTGTTTGTCACANAAACTACTTGCCAAATACCTAAATGTTTCTCAGCTAAATCTGAGCTCCATTGTAGGAACTGATGTTTTGTTTCGATGAAAAGTGAAATAAAGATTTCTGTTTTCCTAAAAGGCACTTGAGAGTTGCTTAAAAGGACCTGATACTTACAACAGTCAAGTTCTGATAGAAGCTACAGTAATAGCACTAACAAAATTACAGCCACTTCTTAATAAGGTAATTATTGTACAGAGCATAAATTTATTCATTTTGGGTATTGTTACTGTGTTCTTTTCTTGTACAGAGCTTACAAGATTAGATGATTGAAAGGAGACTATAAAGAAGGAATTAGANGCAAAGTGGAGCCTCTGTCGTAAGAGTGAGAAAATAAGGTGATTGGCCTGACATGGTGGCCCACACCTTTAGTCCCAGCACTTGTGAAGTAGAGGCAGGTCAATCTCGGTGAGCATGAGGCCAGCCTAGTCTACAGAGCAAATCCCAGGACAGCCAGGGCTACATAGAGAATACTTGTCTCAAAGAGAAAGGAAGAGTTGGGGAGAGGAAAGGAAAAAGAAAAAAAGGAGAGTAGATCTTAAAGAGGGTGTAAAGAAGGAGCTGTAGGCAAAGTGGGGCCTCTGTCGTAAGAGTTAGTTGTTTGCTGTAGAGGAAGAGGAAGTATAGCACATCTTTTCTCCTGGGCTTATGTGTTTGTGACTTTTTTTTTCTCTTTGATACTAAAAAAGACAGGTATAAATTCTGAATTCTTTCATCTAATAAAGTATTTGTTGAGCATCTTCTTTGTATCTGATAGTGCTTAGAGATATACTAAACCAAGTTAGTAAAGTGTCCTGTATCTGGGACAGGTGTGGATGTTGAGAAATGGACAGAAAGTAAAGTACTATTTAGTGTGTTAATGATCATCACTATAGAGAAATGGAAAGCCAAGAGAAGTATGCCTGCTCACCAAAAGAATCTGTATGCTGAGCTAGGGGTGCAATCAAAGATACAGCACTTGCTTAGCATATACAAGACCCTGTGTTCATCTCCACCGAGAGAGGGGGAAGGGAATGAGGGAGAGATGGAATATATATAAATGAATAAGAGTTTACACTAGTAAGAATGAAAAGTTGAAAGGGTAGAGTAGAAATAAGTAGGACAGTGGAGTGGTGGATAGCTCATTCTAGCAGAGTCGATAGAGAAAATTATAAGAATTTTAAGAAAATTATAAGATTGAATAGAATTAATCTAATTAATATTCAATAGTCTTCAGAAAGGAGTTTGGAAATTATCATTTCCTAGTAGACAGTATGATAACAGCAGGACACAGGGGACCCAGAGTGCACAGTAGATCAGAGAAGGGAGGAACTGCAGGCTGAAGGAAGCTTAGCTTGGGTACTGTCTGCAGTGNTGACAAAGAAATGGCAGGTGTCAGCGACTACTGTAGAAGAGTCAGCAAACTCTGGGGACTAGATTTGGACAGCCAGAATTGGAGAAAATTCCAGAGGAAGCTCAGGCTCTTAGCCTAGCTGATGATATTTTTCATTAAGACACAAGGAAGGGATATTTTTCATTAAGACACAAGGAAGGGACCAAATGTTTATCTGTCTATTCATGTTCCCCAAAGGAGAGAAAACACAGAAATTAGGTGAGGTAACTTGCTTTGTTTCATGCTGCAGAATGCATGGAAGAGATAATTTCTTGGTTTGCCACACTAACCTGGAGTGTACCTTCTTTGNCAGGACTCCCCACTGCACAAAGCCCTCTTTTGGGTTGCCGTGGCTGTGCTGCAGTTGGATGAAGTCAACTTGTATTCAGCAGGCACTGCACTTCTGGAACAAAACCTGCACACCTTAGATAGTCTCCGAATATTCAATGACAAGGTGAGTAGGCTGTCCTCTGAGTTCCACATTGCTCACAGTGAGTCTTCTTTTCCTTCTCTTCTGTGGTTCTGTAGAAACTGAAAGTGGTCCATAATCTAAACATGACCTAGCCAAGAACAACATACCCTGCTCTTAATGAGTAGAATAGGAATAAATAGGGCTGGAAAAATGGCTCAGCAATTGGGAGCACTGACTGTTCTTCCCAGCACCCACTGGTGGCTCACAACCATCTCTAACTCCAGTCCCAGGAATCTAGTGCCCTTTGTGGCCTCCTTGGGCACTGCACACATGAGATATACAAACATACAGGGAAGCAAAATGCTTATGAACATAAAATAAGTAAATATATTTTTTCTTAATTTTAAAGTAGTACTGAGGAATAATAATAGCTACCACACCAAGCCCTGTGCATTCATTATCTCTGATTTTCATTCTCCATCTCTGTTTATTTTTATTTATAATATATATAAGACTTTACTTTTCATTTATTCAATAATAAAGCTTATTTTTATTGAGAAGTTATACTTGATGAAAATCTGTACAATTAGTAATAGATAAGGAAGTTGGAGAATCTAAAGTGAAGTTTTGGATACTTTATTTTACTAGTTTTGTTTCCCCCCTTTGCCTAATCTCACTTTAAAGTCTACCATTAGCAGCTGCCTTCACATTTATTAACCTAGATAGGGGTGGATTTGGGCTCAGAGTACAGAGGATAAAATTAAACAGTACAAAATTGGGCTAGTGATATGGCTTAGCAAGTAGAGGTACTTACCACCGAGCCTGACAACCTGACTTCAGGACTTCAGGACAAGTTCCCAGGACTTACATAGTGATATAGTAGAAGCATGTGTGCACTAAATAAATGAAAAATATGGTTCCTAAGCCAGTGCAAAATTATATTCCTTTTGTTTTGGAGAACAATGGAAAGAGCCTAAGAGAAAAGAGAAGATTCTTTTGAAAAGAGAATGTGTGTGTACATGTGCATGCATTTGTGTTTGAAATGTCTTTGAAATGAACTGAACTGAGCTATGGGAAAACAGAGCATGACCTAAGTATGAAGATGCCTGGTCTGCAGTAGTGTGTGTGTGTGTGTGTGTGCTGTCTCTTATACACATCTATGTGTGTATGAGAGAGATGTGTGTGTGTGTGTGTGTGTGTGTATAAATAGTGTATATAATGTGATACAGACCCAAAAGAGATGGAGGTCTAGGAAGTGTGGGAACAAAGTGATAGGTAGAAGATACCTTGAAGCTTATCAGTCAGACCTGTTCACAAAAAGGGAAGGAGTAAGGAAGTTAAATACCTGGAATATGTCTGGTGCTGAGCTAGCCCCTTCTTTTCTAACTCCGTTGTTCTACTCTGGAGTCATGTTAAGATAATGGTGGTTTCCAGTAGTGGCTAGCTATTGGCTATTTGTATTTTAAGAATATTTACAAATAAAATACATATCTTTAAAGCATCTATCTTGCCATTTTCTTTCTTTCACATATACTTACATGTTTGTTGGGGTGAGTGCATGTCACAGTATGTAGAGGTCAGAGGACAGCTTTTGGGANTCATCTCTCCTACCATGTAGATTCCAAGGCTAGAATTCAGGTGATCTAACTTGGCAGCAAGCACCCTTAACCACTGAACCATCTCATCAGCCCCTGCCTTGCCATNTTCACTTCTGGAATGTCACAGGAGGGACTAATCTTGATGCCAGGTCTCCAAAGTACTAGGAATCAGAGTTAATAAAACTTTATTGAGATCACCAGAATATTCTCTGGGATGGTAGATTCAGGGTAACAGTGTATGCCTCTAGGTCCTGCTACTTGAGAGGCTAAAGCAGAAGTTTTAAACCTACATAGGCAACATAGTGAGTCTCTGTGTGAATTTAATAGCAATTAGCAGTCAAAAGTAGCTGGGCATTTTGGCTGATGGCTATAATCTTAGCACTTGAGAGGTATAGACAAAGGTGTTAGCCAGCCTTTGCTACATAGCAGGTTCAAGGCCAGCTTGGGATAGCTGGGATTCCATTGCCAAAAACCAGAATCAAAAAAATAAAACAATAGCTCATAATTGTGTATTGTGGACCTACAGATGTAGCTCATTGGTAGAGTGCTTGCCTAGCATGCACGAGGCCCTGAGTTCAATCCNTAGCACACCCCAACACATACACACAAATCATGTGTTGTAAATCGAAGCAATTTGAGTTTTCCACTATCTTACTACTTATCTTTTTGACTGTCTTATATTTATAGTACCCTAAATGGTTTGTTTTTTTTTTTGGTCTTTCGAGACAGGGTTTCTCTGTGTAGCTTTGGCGCCTTTCCTGGAACTCACTCTGTAGCCCAGGCTGGCCTCGAACTCACAGCGATCCGCCTGCCTCTGCCTCCCGAGTGCTGAGATTAAAGGCGTATGCCACCACAGCCCGGCTACCCTAAATGTTTTTATGGGGGTTTCTGTTAACTAAAAATTTCTTTGAAACTAAAAGAATTACTTAGCGTGTCATAGCTGTTCAATGCAAACAAAAAAGTAAGTTTTTAACAAAGTGTCTGAGCCAGGAATATATATATATAGCTTAGTAAACTTGGGCTTCTAGTACTGGAAAATGAAAAAGGAAATTTTTNTGTGAACTCCATCAACTGTCTATCCCCTGATTGTTTTTAATAGAGTCCGGAAGAAGTATTTATGGCAATCCGGAATCCTCTGGAATGGCACTGCAAGCAAATGGATCACTTTGTTGGACTCAATTTCAACTCTAACTTTAACTTTGCACTAGTTGGACACCTCTTAAAAGGTAAAGATTCCTTTTGTCAGGATGGTTCATGAAATAGTATCACAAAGCCAGAAATAAGTAAAAGGAATTGATTACTTGAGGTAAATTGATGTACTCTGACCCACATGTTTTACTCTAAAATGAAAACCGTATCTGCACGAGTAGTTTCAGTTAGTATTTCACTAGAACCTAATTTCCATATCAGCTCTTCAAAGAGCAAAATAATTGAGAGTAAAATTCCTAAACACTGAGTACTGAATTGCTGTGTTATTGGTGAATAGTACACTGCATATTTATGTCATTTCATATATGTATATTACAGAATGTTATTACAGATTTAATCACAGAAGGCTTAAGGATTAACCCTTATCCAGGGTCTTGGGTCTCCAGCATTACCAAGGAATAAAAGGAATTTCCAGTTTAGTGTACATTGATGTTCAGATATGATCATAGGTTCTCTTCAACTTGTTTCTAGCATGTTCTCTATCAGCACTCTTGTACTGTGTACAAGTACTCATAGTACTATGTACTGTGTACCTTAGAGCCTCACCATTCTGGTACTACTCTTGCAGATCTCATTGCTGTTTTGATAGCCAACCATCTCCACTAGACTAGAGCTAAGTCACTTTCTTATCTAGCTTTAGCTGCTCATTGCTGACCTCATAGCTTCATAGCCATGCTCTATTAAGGTGGGTAGTTTTCTATAAAATAAATAAATATGTGTTAAGTTAGGTGTAGTGGTACACACCTTTAATCCTAGCACTTGAGAGACAGAGACAGGTAGCTCTCTTGAGTTCAAGGCCAACCTAGTCCAGAGCTACATAGTGAGACCTTGTCTCAAAAGTCAAAAGACAAAAACAAAACAAACAAACAAAAACCCAAACCAAACAAGGAAGAAAAAAGAAAAAGAAGAATTAATTTTTAAAGATTTATTTTTATTTTATGTGTATGAGTATTTTGCCTGTGTCCATGTATGTGTAACACCTGCAAGCTTGTTACTTGAGGTGGCCAGAAGACACTGGATCCCCTGGAACTGGAAGTATAGGTGGTTGTGAGCTACTACGTGGGTCTTAGGAGCCACACTCTGGTCCTCTGTAGGAGCACCAGTGCTCTTAACTGCTGAGCTATTACTCCAGCCCCATGAAACACTTTTGAAGTAATAGAGCCGTTATGTCAAATGAATTCTCAAGGGGAATGCTAATGTTTAGTTGTGTTTGTATTTATTTCTAACCTCTGTGCTTCTTTAGGAAATGAAAAATCAATAATGCCATCATCTTTCCTAACGCCCTCTCCTTTAGGGTTTCAGGGATCAGCCTCTTCTACACACGTGGGATACTTAATCTTATGTATAATTAACTTCACATTTTTATGTTTTACCTTGACAAATGGCTATTCTTGGATGGCAGGAATTTCCCTTTTCTTGTAGAGTTACTTGTCACAGCATAAGAGCTCAAGCATTTGTTCATGGACTAAGTTAACTTGTTATTTGTTTTTTTCTTTTTATAGGGTACAGGCATCCTTCACCTGCCATTGTTGCAAGAACAGTCAGAATTTTGCATACACTACTAACTCTTGTTAACAAACATAGAAATTGTGACAAATTTGAGGTGAATACACAGAGTGTGGCTTACTTAGCAGGTAAAAGCACAAAATTGACAAAATTAGTCTAACTGTATCATTGTCTTAGGATCACCAGAAGATACCCATGCCTAGCTTTGGGTCTTTGCAGCTAGTTCTTTGGCCAAATAGAGCATTCACAGTTTATTCAATTTTGCCAAAGCGTTTTTGATTATAAAAGAATTTGCATTGGGATCTGAAATGTCCTAAAATTGAATTGCGTCAGCCTGTCATCCCAGGCCTTCATAGCCTTCTATTCTATCCTCTATCTAAATTTCATGAGCATCTCTTTTTATATCCTCTCCAAATGGATAGGCTGTTTCAAACCAATCTACTTGCTGTCTCCTACTGGGCTTTCTGCCTCTTTAATACTCATTCTTTGTGCTACCTGGGATGCCTGTCCCATCCCCACCATTTACTAAACTCTAAATATGTCTTATTTGATACTTACTGTATTCTACTCAAACAGTGTAGTTTGTTATGTAGTTTGATGGAAGATGCCCATTCTCACTTTAGCAAATTTCCATTTTTTGCCAATTATTTTGTTTCAAGTTACATCCCAGAATATTTTTATCAGTGCATTTCAGATACATGCCCTGCCTGCTTTTTGTGATTATTGAAACCAAATAGGCAATCAAGTGCTTGAGAAAGCAAGGTGTTTATCAAATTTCTTTGTGTATTTCATGTTTATGCAGACTATAAACTCTTGAGGATAAGTCTATCCTGCTTGTCTATACACTTCCGTCTCACACTCTTCAAGGCTTTTTATGTATACATGTAATAGTAATAACCTCTTAAGTTTGGAAGAAATGAATCCTGTTTTAGGTCACACGTGTTTTTCACAGTTTTTTAAATCTGCTTTTCCTTTTCCTGTTAGCTCTACTCACAGTGTCAGAAGAGGTTCGAAGTCGCTGTAGCCTCAAGCA
This sequence comes from Neotoma lepida, assembly GCA_001675575.1. Lineage (NCBI taxonomy): Eukaryota > Metazoa > Chordata > Mammalia > Rodentia > Cricetidae > Neotoma > Neotoma lepida. The sequence goes on along the minus strand of LZPO01074928.1, from coordinate 1,135,665 downwards.
TAGAAAGTCCCTTCTTCTTACTGACATTTCAATGGAAAGTGTTCCTATGGATACATATCCCATTCATCATGGTGACCCTAGCTATAGGTAAGTGGACATGTTATCATAATTACATAATTATAGTCAGGCTTCCATTTCCATGTGATGGAGACTAGCAACAAAGTAATCTAGAAGGGAGCAGGGTGGCAACTCAAAATAGTCTAGCAAGTGTTGCATTCAAAGCTTCCTCTACAGATGCACGGTATTTTATATGGTTAGTATTAAAATTATTCTAGTCTGTTGTGATATTATCATTAGTTCACTTCTTTAAACACAAAACACTTGAATAATGGAGAAAGACCATCTTGAAAGGTTTGGTTGCAGAAAAGGACCTGGAGAAAAAACTAACCTGAAATACAAGCATCATTGCATGTCTAAAAACTAAGTCATATGGGGCATAAGAGTTGACTCAGTGGTTTAAAACACTTTGTGTGTGTGTGTGTGTGTGTGTGTGTGTGTGTGTGTGTGTGTGTGTGTATACACACACACACACACACACACACACATATATATATATATATATATATTTTAGATTAAATTGTTTATTACATGTCCAGTGTTCTGCCTACATGTGTCCCTGCAGGCCAGAAGAGGGCACCAGATCTCATTACATATGGTTGTGAGCCACTATATGATTACTGGGAATTGAACTCAGGACCTCTGGAAGAGCAGACAGTGCTCTTAACCTCTGAGCCATCTCTCCAGCCCAGCACTTATATTTTTGTGGGGAACCTGGGTTCAGTTCCCAGAACCCACATGGTTGCACACAGCCATCTGTAGCTGAAGTTCCAGAGGATCTGACACCCTCTTTTGACCACCATGACAAATATACATACATGCAGGCAAAACTCTCATATACATAAAGTAAATAAAATCTTTTTTTAAAAGTGATATAGATTGGTAAAAACATTTGCATGCACTGTTTACTAATGTCAGTAACATTAAAAACCTTCCTCTAGTGTAGTTTTATTGTTGTTACTTTGATACAAAGTCTGGCTATGTGTCCCTGACTTGTCTAGAACTCAGTATGTAGAGTAGGCTGACCTTGAACTCACAGAGATCTGCCTCCCCCAAGTGCTGGGATTAAAGGCATTCACCACCACACCCAACTTCTATAATGTAGGTTTATAGGATAGAATCATAAAATTATGTCTACTGTTATGTGCGTGGCTTTATGTAGGTTTTTTTTTTCCAGTATAACTGCTATCTTTGGGGGATTATTGTATAATGTGAATTAAACAAAAATATCTTTAAGGTTTGGATACAATGTTGAACATAGGAAAGTAATCTTTGAGAGATCGTGTCATTAAACTTACTAAGACCTTCCTTTTTGATTCTAAGACTTCCCCTGCACTTGACTGAGACTTCAACAATGTATGCAAGTTTTCCTTATAGACACAGTGTTCAGTAGCCTTATTTCTTCAGTCATTCCCATGAGTTTATTTCTTCTACCCTTCTTTTAGTTATGGAAAGGAAAAAGTAACAGTTGCCTGTATTTGGGAAAGCTTAATTCTCAAACTTAATATTACCTATTTTTAAATGACACAATAATACAATTGCTTATTTAGATTTTTATTTTCCCTGATTATAAAATTCAATGCAAGCTGGGTGGTGGTGTACACACCTTTAATCCCAGAAGCAGAAGCAGGCAGATTTCAGTGAATTCGAGGACAACCAGGACTGTTACACAGAGAAACCCTGTCTTGAAAAACCAGAAGGGAAAAAAAAAGAAAGAAGGAAAGAAAGAAAAGAATAAGATTCAATGCAATAAGGTCAAGAGATCTGTTATTCAACATCAGTTAATGACGTGTATTTATTATATATTGGAAAAGTGCTAAGGTAAAAGATGTTAAGTGTTCTCACCACAGAAAATGACAAATGTGTAGGATAATACATGCCCTAAGTTAGCATATTTTAGGCATCCCACGTGTGTACATTTTTTAAAACATGTTACACACAATAGAAATATACAATTTTTATTTGTTAAATTGAAAAGTTTGGAGCCATGTGTAGTGGCAAATGCCTGTCCGTCCCTGTAGGCAGGATGATCAGGAATTCAGGGTCATCCTTAGCTATGTAGAGAGTTTAAGGCCAGCCTCAGCTACATAAGTCCCTGTTTCAAAAACAAAATAGAGGCTAGAAATGTAGCTCAGTTGGTAGAGAATTCTTTTCTAATATGCATAAAACTCTGAGTTCAATCCCCAGAACTGTAGAAAACTGACTGTGGTAGCACATACCTGTCATCTCAGCACTTGGGAAGATCAGAAGTTCAGTGTCGTCCTTGGCTTCATAGTGAGTTTCAGGCCAGCCTGAGACCCTATCTCAATCAATCAATAAATATATAAGTAATTTAGGGTTTAGAACACTTGCCATGCATGTGTAAGGTTCTGGATTCAATCCCTGTACTGCAGAAAAAAAAAAAGTTAACAAAATTATGCAGTATAGCTCTTCCTATATAACATTGATACTTTTGGGGATACATTAGGAGTTATACCCTAAGAGCCAGCTGTAATGATACCTATCTGTAACGCTAGCATTCTGGAAACTAAGGCAGGAGGATTAGAAATTCAAGACCAACTTGGAATACAGAGCAAGTTCTTAGCCACCCTGGGCAACTTAAGGGGAACTTGCCTTTTAAGTTTGTGCAGTTTTCAGATTAATTTATTGCCATCATTATGAAATAGAATAGCTATTAGGAATAAGTGAACAGTGGTTATATTTGTCATCTTCTTATTAATTACTTCTTCTAAATTGTTTAAATCTCACAGGACACTAAAGGAGAACCAGCCATGGTCTTCTCCCAAAGGTTCAGAAGGATACCTTGCAGCTACCTACCCCTCGGTAGGCCAGACCAGTCCCCGAGCCAGAAAATCCATGAGCTTGGACATGGGGCAGCCTTCTCAAGCCAACACAAAGAAATTGCTTGGTTAGTTTATCTTAATTTTGTATAAATTTTTACATTATTGTTACTGTGAAAAACGATTAGCTACTTTCTCACTTGGAATTATTTTAAAACTATTTAGATTGGCAACGTTTACTATTTTGATGTAACAAAATCTTTTGTGACTTTAATTTCATTTATTTACTTATATGTGTGAGTGTTTTGCCTGCATTTGTGTGAGTGTGTACCACATGTGTGCCTGGTGCCTAGGGTTGCCAGAAGGGTATCGTATTCCTTGGAACTGAAGTTACAGACATTTGTGAGCTTCCTGTGCTTGCTGGGAACTGAACCTGGGTCCTCTGGAAGAGTGGCAAGTGCTTTTAATCACTGAGCCACCTCTCCAGCCCTTGTATGGCTTTTATAAGGGAGTTTGATTTTGATAAAGCAACTATATCTTCAAGAATGAGACTTTGNGATGACTTTTAACTTGTTTTTTATTTTTGTTTTTAATTTTCTATTTTTACGTACCACGGCTTTTGATTTTTNGGGGGCAGCAGACAATATAAGAGTCATTAGATACCTAGAAGAAAGGAAGCATTGCTGTACTAGGGGTCTGTAAAGGTAACTTTCCCTAAATTATCATTTTGAAAACAGAACGTATCGCTAAGATCTGAAAACAGTCAACCATATTTTCTTTGAAACAACAAAAAAGCAAGATACTTTTTCAATTAATAAGAGGCTGTTCCTTTTAGAAATTCACGTTTGTGTACGCATACACACAGGTGGAGAGGACAACGTTGTGTTGTCTGCTCTCCCCTCCACCTTTATGTTCTGAGCATTGAAGTCAGGTTGTCAAGCCCTAAGGCAAGCACCTTTACTTACTGAGCTGTCTTGCTAGCCGTGATTCTTGACAGTTAACATTGCTCAGGTCTATGAACATTCCTATGGGAAGTGGATGCACAGTGCTGAGTTCTCTCCTGTCCAGTAACTGAGAAGTGAATTCCTGAAAGAGAACCTTCACTGACCCACAGAGCAAGTGGAGGCAGTGCTCACCTTTCATTGGCCACCATTTTCATTGTTACTGAGATCTATTGGAGTATATAACCAGTGATCATTAATGTAAATGTGGANTTCGGTTATCCATNCAAACATACTTAGTATCTTGAGATAGTATTTTGAAAATGTTTGTGTTCATAAGGAAACTGGTGAGCAGACAACAAAGTGTAACACAAATAACCTTCCAGTAAATGTTAGGAGAAATAACAAATGCCAATCATTGTTACATAGGTCTGTCACCTTCTATTTGAGTTCCTTCCTGCTAATCCTTTGTCATCAGTAATGCCAGGAGTTTCCTGGTTACTTTGTGTTTTGTAATTATGGATTTTTATACCAAGGAAGTTGTAAGTGAAAAATTAACCTCAGAGAAAATGTAGTACTAAATTCCTTCAAACTGTGTTCTAGGTAGTAAAGATAGGGTCTCTGTCCTTCAAAGAAGGGCTTATCCTTTGTTGGAGATGATTTAAAATCAGCTGATGACAGCGGTATATGTCAGATGGCATTAAAGCAATAATGTTTTGATGAAGAAATGGAGGATTTTAGGACATTAAGAGGTAATATTTGAGCACATTTAAGATGTAATACATAGTGGCCAGTTAGACTGGTAAGGAAGGGCGTGCATTCGAGAGAGGAAGTGTGGTGGTTGAAGAGAGTGGGAGAGCAGCTGACAGTAGACCAAAATGTTAGAGGAAAATCACATGGCAAATGAGGCTGGAGAAGCTCAACATGGCCGTGAAACTCTGCCATGGCTGGGCAAGGTGGCTCAGGCAGAGGTGCACCTCGGTGAGGCCAACCTAGTCTGCACAGTGACTTCCAGAACAGCCAGGGCTTTGTAGAAAGGTACTGTCTTAACACAATGCAAAGAGTCTGCCATGATGAGGATGTATCATATCATATATCCAATGGAGACCTTGAATTAAGGAAGGAACAAAATGTAATTTTTGAGGGGGAACATTTTCCTGATAGCAGTGTGGAGAAACGACTTTTTCAAAGGGACCGTTTATAAGATTGATTCAGCAATCTAAGAGGGGAAAAAAAAAAGTGCTAGCTCACACTAATCAGAACCTCTGGAAAAATAGAGTCTAGTGTGAGGTGTNTTTTCAAAGAAGAATGGACAGAAGAGAGTTCCTAGCTCATTGACGAATCAGGTGGGAAGAGAGAAGACTGTAAAAGGTGTCCTAGATTTCTGGCTCCAAAAACTGGCAATCAGGCATGATTGTGCTGCCTGTGATTGTCGTGACGGGGAGGCAGAAGGAGCACAAGTAGAGCCAGCCTAGCCACAGAACCTGTTTCAGGCTAGCACGGGCTACATAGCAGACCCTGTTGAAAAGGAAAATAAAAATTAAATTAAATATCACTTACTTGACTGGGCTGGAACTATCATTTTCCACTACTAGATATCTATTCAGAGGAAATGAAATCAGTGTGTACAGAGATAGCTACATTCTGTGTGGATNGCAGGACTCTTCACAATAGCAAAGAAAACAGAACAACATCAGTGTCCAGCTGATAATGAATAGATAAAGCATAGTTTTAAATTCAGATCTACAAATAATAGCCATAAAAATGAAATACTGTCATTGAATAAGCCAGGCACAAAAGTCCTACATGATGTCACTCATCTGGAAAATAAAATGTGGCTCCCATTAAGTGTTAAGGATAGAATGATGGTCACCAGAGACTGGTGGGCAATAAGGAGCAGGAGGCCTGCTTTGCTATTACACATTGGGCAGCTGTGGAGAACAGCAGTGTGCCATACATTTCAAAGCTGGAAGAAAGATTTTGCGTGTGTTCATCTTAAAGAACTGATAAGAGCCAGCACACCTTTAATTACAGCAATTGGGAAGCAGAAGGCAGGTGGATGTCTGTGAGTTCAAAACCAGTGTGGTCTACCTAGAATGTTCAAAGACAGCCAGAGCTACATAATGGAGACTCTGTCTCAAAAAACAAACAAACAGGGCTGGAGAGATGGCTCAGAGGTTAAGAGCAC
>LZPO01074928.1:1101687-1127172 GCA_001675575.1 Neotoma lepida | reverse complement strand
TAGTGAAATGTTTCACTAAAGCATGCCCAGTGATTGGGCAAAACCAAAACTTATTTTATGCTACAGTCATCCTAGGGTCCTTCCTGCTAGGTAGCCTCCCTGGATCTGTGGGTTGCAGACTGATTGTCCTTTGGTTTATATCTAGTATCCACCTGTTAGTGAGTACATACCATGTTTGTCCTTCTGAGTCTGGGTTACCTCACTCAGAATGATATTTTCTAGTTCCATGCATTTGCCTGCAAATATCATATGGTCATTGTTTTTAAAGAACTGTTGAATTTAAGATGCAACATTAAAACATGTTGAGTAAAGTGACCATAGATTTTCTACTAATATGACTACTTACATTAATCGGTATCCTACTGCAGAAACCCAAAGGATTCCCTCACAGCAGCACCCGCATTTACGGAAAGTCTCAGTGTCTGAATCAAATGTTCTTTTGGATGAAGAAGTACTTACTGACCCAAAGATCCAAGCACTGCTTCTTACTGTTCTGGTAAGGAACCCCCACCCTTGTTTGTCTGTCTGCCTGTCTGTTTATTTACTCATTTATTTTCAAGACAGAGTCTCACGATATAGCCCTGACTGTCCTGGAACTCACTGTGCAGACTAGACTGGCCTTGAACTCACAGAGATCCTTCTGCCTCTGCCTCCCAAGTGTGCACTACTCCTGACAGGTCTTTCTCTTTTTGAGGGTTTTCCCCCCTCAATTCTTATTCCATTCTGCTCTTAGCAGGCCCTTAAGTATTACAGATATGAAAGGAAGATGTTTTCACTTCACCAAAATAGAAAGATTCAGTCACAACATGTTTACTTTTTTTGCATCTTGGCAGGCTACACTGGTAAAATATACTACAGATGAATTTGATCAACGAATTCTTTATGAATACCTAGCAGAGGCCAGTGTTGTGTTTCCCAAAGTGTTTCCTGTTGTGTAAGTATCTCCTGTTGTTTGTAGCTAGCTTCTCTGTCTGTCTTTGTGGCAGGTGCTCTGTAAAGGTATGGGAAAGGGATATATCTACTACCTGCAGAGTGGGGAATGGAGCCAGCATTCTTAACCAGAAGGAGAGATGATTAGTGCTTTAGGGTTTGGGACTACGGCTCTGTAGAAGAACATATGTTTAGCATACACAAGGGCCAGGGTTGATCCCAACACTCAAAACAAAGACCACAGTTGTGGGGATGAAGAGATAGCTCAGTAGTTAGGAGTGTGTATTGGTTTTGCAGAGGACCTGAGTTCCATTCCCAGCACCCTCTTCTGGCCTCAGAGGAACACACATTCACATACCCACACACAAACGAACTCACATGCATACACATGATTGAAAAGAAAAATAAATCTTTTTTAAAATCCATACTTTAATAGTGGTTAAAGCTATGATTTTTTCCCCAGTCTTACTGATTTACTTTAGTGGGTTATCTTAAGGAGTACTGTACAGTTTCCTCAAGAGCAAGCTGATAGATTGCTATATTTAAACCAGCTTAGTTTTCTTTGCAGGGCGCGGGGGAGGATGTCCAAATCATTTCTTTTAAATATTTTACTTATTTTAGTGCACACATGCATATCTTCTGTGGCACACATGTGGAGGTCAAAGGACAACTTGGGTGGGGGTGCGGNGTGGGGGAGGGAGTCAATACTCTTCTTCCACCATGTTGGTCCTGGAGATCAAACTCAGGTCATCACACTTGACAACTGTCACCTTTATCCGTTGAGCCATCTTGCCAGCCCTTAGTTTTCTTTATTCACAGCTGAGTGAAAACAGAAGTGACCCTTATCTAGGAGGTTTGTTTACTCTCAACACTTTTAACTTCAGAGCATTTGCCCTGGTTTGATTTGTGCTGTGCTGACAAAACACTGACCAGAAGAGCTTGGGGACGGGCTGGAGAGATGGCTCGGTAGTTAGAAGGATGGCTGCTCTTCCAGAGGACGCTGCTTTGACTCCCAGCACCCACATGGTGTCTCACAACTGTCTGTAATTCCAGTTCCAGGGAATTTGATACCATCTCTGGCCTCTGTGGACACCAGGCTCTCATGTGGTGCACAGACATACATGTAGGCAAAACACTCAGACACAAAACAAATTTTTAAAAAAGAAAAGAGTAACAACTTGGTGAGGAAAGGTTTTATTTCATCTTATAAGTTAGAATCCAATCATTGAGGGAAGCAATTAGTTCCAAGGCAGGAACTAATAGAGAGACCATGGAAGAATGCTGCCTACTGGCTTGCCCAGTTACCTTTCTTATACATCCCAGGCCCACATGCCCAGGGCTGGCACAATCCACCGTGGGCTGGGCCCTCTCCATCAGTTAGCAATCAAGAAAATGTTTCACAGACCATTCTCATGGAAACAGTTTTTTAGTTGAGAATTTTCCTGGATATGTCAGCTGACAACTGTGACAGAACGTTGTTGGCAAATTAAAAAAACTTTGAGAAGGCCTTTGTGTGGAATGCAGAACAATAGGGAGTTCAAGGTGAAGGATGGACATAGGGCATGGGTCTGGCTAAAGCCTTTGTGTATGTCATTGTTAAATATTGAGTTCATATCCCCTTGTACAGTGCAAGGCTGTTGGGAGATCTTGAATTGGTAATGAGTTGCTATGGAAATGTACTCTGGCTATTATGTTGAGAATGAGTTGGAAGAAACAGTAGATTGAGAAAGTTTGGAATAAGGAGACTATTCAAGAAGCCAGTATCTGGGATATAAGGAGAGGTAGAATTGAAATTACATTTAGGAGGTAAGAATTACAGAAGTTGGTCATGGATTAGGTGTGGACTAGAGCAGGCCCCTAAGGAGTACTGCTAGATTCATGGTTTGCGTGTTACAGTGGATAGTAGTGGTTTCATAGCTGAGATAAACGTCTTGGAAGAACCCCATGCCTATGAAAGGTGAAGTAGGATGAACCTGGTATTGGACATTTTGAAACAATTTATGCCAAACAAGTAAAGATACTATAGTTACACTTTAGTTTACAAACCTGAGTACATCAGTGTAGTTTATTGAANATCCCAACATCTGTTGTTTAATCTCATTTTAAAGCTTCTGAATTTCACATATCTAGGTGTTTTTTGTTTTTTGGTTTGTTTTTTTTTTGTAATAGATTGCAGCTGATTTGGAAATGATTTCTTTGTAAGATTCCACATTCTACCCCTTCCAAACTAATGGTGCTTTTCTTAGCACAATTTAGTCTGGTTTGGCACTAGTTAATATTAAATTTGATTTTAACCCTTTAAGTGCATAGAAACAGACAGCAGAGGATATAGAGGGTACAGAGTATGCTACCGAGTGAACAGAACCACGCCTGTCTTGAAAATACTCTTTGTATAGTTTGACATGGTTGTGTGATAGCTACTGTTGTTTGCTTTTACTATGTTTCCCTGACGACTTCAAATGAAAGGCAGTACACATATTCTCACACACACCCATTCACTAGAGAATGTAGAAAAGCACCAGAAACTTAAAAGCACTTGTCTTCAGTTTTGCCACATTGTTCTAAGGAATATTTATTATGCTTTCCAGTAAATCTTTTTATTTAATGTTCCTCTGTTTACTTTTTTTTTTAGGCACAATTTGTTGGACTCTAAGATCAATACCCTCTTGTCATTGTGCCAAGATCCAAATTTGTTAAATCCAATCCATGGAATTGTGCAGAGTGTGGTGTACCATGAAGAATCCCCTCCACAGTACCAAACGTCTTACCTGCAAAGTAATTAAGTATACCAGGAAAGGATGCTTGATAAGCCTGCAACTGTAGCCCTGTTGTGGAAGCACTGACTGTAGCATTCTCTAAAAGGGATAGGCTTGTCATTCATACTTCTCTCCCTTCATGCCATTTTCTGACTCTTTGTTATATGTTCAGTAAGATAACTGCTTGACCATTTTATTAAAATGCTAAGCCTATTTTAAGGACATTTTGGTCATCTTTGACACTCATTTTAAAATGTCTTAAACATATACATAGATTCATTCTGTCAGCTGTACAGCCTAATTTCTGTTACTATTTAAAGCTGCCTTGCTTGTTGTAAGAGTAGCATTTGATGTTTTACAGGTTTTGGTTTCAATGGCTTATGGCGGTTTGCAGGACCCTTTTCAAAGGTAAGAAAAAATATTTTTCTCTAATTTTTGATAAGCCAGAGTCTTTAGCTATATTCGTGAGCCTGTTTGAGAACACACACTGTCCTCAAACCAAAGTACCATCTCAAAACAACACATTGTTTTAGAAAAATTTTTCCAAAAGAGGCAATGCCTTTAATATGTTGATCTATATTAATTTTTATTTTAAAATACTAAAGTTAGGCTTGAGTTCTCAGAAGGGTGTGATAGGCCTCTATAAAACTTGTCTGCCTTTAGACCAGTGGTTCTCACCACTGGTTGTGACCTTCTTTGGCATAACATATCAGATATTTACATTACAATTCATAACAGTAGCAAAATTACAGTTATGAAGTAGCAATGAGATAATTTTACTGTTGGGGGGTCACCACAACATGAGGAACTGTATTAAAAGGTCACAGCATTAGGAAGNTTGAGAACCACTACTGTAGACCTCTCTATGTGGCAATAACTCACACACCTGTCTTATGACTAGCTAAGAATATAATGCCTGTTAAAATCTACCTCAAGGACACATTTTTATATCCAACTATTATATTGAGTTTGGTTTTTGCTATTCGTTTTCCTTGGCTAGCATTTGTTGGTGTATTGCATGAATTTGTATTTAATTTTTTTGTAGGTGGTCTCTTTTAAAATTGAAGTTCCTTGAAGGCAGGGCTTTTGCCCCACCCCTAAATCCCCCCCACACACACACACACAGTGTCCTAGATACCAGGTGTTAAATCAAGAGGAGCTATCTATACCTTGTTCCAGTTTTAAGAGTTAGATTTAGTTTATTTTGTGATATCTGTTGATATGCACAGGTTGTTATTAAAAAGATGGGCCTGAAGTCACAAAAGTGTGTCATGCAGAAGTCTTTAACAAGTGGATGGTTGTTAACCGCTGAGCTCCTCTGTGTCTCGCTGGGGGGATCTGAGTAGNAGCTGGCATAATGATGCTATGCCCACTTTCTCTACTTTGGGAAACTGGCTAGACATCATTGCTGAGGACCACATTATCTGTGTATTCAAACCCTCTGTCTGGGCATGGCTTTCAGAAATTGCAGGTTCATCTGGAAGCTCTTAGGGGAAGCTAAATAAAATTTCAAGCTATAAGTTCCATAGTTGTCTCTAAATACTACTCCAGTCCCCCCTTTTAATGATCTAGAGTACAAACAAAGGAAGAAAGCAAAACAGACAACTAAGTCCCATATATCAGTTAACCTTTTGGCTTCAGAGGGAATTTTTTAAAAATGGAGCTAAAATAATGTCCTATTTTCCATTACAGCAAACACAAATCCCAGACTATGCTGAGCTTATTGTTAAGTTTCTTGATGCCTTGATTGACACGTACTTGCCTGGAATTGATGAAGAAGCCAGTGAGGAGTCCCTCCTGACACCCACATCTCCTTACCCTCCTGCACTGCAGAGCCAGCTTAGTATCACTGCCAACCTTAACCTCTCTAATTCCATGACCTCACTTGCAACTTCCCAGCATTCCCCAGGTCAGTAAATGTGATCTTTATGTGACTTTGAGCAATGATACTACGATACCAACATTAGGAACTCCCTTGTGGTCAGATTATAGCAGATTTTGCTCCTTTTCCTCATGAGGTTCACTTTACATTTCTTTACTATGTAACTGAATGTTGTTACTCTTAAGAGCTGTCTGCTTTCCAACAAGTTGTATAAAAGAGAGGGAATGCGTAGTGGTGTTTAGTATCCACATAGGTTTGGACCAGAAGCACAAACTAAGCTACATTACCTATAAATGAACAGAGCTGTAGTTCTTTTATCAGCTATACTAACATTACCCTAAGTACTTAGATGTCTCTGATGCAGCATACTATAAAACACACACATAAAAAGTCTAGTAGTCACCCTGCTTTATTGCTGGTAGCCAACACGTCAGCCACCCATAGACCATAGGCTAGCCTGAAGATCGGGGATTAGGTAAACAACCAGACCCTCCACCCCCACCCCCCCAAAAAAAAGTCCTTACAAAAAAGTAACATCTTGGAGCAGCAGAGATAACTAGGTTGATAGAATGCTTCCCTTGAAAACCTAAGGGCCTGAGTTCAATCCCCAGAACCCACATTTTAAAAAGCCACTTGTGGTGGAACATACTTGTAATCTCAGGATCCAGGAGGTAGAGGCAGGAGAATACCTGGAGCTGACTAACCGGTTAGCCTAGCCTGCTTGGTAATTTCCAGGGCAGTGAGACAGTGTTCACAGAAACACTACTACACCTGTGTGCGTGCGCACGCACACAGAGGGGAAAAAGACATCTTAAAACCCACCATTATAATCCTACTGTATAGTCACTGTTGGATTGATCAAATGGGAAAAGTGGAGCAGTGAAATTTTATTTTTATTTATTTATTTATTTTTTATTTTGAGACAAGGTCTCACTTTATAGCCCCAGCTGGCCTAAAACTCTCTGTGTGGACCAGGCTGGCCTAAACTCACAGAGATTCAGCTGCTTTGCCTCCCAGTGCCAGGATTGAAGGTATATGCAATCATAAATAATGAAATTTAGAGATCAATACACTGAGTAGTAATAGCTAAGAGCCTCTAAGGTACTGAAAGAAAAAAGATGGCAGGAATGGCACCTGCCCAGCTCCCAGTTCAGTTACTGTCTGAAGGAATGGCTTCGTATAGATCTGGTTGACCCTAGAGATAGTGCTCACTACAGAACATTAACATTGTTGTGTGAGTTGTGAAGACATTGGGTAACAGTGAAAAACTGATGTTTGGGTCATGTGCTCTATTGAAAAGATTTTCTCCTAAGTTAGTTAAAATGTTTAAAAAGGATCCTTACTTAAGTTACCTAAGGTCCGTTATCTGAAAAGGTCATGTGTGATGCATCTCAGTCTAAGGAAATTCTTTGAAGTAGTGTACATAGTTCATGTAAATGTTAGCTGTTAGCATGCATTTTCATTATACAAATCAAGCCATAACTATTCTGTGATGTTCAAGATCTATAAATAGAATCTCTGTAAATAGTTGTCACAGTGTGGAATAAACATTTCCATCTATATGATAGTTTTGAAGATTCTAAAGAATCAGACAAGGTATAATACCCAATCCATATTATAAATATTTTGTAAAACAATTACATTCAATTCTTGTTTTGTTTTTCAAGACAGGGTTTCTATATGTAGCTCTGGCTGCCCTGAAACTCAACTCTGTAGACCAGGCTGGCCTCAAACTCACAGAAATTTGCCTGCCTCTGCCTCCCAAGTACTGGGATTAAAGGCGTGTGCCACCACCACCCAGCTATATTCAGTTCTTAAACTTTCTTTCTGAATTTACTTATCAATCAGGTGATCCTTTTCTCTTTCAGTAGTCTGCCCAGTTTGTCCCCCACACAGCCAATGTGTTTGCTCCATCACTTGTTCTCTAGGAAAAGTGTGATCCCACCCCAGCATCAGCATCATTTGAGAGTAGGTACTTGAGCCTCCCCTGCCTCCTATGTGAAACCCCAAGCATGGAGCCCAGTCAACCTCCTGATGAACATGGGTGATTCTTGTGCATGCTGGGCTTTGAGAAGCTGCCATAGTTTCTGTCTGTGCTCCTAGTGTGTGACTTGTGTTGCAGTCTCTCAGTCTCTCAGACTCCCTTGCTTTAGACCACCTGATCAGCAAAGAAGCTTGTATGAAAGTCATGTTGAATCTTTTTTTCAGGGGTTGGAGGAGGGAGGTTGAGCATGGTCTCACTCAGTATGTAGCCCTGGCTGGTCTGGAACTCACTATGTAGACTAGGCTGGCTTCAACTCAAAGAGATCCTCCTGCCTCTGCCTTCTGAGTACTGGGATTAAAGATGTGTGCCTGGCTGTATGTTGAATCTTCATAACCATTTCATTCCAAGGCCTTGGCCTACATCCTCTTTAGATGTCAGAGAATGAATATTAGGAAGATCCAGATAAAGGTTGGCAGTGGAGCTCAGTGGTTAAGGTCCTAGGTTTAATCCTCACCGTAAAAGAAGGGTATGGTGGCTCATAGCTGGAATCCCAGGCAAGAGAATCACTTTAAATTTGAGTCCAACATGGGCTACAGAGTGAGACCCTGTCTTAAAAAAAAAAAAAACTAAACAGAACTATATGTACTTAATACTTCCTGAGAAGTAGTTGAATACATCCATTTCCAAAGTATTCAAATCTGATATATCATGACACTCTATCATAGTGTCATCAGTTTTTACACTATTTGGGAAACATTTGAACACCCTTTTCCCTTGGCATCTTGTGTAGCTCTCTGGCTGGCCTTGATCTCTTGACAGTCTCTTGCTTCAGCCTTTGAAGTATTAGGATTACGGGTGTGTGCCACTATGCCTAGCTGTTAACACTTACTTTGTAAGTGTGTATTCCATACTCTCACACATTGAAAGAGGTTTTTTTTACAATTTTTTAAAGTATATAAGAATGTTTTACCTTATGTATGTATATACATCATGTGCATGCATTTCCTGAGGAGATCAAAAGAAGGTATGGGATCCCCTGGAACTGAAGTTATAAAGAGTTGTGAGCTGCCACGTGGGTGCTGAGAATTGAGCCCAGGTCCTCTGAGAGAGCAGCTGTGTCTCCAGCCCCTATTTCCATACGTTTAAAGATGATTACAAGGACTTGAGAGTGTTTGCCTGTGGGTGTCAGGTTTGAGTTTGAAGTGAAAGTTATTTCTTTCCAGTTTGTGGTGTTTGACAGATTCTAAGACACAGTTGGTTTTTGTTTTGTTTTCCTTAAATACATGATTAACACTGTATGGCTCTATAGAAAATATCCAAAATTGGAGTAAAAGCTCAGTGGAAGCCGGGTGATGGTGGCGNACACCTTTAATCTCAGCACTTGGGAGGCAGAGGCAGGCAGATCTCTGAGTTCCAGACCAGCCTGGGCTACAAAGTGAGTCCCAGGACAGCCTGGGCTACACAGAGAAACCCTGTCTCGAAAAACAAACAAGGCTCAGTGGATAGAAGTACTTGCATGCCTTTCAGTTCCCACAATGTGAACCAACCCCAAGAGTTGTCTTCTGACAGGCACACTTAAGCTGTAGAGCATGCATGGCTACAGACACACACACACAGGCACACACAGGCACGCACGCTCACATACAGTCATTCTCAGTTATGTAGTGAGTGCTCCAGGCCAGTCTGNGCTATAGTATATCACAAAACAAGAGAAAAAAGCTCCATGTGTTTATCCTACATATATTCACAGCAGCAGAGTTGCCTGCTTCTGAGGACTCTCAGAATAATGAGGATGGCACAGTACGTTGACATGACTGTTTTGATGCTTTATGATACTTCTCATGCTGTGCTAGGAACACTTGCTGGGGGGAGGGGTCAGTAACTTCCACTTACCTACATAATGTTCTTAGGAAATGAATGGTTCCATAAATAAAGCCAGCTTCCTTCTGAAAACCAGGGATGGCCCTAAGTGTCCCGTGGCTAATGGCTCTCTCCCTGCTTCCAACTCTGTGGACATCATTCCCCTCATCCTTTCTTCATCTCCCTGAAGCTCCTCTGTGTGCTCTAAGCCAGGTGTTTGCAAGCAGCCACCCCCTCATCAAGGCCCTTGCCTCCCATCTTTGTACAAAGCATTGCTTCCTCCACACTCCAGCTGGGCCCTTGGCATGAGATGCCCCAGCCCCAGTCCTAGAAGCTCAGTGTGGCTTAGGCAGCACAGGAACTCGGAAAAGCAGTTGCTTGATCAGGTCTTGGGGCTCATGGAACTGTATGGCCAGTGTGGCCTATTTTAGTTAAATTGCCACTTCTNCCTGCCCTGAAATGCTGTCCTGGCCTTGGATTTACACAGCAGGTTAACAGAAACTCAGGATATCAATGGAGATGCAGGCTGTGGGCTTTGAGGAAGAGTTTTTTTAGCTTAGAAAATAATTGTTCCCCTCCCTGCCGATAAAGCCAACCTCATCATAAGTCTGACTGTACATTCTGTCACTCATGTTTTAAAGATGAATGTCATTAACTAACTGTAAGAACTAGGAACAATCGTGGCACATCACTGCCTGACTTTGAAATGGCCTGCTTCTCCCATGTAGTCTTTGTACTGCTACCCAGAGAGAGGAGACCTCAGATGAAAAAGAAATGCCAACATGAGGGAAAGCCCATACATTTGGAAAGCTCCTACAGTTAATTCTGTTTATATATCCAGCTCAAATACAAATATTTCTAAATATATACTTGGTGTATCTCCACAAATATAGTCACTGTAACATAAGCATCAACTATAACTATCATACTTAGCTTTTCTTTAAGATGTTTTGTGTTTCCTTACATTAACTTTAGTAATTTTACAAATTCCAGCATTAAATCTGAGTCCTGTATATTTGTCCTAAAACTTCATTTGCTAGTTACCTAATCTCTTTCATTCCAGGTATTAGAAACATCTTAATTTATTTTTAAAAAACACAGCAATTATTTTATCTGTGCAATTCAGAAAAATCCTTCACATAGCTTGTTATCCAACTTTCCTCACAGCCCTATGAAACAGGCAGGCAATGTGTTGTCCTTAACCCTCCCAATGAGAGCGGAAGCTGAGGGGATGGCAGGTAGCTTAGAGTTGAGTACAAGCAGAATCTTTTGGTTCCATTTTCTTTTTGGTTTTTCGAGACAGGGTTTCACTGTGTAGCTTTGGCGGCGCCTTTCCTGAAACTCACTTGGTAGCCCGGGCTGGCCTCGAACTCACAATGATCCGCCTACCTCTGCCTCCTGAGTGCTGGGATTAAAGGCGTGCGCCACCACTGCCCGGCCCTTGGTTCCATTTTCAGCATCCAAAAAGTTCATCCTAATAGTTCATTCTTACTGTAGAGCCAGCAAGAGTTCTGATCCAATTAAGACTGGGACTTTAGGGCTGAGACTGTAGCTTGATGGTGGAGCACTATGCAGTGTACAGGAGACCCTAGGTCTGTTCTCAGCACCACAAGACTTCACCTTTGTCCTTCAGCGTGGTTGCCCACTCGTGTAGAGAAAAGAGTTTTCTGGCAGGTTTGCCCTGTTGTATGTAGGAAACTGAGGGAGGCACGCAGGAACCCAAGTAGGCTCCTGCACAAGTGATTTGGGTTGTCCTTCGTCTCACTCCAGTGTGTTTTTGGACAGGTTACTCAACATATTTCCTCTAAGTGTTTTAGTATTTATTTGTTATATGCCACCCAGGAGCTATAGAGCAGTAGTGTCAAGTCTGATACCTGCCTTCAAGGAACTCAGGCTATAGTAGGGAGGCAGGCAAGCACCTAGAGTATAATCTGACAGTTCTCCCAACTCATTCAGTTCACAGTGTTGGCCCAAATGCCTGTTAGTGTCCATCTTTGTCTGGAGCCAGCCTGGCACAGTGCTGTTAATGCCGAGCGGCAGTGTCCAGTGTCCGTCTCCTGCCCTCACGCTTGTAACTGGCTGCTTGTTGAGTACAGCCTGCTGGTGGGAGTTCAAACCAGCAGATCCCGGCACAGAAGCTTAAGCTTTGTTTCCTTAAGCTCTGTGGTGATTTGTGGTTTCTTCCTCGTGGATCTTTGCTTTTGTACCCATGGAAGGAAGGAGGAAGGGGGAGCTGCTGCCTTAGGGATATGAGAGCGCAGATAGAGAGCTTCAGAGAGGCCAGTGGAGAAGTGCCAGGCCAAGCCTTTCTCTCCAGTCTGAAGGAAGGCCTGTGCCAGCACAGGGATTCTGTCTCATGTGAGCAGGCTGCAGTCCTCCAGCAGGAGGTGTTTTCTAGAGTGCATCTTAGAGGTATTAAAGAATGCAGCCAAAAGTTCACAGGAAAAGTGATGTAAGCACTAGGTTCATTCTGTTGCCCTAGCTCTGCTCTCCCAGTATTCTCTATGCTTTTATTACTTTTTAAAAAATAATTCTCCCAAAACTTGTTCTTATTTAAAACTACATTATATTTATTCTTGGACAATTTTATGCACATATACAGTGCTCTCCAAAATGTTTATGCAACTTTCTCCTTGATCTTTACAGTAAAATATGTTTGTTTGTTAGACTTAGGAATCCCATTACACTATTTTGCCTTCCGACTTCCTCGTTAGGAAATCAGATGTAGCAGATTCCTGTTAAGGAAATAACCTCCATTGAGGAAATGCTGGACTTGAACATACAGATCACATGCAGATATCAGGGAATGGATACACTGGTGTCAGGTACACTGACAGCCTGTGGTCATTTCGCAGGGAAGAAGGCGGCTGGGAAACATGTTGCTTTCTAAGGCATGTGGTGTCATCCCATGTTGCCATGTAAGGGCTGCATGCTTCGGGGCTGTGCACTAGAGGGCTCTAGCTATCACATTTTGAAGGGGAAGGAAGCATTTAGCCAACAGCTATTGAAAGTGATTAACTAGATTTTATAAGAAAACAAAAAAAGGAATAATAACTGGTCCCTTTCTGGGTGTTTTCACTCTAGCCAAAGAGATGAGACGCTTATACAGATGTGGTTGTAGGCAAAAGCTAGTGACTCCGTAGGGGATAAAGGGTGGCTCTGGTGAGAGACAGAGCGAGTAACCAGGAAGGAAACAGGAGCAGGGGCAGAAGACAAGACAGAACTGTATTGACTGGAGGGTCGAGTTCAAATGCAAGATGTGGATTCTAGAGAAGAGTCATCCCAGCTTCGGTTCTCTCCATGAGTCTACAAACTGCTGCATGTATCTGTTCCATTTCCTGTAACATGACAGATAACTTCTTGTCTTGAAATAATACTTTCTTTGCCCCAAAATGGAAATGTTTCCATTTGCAAATGTAATGATTCTTTTTAAATTCCAACAGTATATTCAAAAAGAAAGGTAAAGATACACCTGGAACAAGTAAGCTGTCAGGGTATATAACATATGGACAGATGTTTCCCTGTCTGCCTTCCCCCATTTGTTTTATCCTTCCTTTCNGTACATGGATTGTCTTACTCTTGCTGTCCCCCTTCTGTATCTGTGAACATTTATACCAGCTACTGGAGTGCTTCCCATCAGTAGTTAGGCTAGAAGTGAGTATAATGTCTATTTGGGAAGCAAATTTTATTGAAGGATAATGGGCAGAAAAGTACACAGATCACAAGTTTACATTGTAGTAAACTTGTTTAGAAGCAAACCCACTCAAAGTCGATTCAGGACCAGGCGGAGTGGTGCACACCTTTAACTCCAGTACTCTGAAGACAGAGGCAGGCAGACCTCTAGAGTTTCAGGGTTACACAGAGAGACTCTGTCTCAATCAATCAGTCAATCAATAAATCATTCAATAAATTATCCATAAATCATTCTTTAAATAATCAAGATCTATATCAAGGCTTATGAAGGATCATGCTAACCGCCCACATCACTGCCCTCACCTCCTCAGGCACTACTTTCCTGTCTCATTTGTATCCTTTACCAATATGATGAGATCTTTT
The DNA here is from genome assembly GCA_001675575.1 of Neotoma lepida. NCBI lineage: Eukaryota > Metazoa > Chordata > Mammalia > Rodentia > Cricetidae > Neotoma > Neotoma lepida. The sequence continues at coordinate 1,113,704 of LZPO01074928.1, read as the reverse complement.
TTTTAATCTCCCCTTTTGTTCTGATTACCTTCTGAAAATATCACTGAAGTTGTTTATAAAATTCATTATAGGACCCTGAGAGAGAGAGAAATGTCATGTGCTCAATTAAGGTTGAGAATAGTGTGGTGACTTTGCCATGATTGAAAAGAAGGCAAGGTCCCAGAGCATAGCCCGCGTGGTAGATCACCTTTGCAGGAATGCTTTCATTCCTCCAGGACAGGCATTGAAGCCAATAAAGGGAAAAGCACTTGCCCTTTTCTGAATTGACAGATATGCAAAAAGATGGAGGCTGTTTGTGAATTTTACAGATGTGTAGCTAGAAGCTGCCCCCTGCTGAACACTTCTGGTATGACTGGAAGAGAGTGCTCTCTAGGCTTCCCTGGTGACCTCCCTCCAGCTGTTCTGGCAACTTATCTTTTTCTCTTGGTGCTGTTTTACTGCAGTGATAGCAAATTCAGCTTAGCAAAAGGTGAGGCTCTGTACGCACGAGGCCTTTATAAACATCCTAGCAGTTTACTGTTAAAATGGAATGTGCTGGCATTCACCAGGTTCTATCTCACACACAATGAGATTTAGATTTNGTCCTCGAGCTAGCAGCAGGAGAGGAGGAGTAACCAGCTGCTCTCTCTCTCTCCAGGAATGGACAAGGAGAACGTGGAACTCTCCCCCACCACTGGCCACTGTAACAGTGGACGAACTCGCCATGGATCCGCAAGCCAAGTGCAAAAGCAAAGAAGCGCTGGCAGTTTCAAACGTAATAGCATTAAGAAGATCGTGTGAAGCTTTCTTTCTTTCACTTTTCAAACCAACCTAACATGGGCTTCTCACTAGTGACCCTTCCCTAACCTGGTCCCGTCCCACACTGCACTGCTGCACTTCGTGTCTTATGAACCCATTCAGTCTGCCATGTTGCCAGACGATCAACTCTCGGAAGCAATGCCTAAATTTAATGCTGCTTTTCTTTAGTTTTTTTCCTTCTACTTTGGCATGTGTCTGGTGTGAGCACTTGTTCTGACGGCTGCGAAGAAAGCAGGCGGTCAGGAAGCAGAGGAGAGCGTGGATTGTGGGAGCGGATGAGTCCTCCAGTGCTGCTGCTGCTGCTGCCAGCTGTGGGCCATGCACGGAGGTTGGCCTTCTTTGTTCCCTTGTCTTACAGAGTGAAGTGGTTGTCTTAGTTACACACTTTCCAAGTTTGGGGGAGAAAGAATATTTTAACCCCAATGTATTTAATAATCAAGCTGTGGACTTTTTTTTACCTTATGAAGTTGAAGGAACCATAGAGGTCAAGCCTCAATGAATTTACACCATAAAACCACAAGCCAGGTACTTGGGGGAGGGGGATAAACTAGTATTTTGTAATGGATTCTTAAGAATTACTAACATTTGAGTATTAGCAATAATTACAGGAAAATAAGCATGACCACATACATCTTAACATTGCTGAATTAAAGCTATCGGTTCTGAGGCCTTATTCATACTTGGTCATCCAAACTAGGTAATTTTTTTCCTGTTGATTATCTTTTAATCTTTACATATGAAGGTGTTNTNTTCTTTTTTGTAAGTCAAGACTATACTAAGTATAGTAAGTACACTTGTTTTTGCACTTGCTTTCTCCTCCTCTTTCCTGAGTGACTCTGAGCAGGGTAATTACTTAGCAGACAGAGTGTGGAAACCTCTTTCAGGAGCTGGTTTTCATAGCTCTTTCCATTAGCTCCAAAGCAAAATGCAATGGTACGTGACTTAGAGTAGCTGATATTCTTATTTTGTTAAATAATTTTCCAAGAAACAGAATATGCTGTATATTATCATAAATTTCTTTGATAAGATGTATTTTTTAAATCTTTTAATCTTCCTCCTCTCCTCCAAATAAAATCAGGAATCTCTAGCAAGCATTTGGATTCTATCTGATAGGATTGCATTAATCACTGTGAAGTCTGGTTAGCCTGCATGGTGTGCAGATAAGGGCCTCTAGAATTAATTGCTGCTCTGCAGAATGGCACAGGTCAGTGTGCTGTAGGCCCTTCTAGGTGATGCGCATACAGCTGCTTCATGGTACCTGCAGTATGCAAAACAAGTGACTCTAGTGAGCGCAGTAGTATGTGGATGCTCGTTTAAGATTGAACTATATTTATTTTTAAAAGGGATTATCCCTCTACTCCCAGGTTCCCTTCATATATATTAAGATATAATGGCTTTGGGAGGAATAACAAGAAACCCGGGGGGTGGGATGGGGGGGTCCTTGTAGTGCTAGCTCACTAGTGGATTTCAGTAAATTAAACTCCACAGCGAAGTCAGTAAATAATGGTACATTAAATGTTCTGACTTTAATAATATAACATTTCACACTTACCCATACAGTAACAATGTAATATGTTAATGTAAATAAAATTGCTTTTGATATTCAGAAATAACAAGGATTTAATTTTTTTAATTTGTTTACAGTCCTGGGAAAAGTAAGAACCATTTGCCAAAATAAAAGGAAAAACCCTAGTATTAGTAGTGATTTTAACATAGACGCATTGGAAAATATTGAAGACAGATGCAGCGAACTGAGCTTTTGTTTCCAGCTGTTGTAAAGGCTCCATCAGAAACATGTCAGAGCAGACGAGCAAGGCTGCAGGGCCTGTCTTCTCCCACAGCAAGCTTCGGGGGCACACCACCACAGCTCTGGTTCCTGCAACCAACCATAGGCAGGGTGAGGCTTTTCCCGTAACTTTGGTTGCTCATTTTTCCTCGTAAGAGACTGGTGCATCTGACGTCGGCCATTACTGCTCCTTCACCTCTCCCATCAAAACAGGAAAACTTGTCAATGTGGCGCTCTTTCTGTAAGGAGTTTCCCACAGTACCACGGTTCTTAACCATCCCCCATGTGAGCTCCCCTCGCAAAGGTCAGATGGAGCCACCTCCAAATTCGACAGTGTTTGACCAGTACAGCCAGGAAACTCCTGAAGAGTTTCAGTTTTATCTGACGTACAGAACTCCCACCNTGTGTGTGTGTATTTTGAGACAGGGTTTCTCTGTGTAGCCCTGGCTATCCCAGAACTTTGTAGACCAGGCTGGCCTTGAACTCACAGAGATCCGCCTGCCTCTGCCTCCCGTAGTGCTGGGATCAAAGGCGTGTGCCACCATCACCTGGCAGAACTTCCAACTTTTGAAGAAAGTCTTAACTTCCCTAGCAGCTGAAGCTAAGGAACTTAAGTATCACCAGCTGTCCCCTCCCTCAAGAGGAAGCCCTTTGTCAGTCCTACTTCTTCCACTTACAAGAGAAGTAATGGCCCATTTTACATAATCAGTGTGAGTTCTGTGATTTGTTCTCAGTTTGTATTTCCCTGACTTGAAGAAGAGAGCAGTGACTCTGCCATGTTTGTGTTGGGATCACCCATCTGTTGGCCAGTGCTCCTGTCCTGGACTTCCCTGCCCTCCACTGTGGGGACATAGCACTCTTGCCTGCGCATCACTGAGCTGGGGAGCTAGGACACCATAGTACAGTCAGCCCCCACCCCACCCCAGGATGAACATCCTGGAGGGGGGCAGCAGCCCTTCCCTCCCATTTTAGGGTTGCAAGTTTCCTGTGGGAGGTTTTGAGTTTTCTTTTCCAGGTTTGGGGGATTTTTGTTTTTTTTTTCCCTATATTTACCCCCAAGCATATTGAGGCATGTCTTATTCAATATTATGCAATGGACTTATCCAAAAATCCACTTAGTGTCAGCCACACCATTTTTTTTAATGCAGTATATTCACCTGTAAATAGTTTGTGTAAAATTTGACAGAAAACTCTATTTACTACATTGTAAATACATGTGATGATATATTGTATTATTTTGCTTTTTTGTAAAGCAGTTAGTTGCTGTACATGGATAACAAACAAAAATTTGATTATTCTTGTGTTCGTATTGCTAACTTCTTCCTGCGACTGTGTTACATCATTTAAAGAAAATGCTGTGTGTTGTGAACTGACCTTGTATATGGTAACTTCCCTTCCCTTCGGGCAGTTCCCTGCCTACAGCCTTGTTGATATTGTAACCAGCAGGAGAAATTCTGCCCGACACACAGACTCCATCACTGTGGGGAAATCCATAGAAAGCTGTTTCAGATCATTGCCCCCCCCCGCCCTGTGTATGTCCTCCCACCCACCCCCTTTTTTTAAGTAAAATGTAAATTCAATCTGCTCTAAACTGTGAGGCGTTTTTACTATTTCCACGTGCATCAGACAGTTTTCTCACTTCCTCCCTGAGCTTTTGAAACATTGGGCCATCTCTGCCCTTTCAGGTATGTTGTGGATTGCCTCACCCTAAGGGAAAATCATTTGGGTGGAACAAATGGGGGGCTGTCAAACACAGAGGTGACTATCACTCTGGGATAGGTAGGCTTACTTTCCAAGGAGTAGCCTGTCATCAGTGCCAGGGTTCCCCTGATGTTAGTTGGAGTCTGTATAAGTGCAAACCACCTCCCATGAGTGGTCTGTGTCACTCATCCATCAGGGGCTACTGCCCTGCTCCTGAAGGAGAAGGAAGCCTCCNGGCCCTGGGAGAAACTGTCCTCAGAAGAGTCCCTTCTCACTGAGCAAATGACCCAAATATGCTGTCTGCTTCTGGGGAGTGACTTAGTGCCTGCAGAACCAAGACAGCATAGACAGGAATTCCTTCCCTACACAGCAGGCATTTCCAAAGCAGTGACCCTGAAATCAAAGGAACCCTGGGGGTTGGTGTAGGGAGCCTCTTAGCCTCATACAGTGGGTGGCCCATTTTTAAATCTGCTCAGTTATGAGTACATGTGTGGACTTAGTTATGAGTGCTCAGTACATGGTCATTAGGCACATGTTTAAAAGATTGGGAAAAAAAAAAAACTGGCAGAAGGCTTCTTGGAAAGTTCAGGTGTCTGCCCCAGAAGGTGCCCCACTCAGTGGCTGACACTAGCAGGTCTGGGATTCGGCTCAGTGGTAAGAATGCCTGCCTAGCACAGACGAGGTCCTGGGTTGATGCTCAGTGCCACAAAAGAAAAGGCTCCTTCTAGTCAGGTGTGATGGCGCACACCTGTGGTGCAAGTCCTCGGTCACAGGTTCAAGTTGGCCAGAGCTGCATTGCAAGANCTTGTCCTGAAAACAAAACTTTCTAAAGGTCCCGTTATTCTGGGGGTCTGTGTATTTCACATATACGTATGTATCTACTTAAGCTCCAAAGCAGCGTCATACATTTTACCTAAATAGAGCCAAAGTACTGCTTTGATCAGTTTGTGTTATATCCAGAAGCATTCCGAAAATTTTCTAGGTCCTTTACCACATACAGATGCTGGGAGTTGCCCAGGTAGTAATTTAAGGCTCCAGGGTTATGGTCTTCAGAACCCCGCCCCTGACTGGAGGGCCTCTTCCTCCAGGTAGATAAGGAAGTCACACTGGAGTCTTACCTAGGTCCTTTCTGCTCAGAAGTTCAGAGTGTAGCTAAGTACAAATCCTTTCATGGGAGAAAAATGTCAACATCTGTAATGTCAACATCTGTAATCTCCACTGCCTGGATTCCTTGTTCAAAGAAACACTTTAAATAATTGGGCCCAGCCCTGAACCAGGCATAGCAAGAAGAGTGGCCTCTGCCCACTAGGAACTTGTGATTTGGTGGGGAAAACAGCCACGTAACTGATGGGCATGTGTCCTAAGGTACAGATGGGGGTTTATGAGGGGTGCAGTGGCAAATGGAATTGGTAACTGAGAATCGGGAAGTCTGCCCCAGTGCACGTGTTCAGGGACTAATGATGAGAAAGGTTTCAGTGTCTTTAGCTGTGAAGGAACTGGTCCCAGCAGAAAGCAGCCACCTGGGTTCCCATTGCCCTCCAAAATCTCAGTTAAGAACAGCTCAACTCCACTCTCCACAGGAAAAATACTTAAGACACACCTTAGCCCAAGGCCACAGAAATAGGCACTCTTTCCAGATCCGTGATTCTAGGGGCTTCAGTCCAGTCCAGACTTGAGGTAGACTCAACCATCACTAGCTTGTTCATTTGGGGAGCAAAGGCAGAAGGGAGTGTACTGGGCATCTCTGCCTCCAGCCAAACACCAGCACCACTGCCCATACACCCTGGGGTTCTGCAGGAGATGAAAACCTTAGCTGAGAGAGCTCGGTGGTTTAAGTACACGGGCTGCTATTAGCAGTGGACCCAGATTTGATTCCTAGCACCCACATGATGGCTCACAANCATCTGTAACTCCAGTTCCAGGGGAATCTGATGCCCTCTTCTGACCATCCTGGGTACTGCATATACATGGTGCACTTACATACATGCAGGCAAAACACCCATATATATAAAAATAAACCTTTTTTTAAAAAATCGTCACCAAAACATGAAAACCTTTGAGTTTGTAGCAGTCAGTCATTCAGTGACTCCTGTGCACCTGGTTTTCCAGAACAGANTGGACCCTCGACATCTCGTGGAAGTGCTCTGAGTCCCGCTAGCTATAGTGACAGCATGTCGGCTCCATCCTCCTAGCTCGCTGGTTAGACTGTGGGTGCAGACAAGGGAAGGCTCTGGTCAGAAATGCTCAGTAACAATTAAGAAATAACACTTAAGGTTCTGTGTTGCAGGGAAACTACACAGAAAAACAGTGAGGAAGCGCTCATTCATAATAGCATCCTCAGTGCAAAATCCCAAACAAAATAGAGGTGACCTGTGTAGAAGACCTATTGAAAAACTCTAATCCTGGGGCCAGAGTGTAGCTCCATGGTAGGCTGCATGTTTAGAGATACTAGTAAATCTTCAGTACGTGTGTGAGACAAAGCCAAACTGGTGCACACACAGAAGTTTCACTAACAGTAATTTCCAAACTGCTTCTTCCACTTTCATAAACAACCACACACATGGGAAAAGAAATACCAAGGTCATTTCACCCACAGAAAGCAAAAAAAAAGGAAGACAGCAGGACAGCCTTTATGCTTCAAGAAAGGCACCGTTTTCCTTGTTTTTATCCTGTTGCTACTGCCCAGGATGTCCATGCTCACCCGTTGGGAGTACGCCACCCAGCAGGGAAAGGAACTGAGTAAATACACTGATCATTGAGCTGGGTGGCAAGAGGTATCCTAGCCAAGCCTGGTGGCACACACTTGTAATCCCCACCACTCAAAGGCTAAGGCAGGAGGACTGCCGTGGGCTACAGAAAAATGAAAAGGTTCCGTCAAGAGTGGTCCCTCACCGTCCTCCACCATGTCTCATATTGCACACAGAGCCTGGCTCCCCACCCCTAAAATATCCCTTAGCTCCAGACCCCAAAAACCTTAGGAATAAGCAAAAAGGCTGAGGGAAAGGCACTGCGGGTATTTACAGGGAAACTCTAGAAGACAAATTTGAAAATATTTAAAACTGGTAGGGTGGGNGCAAGACCAGGAACAGTAATGCTGGATGAATGTGGTCAGAATGCATGGTATGCTTGGACAAAATTGTCGTAATGAAACATCGCTTATACAATGAATTTTGTAAAAACTGATAGTTGGTAATGTGCTCAGCGGCAGAGCCCTCGATAGACATGTACAGGGTCCTGGGTTCAATCCCTAGCACTGAAAAAAGTCAAAACTTACTGTTGTAATTGAATTAGAACAGGTCCGCTTGATACTATGATTCGTATGTGCCTGTACACACACACTTTTGTCCACTTCAAAGCCCATTTTCAACCTTGCTGTGTATCCATCATCAGCCAGCAGGGGGCTCTGCTCAACCACTTTTGTTGAGGCTCTGACAAGTCAGGGCAAAGACTGGGGCTGCACAGACCCATCCACCCTGCAGAAATGGGACTGCACCATGTGTGCCCTGGGCAATACAGTGTCCACTAGCCACAAGCAGCTGCTGAACATGTAAGGTGTGATTATGAGGATTAGAAGTACTTTTCTTTTTAACGGTGTCATGTGTCACCCTGACTAAGGGGAACTCACTGTGTAGATTAGGCTGGCCTCAAACTCAGAGATCCACCTGCCTCTGCTTCCTGGGATTAAAGGTGTGCACCACCACATCCAGCTCTGTAAGGGAAGTTTTTGTTCCCGAGAAATGACAGTGGGTCAGAGTGTTTCCTCTCTTCAAGCATGAAGACCTGAGTTTGAATCCCCAGTCCCCACATAAAAAGCTGAGTGTGGCTGCACGTGCCTGTAACCCTAGCATTAGGGGATGGAAACGGATGGATTCCCCAAGCTTGCTGGCCAGCCAGCCTAGCAGAATCCACAAATTTTCCAGTTCGGTGAGAGACTCTTGTCTCAGGGCAGTGGGATGAAGATAGGGATGCCCTCCTGTGGCTGTCCTCCTCTGGCCCCAGCATGCACATGCATGTACACAGACACTTGTACACTTAAGCTCACACACTACAAAGGAAGGAGGGAGATGGGGGGAGGTGCATTTTTCACTCTGATGACATATGAATGATTAGCTGCGATTCATAGCTGCCAAGCTGCACAGAACACCACCACAGAGGCTCAAGACCACACATCTGCTCACAGTTCCCTGTACTTCCTCATGCTTCCCCAAGCCATGTGGGTCAGAAGGAACTGTCCTTTGTCCATAATAAGGTGTGCTGGAAACACTGGCACAAAGGGCAGCAGTTGCCCCCTTAGAGAACCTTTGCGTCTTAGCNTGAGACATCCTATCATGCCTGCTTTGACTGCCACACAGGCTCAGATGTCCTCAGGCCCAAAAAACAAAATCCTATGCCAAAATTAAAAGGCTCTTTATCAGCCTCAATAAACAGCTCATGAAAATTTTTAAGAAAAGACAAAGGTAGAAAAACTGGGCAAAGAATATGAAGGAGTGCCACACACTGCTAAGTACTGTGTCATGGAGTCCACACGTCTGTTAGTAACAGGAAGCGTGTACTGGCTAGTTTTATGTCTACTTGACACAAGCTAGANTTAACTCATTGAGAAAATGCCTCCATAAGATCCTGCTATGGGGAATTTTCTTAATTAGTGATTGATAGGAAAGGACCCAGCCTCTTGTGGGTGAGGCCATCCCTGGGCTAGTGGTCCTGGGTTCTGTAGGAAAGCAGGCTGATCTCTGTGAGTTCTAGGCCAGCCTGGTCTACAGAGTTCCAGGACAACCAGGGCTACACAGAGAAACTCCATCTCGAAAAACCAAAAAGAAGAAAACATCAAGAAAGAAAAAAGAAAGCAGACTGAGCAAGCCGGTAAGCAGCACCCCTCCATGGCCTCTGCATCAGCTCCTGCGTCCAGGTTCCTTCCCTGCTTGAGTTCCTGCCCTGATTTCCTTCAATGATGTACAATGTGAAAGTGTAAGCCAAATGAACTCTTTCATCCCCAAGTTGCTTTTGGCTGTTGTGTTCCCTCACAGTGATGATAACGCCAGATAAGACAAAGAGCAAGCTGAAACAGTGGGATACATTGTTATTTTCCTGAGCCAGGTCTTGCTTGCTATGTTGAATTCCTGGGCTAGGACTACAAGTGTGAGCTACAGCACCTGNCTTGGATGCCATTTCACCTGTCAAATTAGCAGATACATGATTAATACCTAGTGATGAACCCCACCANGGTGCAGTGGGCTCACNTGGNCACTGGGTACCATTTTTCTGTGTCACCAGCCTTAAAGATATCTCCCATTGCTTTAGAACAACTCTAGGAATAAAACGCAGAGAAGAATGAGGACGCTGTGACTTTGATTGATGCTAGAAGAATGAGGAGGCTGTGACTTTGATTGATGCTAGAACCCCTGAAGACAACCAAAACGTTAGATTTTCTACGTTCATCCAACATAGTGGTTCTCAACCTTCCTGATGCTGCGACCCATAATACAGTTCCTCATGTTGTGGTGACCCCCAACCATAAAATTATCTTGGTTACTGCTTTGAAACTGTAATTTTGCTACTGTTATGAATTGTAATGTGAATATCTATGTTTTCTGATGGTCTTAAGCAACCCCTGTGAAAGGGTCATTCAACTCCCCCAAAGGGGTCAAGACCCCAGGCTGAGAACTGCTGATCTGTTTCCAGAAGCTGACCATTTCCATTATGTGGCCTTTGAAAATGGACACATCCTGAGAGTGCAGCTCAGTGGTAGAGATTTTTTTGTAGGACTGGGTTTGATTTCTAGAACTGTAGAAAAGGAGTTCCAGGACTGCAGTTCCAGGAGCCCTGGCTGTCCTGGAAGTCACTCTGTAGACCTGGCTGGCCTCGAACTCTCAAAGATCAGCCTGCTTTCTTACAGAACCCAGGACCACTAGCCCAGGNGTGGCCCCACCCACAATGGGCTGGGTCCTTTCCTATCAATCACTAATTAAGGAAATGCCCCACAGCAGTATCTCATGGAAGCACTGCCTCAATTGAGGTTCCCTCCTTTCAGTTCATTCTAGCTTGTGCCAAGTAGACATAAAACTAGCCAGTACATGCTTCCTGTTTACTGACAGACGTGTGGACTTCATCATACAGTGCTTAGCGTCAATAACATTTCCATTGAGAAGGAATACTTCTAAAACAATCAAGAGTGTTAAAGTTGGGGCTGGAGAGATGGCTCAGCGGTTAAGAGTACTGGCTGCTCTTCCAGAGGNCCCAGGTTCAATTCCCAGCACCCACATGGCAGCTCACAACTGTCTGTAACTCCAGTTCCAGGGGATCTGACACCTTTGCACCAATGCAACATAAAATAAATTTAAATAAGTTATTTTTTAAAAAGTGTTAAAGTTGCATATGAGGGTTAGTCCCCAGCTATATAAATAGAAAAAAAATGTGTCTACATAAAGTTTAGTTAATTTCAGTGAAGAATNGGGTGAAGGGGAATGTAGCAGTAATAAGGACGGGTAAGTTTTGTTTCTTTCAAGTATTTGCTTATGTTCTTACAGAACTTTAAAAATTAACTTTAAAAAACAGAACTTTAAAAGTTAAAGTCAGGGAACACAGGTATGAAAATGAAACCCATTACTTTACATGCTAACTTTAAGATTTTTAAATAAAAAATTAAAAAAATAATCAGGTTCTTAATCATATCGTAAGACAGTCATGATAATGGAGTTGATTCAGATGGTGGGTGAACCACCCTGTCCTGATGTTTCTTTTTCCTTTTGTCNAGAGGTAGGTTTTTATTGAGCATGGTGGTGCACACTTGTAATCCCCGCAAGTTCCTGAAGGGTTGCTGGAGCTCACTGGGCAGCTACTATAGCCTACTGTGCAAGTCCTAGGTCCTAGTGAGAGACCCTGTCTCAAAAAACAAGTTGGAGCCGGNCCGTGTTGGCGCATTCCTTTAATCCCAGCACTCAGGAAGTAGAGGCAGGCGGATCTCTGTGAGTTTGAGGACAGCCTGGTCTACAGAGCAAGTTCTGGGACAGCCAGAGCTATTACACAGAGAAACCTTGTCTTGAAAAAACCAAAACCAAAACAAAATAAAAAACAAGACAAAACAAAACAAAACAAAAACAAAAAGAACAAGTTGGAGGATCTGGAGTTATGTGAATGGCTCGNTAGTTAAGACACTTGCTGCTCTTCCAGGGGACCGCACTTCAGTTCCTTGTACCCATACTGGCAGCTCACAATGGCCTATATGTAACTCTGCATCTAGGGACTGACATCCTCTTCTGACCTCCTCAGGCATCTATAGGCTTGTGGCATACTCTTGCCCAAGCATATACACATACACATAAGTAATAAATTTAACTAGAAACCAAGGTGACTCCTTGGGAATGAATTATGCACGTACCACAAGCATGTATGTGCACATGCTCACACAGGAACACTCGCANGGTGGGTGTTTAGCTAATTTTGATTCCAGGGGTCTGGGTTTGTTCCACCTTCTTTGGGGGAATATTTGCAGGATTGGCATTAAGAGGGCCTGGCAAATGAAGCCAGGAAGGACAGCTGTCACTACAGCCCTTCCCTCCCCTCTCAGGACTTACTTCTGTCACAGCTCACAGGCTCTCTGCATTGTCAGCCTGGTGAGGCAGCTCTCGGGCTGCAGAGGGGCCTGAAAATATACATGTGTGCACTAGCACACAGGGCAGGATATAGACTTCTGAGCCCAGGCACCGTCCTCAGTTCTTTGGGCTCCCAGCCA
>LZPO01074928.1:1063782-1076162 GCA_001675575.1 Neotoma lepida | reverse complement strand
TGTGTGTTAGCATGGTGTGGGTTTGTTTTTAATTAGGAAGTTAGTCCAGTTAGATGGAAGCCTGGCATCCCCACTTGTCCTCTGTAAACAGCTGTTCTAACTTAACCAGTTCAGTTCCCAAAGCCTTGACTGTGCTCTTCGGTGCCCAAGATGCACACCAGGGCTGGACTGCTCCTCTCCTCAGTCGGCAGCTTAGATCTGAACTGACGGGCTTGCTACCTCTGCAGCTCAGGGCAGGGCTCAGGACTTCATCCTCTCCCGAGCTCTGCCTTCTCAGTGTCCTGCCCTGTCCAGTTCCCAGGGGCTCCTTCTCCTACTTCACCCCCACCTGTCCTCCACTACTCCACCACCGCCATGCACACATACTGTGTGGCTGCTCCCACCATTCTGCTTTAGGACCTGAGTTTGCCTTGTGGGAAAGATGAAATAGCAATGTAGACAGACACACAGACAGACAGACACACACAGGAAAGAGAGAGAAAAAGAAACAACTAGGGCGTTTTCCTCATTTTGTATCTCGGATGGGACCTTCTCTAGCTCCATCTGAAAGAGGGTTTCTTTAAGAGCCCTCTCTCTTCACATCTGCTGCACAGGAAATAGGAAAAGTAAAGATAACCCTCCAAATTCAAATTTTTGTTTTCCCTCAGGTCACCTCGTACAGTCCTATCTCCTTAAGTCCTCCATGCCGTGCTCAGCAGTGGTCAGTGGGAGAGATGGAATTTGGGGTGCTGGCTCTAGCTCACCCAGAGCCAGGCGTCTTCCCTGGTTGGTTTTATTTGTGTTTGGGGGGTTTGCTTTGAGACAGGTCTCCGTGTGTGAACTAGGCTGGGCTGGAGGTTACAGCACATACCACCACCACACCCTTCTTCCTCAAACTTGAATGCAGGCATCTCTGTAACAGGAAGTCTACAGTTTGTCTGGGATGCTAGCTGGCAACCTTTCTTTTCGGAGTAATTTTTTCTTTAATATTCAAATTCTTAAGCAAGGGTTCCCTGTACTGGTGCCAGTTTTTCTAGTCAAAATTTCTTAGCTTTGTTCTTTCTCTAGTTGGAGCAAGCCCCTGAACTTATAAGTAATCATAATCATTTCAGTAGCAATAATTAATGGGGGTCGCCTGGGCTCAGCCGCCTCCTCATGGCTGTCTGACCTTAACCCCAAATGCCTGAGCCTTGTGTATTTCCTCATCTGTAAAATGGGAATAAGAATTCTATTTGGGATCCAGAGGCCTGGGATGCTGAAGTAACTCTGTCTAGAGAGTGACCGAACAGTGCCTGGCACAAAGGCACTTGCTCAGGTAGGAACTGCTAATATTTATTCAGTGCCTCGAGGTGCTGAGAGCCACAAGCTAAGCCTGCTTATCTCCTTGTTCAAAGAGGCAGCTGAGACCTCCAGGAGCAAAGGGCTGCTTAGCCTTCGCTGGCTTGCCAGGCCTGCTTGGGGGAGGTGTGAGAGGCCAGCTGGGGTCAGGAGGAGACCTTGCTGGTAAGGAGACGACAGTGTGGCTCACAGCTTCAGAGCATCCTTCCAGCAGAAAGAGGTGACTGTGTGGGGATGAATGGAGAAAATCAGCCTGAAGAGAGGAGCAACAGAAATAGAAGGGAAAGCCTGGTAATTGAATGGTTCCCAGTACGAAAGAGCAGTAGTTCTCTGCCAGCAGAACCACCAGTTCCCCTGGCAGCAAGCTGCTGGTCCAGCTGTGCCCACTCAGCTGTTCCTAGCATCCCTGCCAGGCCTGGAGCTTGCTTTCTCCTCTCATGGGAGCCAGAGGAGCCCAGGACTGCCTGGCATCCACACATGCTGGCTATCAGTGTCATCTGCTGTACTCCCTGATACGAGGGAGCCCCTTCCCCTTCCTGGGACTTGGCTTCCTTGCCAGGTCAGCAGACACAGCCCCAGATGTCATGCAGATTACCAGTGTCAAAGTCAGGCGTGCACACACACACCCCCAAACCTGCTCCCTTTTCTGTGTGTTTTTAGGGGTTTATGTGTTTTAGTTTTGCTGGTCTTGTTTGTTTTCTGAGACAGGGTCTCTTTTGTAGCCTAGGCTGACTTCAAACACAACATCTTTATATTTCTTTGACCATGTTAGGGAGAGAGGCCAGGGCTTGCACATTGCCCACACAGTGACACCCCCAGCCTAGAGCTGTCTTTGTACNCAGGGTGTAGAGGAGTACTCCACACACACAGACTGTGCTGAGCCCACCTTGCATAGGGCAGGGTAGCAGGAGATTGCAGCCGCTGATACTCTAGGGCCAGGAAGACCTGGTTCAGTGGCTCCCACTGCTGGTGACTGCCTAGGGGGCTTAATTTATCTGACCCTCAGTTTCCTCAACTGTAGCATGGGGACTGTCGTAGCAGCTACGTTTCGATGGCTCATAGTGAGCCCTCATGGGCCCAGCAAGGACTTTTCACCCCTTTCTACACAACGCTGCCAGAGTCTCATTTAAAAAGCCATTGTAACCACTGTTGTGGTCTTTATGGACGCTAACTGTATGTGATATAAAAATTATACTGTCTCCACAAAGCCGTCTTATAGTATATGTGGCCACTACCCTAGGACTGCCATCCTTGAGAGCTTCGTGGGAGTAGCTGTAAAGAAGGGAGTCATAGAAATTGTGAGCTCCTAACTGTAGCCTGGAACACATCTATAGGTTCTCAACCTGTAGCTCCCACCCCCTTTGGGAGTTAAAAGACGCTTTCACAAGGGTCCATATCAGATATCCTGCATATCAGATATTTACATTATGGTTCATAACAGTAGCAAAATTACAGTTACAAAGTAGCAACAAAAATAATTTTATGGTTGGTGGTCACCACAGCATGAGGAACTGTATTAAAGGTTACAGTCTTAGGAAGGTTGAGAACTACTGCTGTGGACTATGTGGTGGTTCTTGGAATCTCACATCTATCTGTCATCAGATACCCCCAGCCCCCACCTCTGTACTAGCTTTCTCTGAAATCAGAGGATGGACAGTCTGATGTCCCCAGACCCAGGGTATTAAAGACTCCTAGTCCCCTGGATTACAGAACCCTGCTGTCCCTCAGCATGTGAGCTGAGCACTCCGGAGTAGATACCTTGGACTTGTTCCCTAAATAATTAAGGCATAGCCCCTGACCTTGGGGAGGGCGGTAGGGTTAAGGTCCTAGAGGCTGTGTGGGGGCAGGGGGCAGGGTGTCCCAGGCCCTCCCTACATTCACAGGCTCTCTGTATGGCGGAGAGGGGTAGCAGGAGGAGAGGAGGGTGGCCAGCTGGAGTTATGGGTGAGCTCCCCAACAGCCTGCAGGTGGCACCTGGGCAGTACTATTCTCAGAAGCCATGTCATTCATTGCCTGGTAATGTCAGTGGCTTCCATGGTAGTGGGGGTGGGGTAGGGTTGACAGCAGCAGTGCTGAGGGTGCTCTGGCCAGGCCTGAGCTGGCAAAAAGCCTCTTCCCTGAAATTCTACAGCCCCATGGAGGCTGAGGGGGAGGGGCTGGGACTTCCTCAGCCATGGATAGTGCACAGGGCTATGGGCCTCTCTGGACCTCTGCTATAGCATCCTACCCTTAGAGATGGGGATGCCTGGATCCGAGGGATGGTCCACTAGGTACCAGGTTCAGAAACATCTTAGGACATTGCATGGCCTCTGTGTTATCCCTCAGTCTCAGACTCAGCAGAGTAGAAATGCAAGGCTAGCTTGAACAGAGGTACACACAGCCACCGTGCACAGGGATGGAGAGGTAGCTATGGTAGAAGCTGTGCTCACTGAAGCCCACTGGGCCCGGTCCTTGATTCTGGACTATTGCGGGGACCGGGGCTTCAGATGCCTGCTGCACCTGCCATGCTGGACAAGCATCCTGTGGATGTGCAGGAAGTCTGCGAGCAGATGAGTCTTCCCACCTGCACATGTGTCAAGCAGAGTGGGATCAAGGACAGGCCTGCCTGTAATGGTGCCAACACCACAGCAGTGACAGATCCCTGTCCTGCATGCTGTGTCTGTGTTCCCAGCATGCTCTCATACCATCGCCTGCAGCACAGCCAGAGGGAATTCCAGAAAGAGTTTGTCCTTGTTTTGTGAACCTTTTCCTGAGGAAGATAGACACAAACACCTGCTCTGCATGGTGTGGGGCACCAATGACAAACCAAAGTACAACTTGGGGAGCCACTGAGTTTGTTGGGCTTACTACAAAGCATGGGTAACCCCAGAGCAACTGCATCACCAAAAGTCTCACCCTGCCGTGGATGATGGTTTCCGAAGCTGGTGATGACTAGGGGGAGGTTGTCTAATGGGGTGCAAGAATGTGGGGGTGTGACCATGTGTAACTACCATCAACATTAGTCAAGTATCAGGCAAGTAGGAGGCGCACAGTGGTCCATTGTTTAATGAATGAGTGAATGAATGAATGAATGAATGATGAGTGTTTTGGAAGGCTTTTACCAAGGTACAAGCTAATTTGGAAAAAAAAAAAGTCAAGAAGCTGAACTTCATAGGCTGGGGATGTAGCTCCAGGAATATTCAATTCTAAGCTAGCCTGAGCTACATAGCCAGACCCTATCTACAAAACAGACAGTGAAGCTGGTAGCAGAGTGTTGGCTTCCAGTATGCTGTCTTTGGAGCAGGGTCTGGAGAAGCCTGTGGGACCACACCCTACACAGATGAGGCCCTCTTTGCATTTTCTTACTTGAGTCTTAAACAGAGGGGAATAACATGATCCCAGGCGAAAAGACCAAGTTGGTAACACTGGTTCCTTTTGGCTTAATTGGCGAGACCCACCTCCATTCCACCTTCTGCCCCAGTGTCCTGGGCCCTTGAGGTGTCCAGGGTGCTTCACACCTGTCCCCTTTCCTTCCCAAAGGTGGAAAAACTTGTGAAGTGTTTGGATCCCAATGACCTGGGCAGAATCAACTTCAAGGATTTTTGCCGAGGAGTGTTCGCCATGAAAGGTGAGGTCCTCTTCGGGGTACTATCGGGCTAGGAGGCCCCAGAGCCCAGGGTGGGTCCCAGAATTGGGCTCTGTTCCTAGTGACCCATGGGGACTGAAGGGAAAGGTCTTGGGTGTGGGTAGTGCATGGAACTGTGGCTCTCTCTGAACTTCTGCCACAGAGCGCCCCCACCAGTTCTATCTGCCCCCTCTGGAAAACTATCTGCCCCCTCTGGAAATCTATCTGCCCCCTCTGGAAAACTGCCCTTCTCGGCTTTTCTCCTCTTGACA
Source organism: Neotoma lepida (assembly GCA_001675575.1). Lineage (NCBI taxonomy): Eukaryota > Metazoa > Chordata > Mammalia > Rodentia > Cricetidae > Neotoma > Neotoma lepida. The sequence continues at coordinate 1,070,969 of LZPO01074928.1, read as the reverse complement.
CCTCTCTCCTGCCAGCCTGGCTATGCTCCAGAGGAGTTTCCCTGACTTCCCGCTTTAGCTCCAGGGGGAGGGGTTGGGGTTTGCTCAGTCAGTGGTGAAGAGCTTATCTAGCTAGTGCAAAGCTCTGGGCTCCATAGCCAGCAATGAGAGGGGAAAAAATTAGTCAAATGAATCCAGTCTGGCCACAGCTGGATGGAGCTGGCTGCCATGTCTCTCTTCTCTTAGGGGTCCCTTCTTTATTAACCTCCGTCTCTCCTCTTAGCCCTCCTAATTCCTTCCTTCCTTCCCCTATTCCATTTTTTTCTTTTCATAATTCCAAGGTCAGTTTTGAGAAACTTGTAGAAATCAGAATTTTGGCACTCACCTTCCATCACACACACACCCCCCACAGTGGCCAGGAGGACTTCTGAGTCCTCTGCCTGGCCCCCGGAGAACATGCAGCTCCTTCCAGAGGCATCCTGTCACCTGTGAAGGCAGCCAGGCTCTCCCTCCTTTCTGTGGTGAGGTCTGGGCGAGCTCATCTCTGAAGCTTTCTCAGAGTTCCAGGAAGTAGGAAAGGAGCAAGAATTCTGAAGCAGAAGTGAGAGGGAAACAGAAGTTCAGTGGGGGAGCTGAGGTAGCACGGAAACGCATACTAAGATTTCTACAGGGATTTGTTTATTCTGTGGGCCAGCTAGGACCACTTCTGCCCTGTGCCTGTGCTGAGCCCCTGGTCCACCTGTGTTAACTGGCTCAGCAGGGTGTAAGGGCCTGCTGACTTCCTAAGGGTGGCGCTATCTAGAGTTTGGGGCGGGGGTGGGGGGAGTCCATAGGGAATGTGGCAGGTAGCCCCTGTATGCAGAGGGGAGTACTTCCCAGCCGAGGTGCTTCCCTGTACTCAGCCTGCTTCTGCGTTTGTGTCTTCTCTCTGTGTCCCCACTGTGTCCCATGGAAGAAGTTCCTCATCAAGTGCCTTCCTGACACCTTGTGTAGTTCCCTGAACCAGCCCCATATAGCTGGGCATCTCCTCCCCTGCCATTGTGTTGGAGACATGGGCCACCTGTTTTCCTCCAGCAGTTCCCACCAAGGCCCATTAGTCAGAAGAACAACAGCCATGCGGGCTGAGGCTCACTCTACTCACTGTCTGTCTGTCCACAGGGTGCGAGGAGCTGCTGAAGGACGTGCTGTCAGTGGAGAGCGCGGGGACCCTGCCATGTTCTCCAGAGATCCCAGACTGTGTGGAGCAGGTAAGGGCCGTGGCTCAGTGCCTCCTGCACTTGGCTATCCTTCTTGGCACCTGGGCTTGGCTTTGCGGCATCTCGAAGGACTGGGACTTCCTCCNATGGCCTTCTGGCATCAAAGTCAAAAACCCACGTTGGGAGAGCTGGGTACGTGCCTCTAATCCTAGCCCTAGGAGGCTGAGGCAGGGAGATTGCCACGGATTTGAGGCCAGCCTGGGCTACATAGCAAGACTGTCTCAAAACAAGAAAAGAAAAAAAGCCATCACTTTGGAACAGGCACACTGAAGCCCTTAGGGAGGCATGGTGGAATAGGAACTGGAGGCACATAGCATCTTCCTCCATCTTACTGGTGTTGCTGAGGAGAAACTGAGTCATTGAACTATTTTTGCAAACACAGCTTTGTACTATAGAGACAGTTTAAAATGCACTATCTACAGTCTCCAGGGAACCTTCTGGCTNGAGAAAGACTATTTTGGTTTCTCATCCAAGTCAGCTCCAAAACCTCTCTGGCTCTGGGTTAGTACTTCATCCAGAGGCCACTCCCCCTGGAAAATGAAAGCCTAGGGCACACTAGCTGATGACCAGGATCTCTGGACACTTCGGGTGGTGGAGTCCAAGTGAGCTTCGGTGGGCAGGACTTGGGGGATGGGAACCTATAAGGGGCCCCATAATGCTGAGGGTGGCCAAGCAGACTGTTGGAGAAGGCCAAGGCACTGTCAAGAGACAAAACTAGAAGTAATCTAACGATGTTGATGATCAGGGATGGGGTGTGGTAATTGTTTACCTGGATTATCGTGACTGATCCTGTCAGCCTGAGCAGACTGAGAAGCACCGAGATTAGGAAGNGCCGTGCCAGAGTGTGTGTGTGTATGGGGTGGGGGGTTTCCACAGAGGGTTAACTAAAAGGAGATCTGCCCTGGATATACGTATGGGCAACACCATCCCACAGGCTGGAATGAAAGGACAAGGGAGAGGAGAGCAGATAGACCAGGTTTCCACCCCCCGACACACACACCTTTCCCCATCNCTGCAGGCTTCCTGGTCACGAGGAGGTTTGCAGCCTCTGCCACACATTCCTACTGCTATGTTGCTCTGTCTTACCTCAGGCTCCGAGCAATGGATCCCAGTGAGGCTCTGAGACCATGAGCCAAAATAAGTCTGTCTGTCCGTCTGTCCTTCCTCCCTCCCTCCCTTCCTTTCTTCATCTTCTTAGACCTGTGCCACAAAGACAGCAGGTCTAACACACAGGTCCAGGGCAGGAACAGTGGGTTTGTAAGGTAGGAACTGCTGTGTGTCTGGGCTTGTTCAGAGATTCACCAATCTGACCATGAATGAATTTTAATAAATAAGAGGCTTTACTAAATACTGACCTTGAATGCTGGCCAGGTCCATACCTGAGACTCATGCTCAGAGTATGGCCCTGAATTACATTAGTCAGAGGCTTATAAAGGCAAAAACCACGAGGCTACGTACTTCCTGCCATCATCCAATCAGGGGCAAGCATGCATCCTGACATACTTCCTGCCTATGTACCTCCCTCCTACATGTGATCAAGCACACATCCTATGCAGTTGGGGCAACCAAGCTTACTTACAGAAATGAAAATACCGACTTGTTATCTTAAATGAACAGCCCCCAGCATTTCAGGAAGTTATCTATCTGTACCTGGGCAAGTGGGCTTACAGGTTAGAGGCACTTTCGTTTTATAGATCTCTTAAGTACATAGTATTAGCCATCACAGGAACAAGGAAACTGAATAGTAGGAACAAAAAGCTGATTGGCCAGCATCAGACTGCTTTTTTGAAAGGGTTAAGGGAGCGGGGGATTTCCTTATTGTGCCAGCTGACACTCTCCTGGTTTCTGGGGAGGCCACATAGCAGCTCAGTCTCAACCTTGGTGGCGTGAAACATCGTCATGAACCAGGCTTTTTTGGCCCGGTCTGCTTTGTGCAGAGGCCTGGTCACACACACCAGGGGCCACCTGTAAATTTAGCAGTTTGAGGGTGACAGAGACTAAAGCCACAGCCTGTGTGGGGCCAGGGTAGGAGTCAGGTGTCCAGACTGCTCAACATGAGAACCCTTAGAGGTGGGCCAGGATAACTGGGGCTCCTGTGCAAGGCCAGTGCTGAGGCCTCCAGATCTGCCTTACTGGGCCCAGTGCATGGGAGTGGATGGATTTGGGGCCAGTGGAACCAGATCTGGGACAGAGAACCCCCAACNTGGCAGACACTTAAGTGACCCAGGAGTCTTTGGAGTCTGGCCTTTGTGGAGGGTGCAGGAGTGAGTAGGCTGTACCATCATTTAAAATGGGGTCCATACCTCACTTTGGCCGCTGGCCAGCCATGCAGCCTCAGCAAGTTCCCCTCAACATCTCAGAGCCGCAGCTTCCTTGGCTATGAAGCAAGACTTGCTGAAGCAGTCTAGGTCTGCTTTAACAACACCACCACCCCCCAAGCCTCTTCATCCCTTTTACCCTTGGGTTCCGATGTTTGAAAAGCGTGTCAAAATGGAGCATGTGCTGAGACATTGGAAAACAGAGCACTGAGGCCAGGGGTGCCCAAGGGGTACCCAGGAGCAGGGACATGCTCCCATGGTTCCAGCTGCTTTTGTGGCACCCATGCTGTCTCAGCTACTGCCAGAAAAGAAGGTGTATTTAGCAAAAAGGAGAAATAGGGTTGGAGGTCCTGATCCCCCAAGAAGGAATATTTTTGTAAAAAAAAAAATTGTTGTTGTTGTTTTCCAACAAAAAAATATTTATTGTTGTTGTTTTCCAAAATCCAGGGGTTCCAGGGAGGCAGGAAGATGGGGGTCAGACATCACAACAACCCCAACTCTTTCCTGTGAGATTGTGTAATGTGAATGTGTTTGTGGCTCTTCCAAGCAAACCTCTTTCTGTCCTCCACACAGCTCTGAGCCTAACAAGTGACTCAGCTGGCCAGAGCACCCAGTTGAGGTGGTGGATGTGGTAGGTGACCTGATTGTTCTGCTTAGCCAGACAGCTTGGTCGACCTGGGCCAGCTCCCTCTTGTAGGCTCCTGAGTGTCACCAAACCAGCCAGGCAGAGTGAATCTTCAGAATTCACTGGAATTCCGGCTCCTGGAACAGATGGGGCAAACCCAGAGCTCTTCAGAGGCAGGATCTTCAAAGGAGGCCAGGTACCCAGCACCTTGCTTTGCTCCAGCTGTCCCCTAGGGGTCAGCCTGAGACCAAGACCAAGAAGCCAGCCGGATTCTGGTTCCTTTGGGTTTCCAGTGTGTTCCTGGGGAATACAGATCTGAGCAGTGTGGCTTGGGAAGGTGGAAGATGGTACATGGCTGGATGTCAGGACTGCAGCCGAGCACCCTTAGTAGAGGGAGATGAACCCTTTAGGGTGTGGGCATCACTTCCAGCATCATGGCTTGGAGTGACCTTGAGTCAGAAAAATGCTTTCCTGTTGGCTGTGGGGTAGGCCTCTGCCATCTGCCCTTCTTCCAGGTCCCATGGAGCCCCTGATGGTGGGCACCACCCTTGGTCTTTGACCTGGGAAAGTACATTCTGGATGTTTCTCTACACATTCCTGTGCAGCATTAGAGTCTGACTGCAGAGGACTGTCCTCAGAGCCTGTCACACCTGTCAGGGAGAGCGTCACTGAGTGCGGCCAAAAATGTGTTTCTCCATTCAGGAAATGTTGGTCTGGTGAGAGGATGCCCAGAAGGTGTCCAGGGATGTCTCCAGGACAAGTCCCTCCCAAACCCAGTCTGCTTCAAGGGTCTCCCTTTTGTGTAGCCCCCATTCCATATGGTGAAGAGAGCTGGGGAGACATGGACCCACAAGTAAGGGAGGCTGACCAGGGGCTGTCGTCACCCCTTGGCAGGCAGCGAAGCAAGACCAAACTCAGCACTGAGATGCTGAGTGCTTGGTCATCTGCCTACAGAGGCAGATTAGTAGGGAACCCATCAAACAAAAGGGTGCCAGGCTACCTGCTCCACCTGTGCCAATATCAGGATCTAGTGTTACCATTCACCTGAGCCCCNGCCAGCAAGTTCACCCATGGTGTCCTCATACGCTGCAGCCTCCAGTGCTCTCTCTGCTCCCCACAACTGTCTTCTGTCACAGCCACNNCCTACCCAACTGCCTGCTAGTTCTCTGCTGTTCTCTCCAGAACCCCAGGCCATAGCCGCATCATGGGATGAAATGTAACCTCAGGTCCCACCTACTTCTCACTGTAGTGTGTCTCACACCCCAAAACTGGTGGCGCCAACCCTCTCCTCTTTAATTTTGCTGTGTAAACATGCATGTGCTTGGTGGAGGCCAGAGGAGGGCGTACAGTGCTCTCTTTGATCACAGTTATTCCTGTGAGGCAGGATCACTCCCCNAACCNGGAGCTCAAGTTTCCCCGTCTCTGTTTCCCCCAGTGCTGGGGTCACAGGTGTGCCTGGGATTATGCCCGGTTTGTTACATGGTGCTGGTGTCTGAGAGCTGAACGTCAGACCTCATGCTTGCACAGCAAACACCCCTGACCACTGACCCATCCTCTCCAGCCTCCATCTGCTTACTTCCTGGGAAGGCTGTGTTCTGTCTCGCACAGAGGTTTGCCTTTCTTCTNGGCCATCTGTTCTGCCCACTGACTGTCACAGGCTGCCTGGTATTGTGTTTTAAAACTTTCTCAAGCATCCCTTTCTCCAGGCGCCCTCTGCTCCAGCCGGGAGGAGGGNCTGCACTGGGCTTCCTGGGGGCCTGGGCCGGTGGCAGTCACTGCCTCAATCTTACTCTCTAAGTGGTTCCATGTGTACTATGAGGTGACAGTGATGCCAGAGTGGCAGGGCCCTAACAAGTGCCTCTCCTTCACAGCAGGGCAAGACCTGTANCCTCGAGTGTTTCTCTAAGCATCTAGAAGACTAGATATCTAGAAATGGAATCATTATAGCAAAGAATGTGCAGGTTTTTATTTTTGAAATAGATGTTTGTTGCTGTTGTTGTTTTTGAGACAGGGTCTCACTCTGTGGCTCTAGCTATTTTCTAACTCAGTATGAAGCCCAGGCTGGCCTGGCATTCACTTCGTAGCCCAGGCTGGCCTTGAAATAACAGTGATCCTCTGCCTCAACCTCCCAATCCTGGGATTATAGACTTGAGCCACCAATCAGCTTAAAATAGTTGTTTAGGGCTGGAGAGATGGCTCAGTGGTTAAGAGCACTGGCTGCTTTTCCAGAGGACCCAGATTTGGTTCCCAGCCTCACATGACAGCTCACAGCCATCTGTAACTNCAGTCCCAGNTGATCCAGTGCCCTCTTCTGACCTATGTGGCCATTGCATGCATGTGGTACACATGCATACATACAAGCAAAACACATAAAATAAAATACATAAATAAAAAGAAATAAGTCTTTTTAAAAATAGACTTTTAATAGTTCTGTAATTTTTTTCGTTTTTAATGGGTGCATCCAAGAAGACTGTATCGATTGTATTTTAACAATTGTATGATACAAAGATGGTATAATCTACAAGTGCTGTTTGCTCGCTATCACCATCTTGCTGTCACCACGCTGCTGCAATCTCCCTTCTCCTGTCTCCCCTCAGTAGAACCACCAAGGACAAATCATTATTGCTTAGTATTGCCTACGGTTGACACACACATTTTAAGATAATTTTGAGAATTAACAGAAGTAATGTAATAATCATACTTATACCCAAGTTTCTCTCCCCACAGTTGTCAAATACTCTACAGTACTACAAGGTCCTGGCATGAAAACAGAGCAATAGAACAGAGAGCCCGGAACAAGTCCACACATTGGCAGCCAACCTAGTTCCTGACAAAGGTGGAAAGAGAATAGTCACTTCAGTTTATGATGTTGAGAAAATTGGATAGCACATACAGAAAAAAGAATAGACCTCTGTCCCTCAGCTAAGCTGGATTAAACACTTGACTGTATAAAGTTTTATTAGACTACAACCACATCCACCTGCTTCTATTTGATTAATGTCTATGTCC
>LZPO01074928.1:1019508-1037007 GCA_001675575.1 Neotoma lepida | reverse complement strand
AAAATGGAGCCGGGTACTGAAGACCTGGTCCCAAACCTCACAGGGTCCAGCCAGACATCAGGAGGGAGCCTGGCCTGAGGACCCGATGGCTGCAGAGGACAGACACTTGTTGCAGGGTCCATCCCTGGGCTAGCACAGGGTGTGGAGGTGAAGGAATCTGCACCTATGCTGTCCAGCCCAGCTTTTCAGGGGAGACTTTGTGGACCTGGGAGAGCTGACCAAGGATAGGGAGCAGAAGAGACGATGGTCCTGCTTCCCAGGGAGATGCTGGGCCTGTCCCAGCCCCTGGCACAAACCCAATAGAGAGGAAGGGCTCAGGCTTCCAGGGGCCTCCCAGGTTTCCTGAGTAGGTTGGGAATGACTTTCCTTTGGGGTGACAGGCCACTGCTACTTAGGCTTCTGCCTGCCTGCTTGTCCCTCTCTCCTTTTCCTAGGCCACTGTATAGTCATGATTCATCCACTATATTCTGTGACTGGAAGCTGAAACTTAAGTCACAGCTGACATTTTTTAAGTGTGGACTCTAGGAACCTCTGAAGAGAGGTGACAAAGGACAAGAGCATGTGGTACAGTCCCAGCAGGCTTTGCTGCACAGCCACACTGTATTGAACAGGAGTCATACCCAGGGTATGTGTGTGTTGACAGAAGCAACCCACTCATGTGGCCCAGCGTGACTGATGTTGACAGTTCTAGTTAATGACTGATGTCCATCGTGCAGAGACCGAGGCTGGGGGGGAAGGGGAAGCCTGGCTAAGATCTAGGCTGTCACAGGTGGACTGGACAGCAGGGAGGAGCGAAGCCATTCCGGAAAGCGAAGCTGTCAGGGTGTGGTTACACTGGAGAAGAGGTTGTAAATGTGGCCTCACGTGGAAGACCATATATATGCCAAGTAGACAGGAGCAAAACTCATATTGTTTTAATCTTAAGAAATGTTATTGGGGCGGTAGTNGTGCACACCTTTAATCCTAGTACTTGGGAGGCAGAGGTAGGTGGATCTCTGTGAATTCTTGGCTAGCCTGGTCTACATAGTAAGTTCCAGGACAGCCAGGGCTATGTAGAAAGACCTTGTCTCAAAAAGTTTTTTAAAAAAANTTTTTTATTACATTCATTTATTTAGTGTGTGTGGAGAGCAGAGGACAATCTGTGGGAGTCAGTTTTTCCCTCCATCATGTGGGATCCAGGGATTGAACTCAGGTCATCAGACTTAGTGGCAAGTGACTTCACTGGATGAGCTAGCTAGTTGGCCATTTATTTATTTACTTACTTGTTTGTTTGTCTGTTTTCACTGTAAGTATGTGCATGATGCTGGGTGCAATGTGCCACCAAGTGCATGTAGAAGTCAGAAGGCAACTTTGTGTAGTAGGGCNTCTTTTTATTTTAAAATGATGGTCTATGTATCTGTGTGTGGATATGTACACGTGAGTGCAGGTGCCCTCAGAGTCTAGAAGAGGGCATCGGAGCCCCTGGAGCTAGAGTTAGAGATAGTTGTAAACTTCCTGCTGTAGGTGCTGGGAACTGAACTGGGGTCCTCTGCAAGAGCAGTATGCACTCTTAACCACAGAGCGGCTCTCTTAGCAGTTGCTTAGAGGTTTCTTCTTCTCAGGCAGAGTCTCCGCTGAACCCAGGGAGATTCAAAGAACCGAGTGTGAGACCCCCCAAGGCCAGACTTGGTTGGCTGTTTTCTGTTGCTGTCAGCCCTCAGCTGTTCTCTGCTCACTCAGCTAAGGTTGGCAGGCATCAGATGCTTGGGTAATGTTAACACCAGGTAATGTGCTCCTTTCCTGCGTTCAATGTTGGGTGAGCTGCTGGGTGCTGGCAGTGAAGAAAACCTGTTCTAGGAGAGGAGGAACGTGCTGACCCGAACTGACCATCCTCTCTCCACCTACATCATCCAAACCACGTGGTTTGGGAGGACAGGACTCCTGCTCACTGACATGTTCTCTGCCAGCTTCTACCAACTCTGGCATCCAACTTCATAGGAATATGGTGTGCCCACCCCCAAAGGAAAGTCAGTCCCATAACAGAAAGAATCAATCTTTCAGAGTGCCTGGGCCATCCAAAAGTTATTCTTGGATACATTCTCCGGAAGAATTGTCTAGAATAGGATTTGGTTTGAATGTTGGTTTTTTTCCTCCTCAAAAAGAAAGTCAGGCCGGTCAGTGGTGACACACACCTTTAATCCCAGCACTCGGGAGGTAGAAGCAGGCAGATCTCTGTGAGTTTGAGGCCAGCCTGGTCTACAGAGCAGTTCCAGGACAGCCAGGACTGTTACATAGAGAAACCCTGTCTNGAAAAAAGAAAGAAANAAGAAAGTCAGATCCCATAGGAGACTCTGTCCGCTGGACTAGCCAGGTAGAAAAGGTGACTCCCTGCTACTCCCTGTCCCTGCCCATCTTGCCTCCATCCAAACCAGAGCAGGAAGGCGATGGCGCTGCACTGACAAGCAGCATCAGGACCTGTTTAATGGACATCTCCCTATGTGGTTTTGAGAAAAGCCCCAGCCCTCTCTGAGCCATAAAGGGGTCAGAAGAGTACATGAGCTGCTTATCCACAGTTTTCCTGCCTTAATACAGTTTGACTCTGCAATATGTAAAACACAGCCTACAGGGATGAGGGGATGCTAACTGAAGACACCTGATGTCCCCAGCCTCAAGGACAGGGGCAGGGTGCTCTGCTCAGGAGCAGAACTGTATTTCCCGCTAACTCACTCTTGGGTACTTTCTTGGGTACCCAGTGCTAGGTATTGAACCCAGGGCTTTGGACATACTTGACAAGATGTCTTCCAATGGTGCCACCTTGCCAGCTCTTTTCTGTTAGTTCCTTCAGCCTTTTGTTATTTGTGGGGTTTGGGTGTTGTTTGATTGTCTTTATTTTTGTTCTGTTTGAAACAATCTCATGGTGCAACCTTGGCTGGCCTAGACTTCCTACATAAACCAGGCTGGCATCGAACTCCGAGAGATCACAAGCCTCTGCCTCAGGAATGCTGGGATCAAAGGCGTGCACCACCATACTGGGCTTTGTTGCTGTTATTGTTTTCAGACGGTATCACATAGCACAGGCTGGTGTCAAACTCCACAATCGGGGTGATAGACATCTGCCTCCATACCTGGCATTATAGTTGTCTTCTTGTTGTTGTGGTGTTTTGTTATAGTTTTCTTTATGTTTGTTTTTTGAGTTAGGGTACAAGGTGGCCCCTTCACGGTCTAGCTGAGGATGACCTTGAACCCTTTATCCTCCTGCTTCTATCTCCCAAGTGCTGGGCTTACACAGTGCATCACAACCTTTAACCCCCTTTGACCCAGGGACACAGAGATTTGCNCTGAACTCTTGGGTCCCCACATGTTATTCAATGCTTAAAGTCACTCAGTCTGGTTATCACCTCCATCTCAACATCATTGGTCCTCTGAACCCTGTTGGCAGGTGGCAGGCCTCTCCTGAAAGTCCTTTCAGTTCTTCTGTGCTCTCCTCTCAACCCCTTGCTGTAAGGATAGTGTTAGGTGGGGGTTAGTGGAGGTGANGAACCTCTCTGCACGAGCAGAATTGTTCTTTAGTCAGAACAATCAGGGAGTGGAGACTGTGCATGGGGTGAATGGGGCTTGGAGTTTTATAGGGCAGAAAAGGGAATTTTGGAAGATTCTCCGACTGCAGACCTATTTTCCGCTTTCCCAAGGTCGTAAATTTTGGTGGAGGTCCTTATCACAGTGGCATCTGCACCAAGTGTTCCCCTGGCATGCTGAGCCTACTCTGGAGCCTCCCCACTCCCAATTGCCCAGGGAGCATGTTAAATCTTCCTGCAGGGAGTTTCTCAGGCTGCCTGAAGCTTCTTGGCTATTAACCCCTCATATAGTTAGCAATGACTTCTATTTACCCAGTTCCCTACATCCCAGACCCCATGCTAAGTATTGTTTGGTTTTATTTTGAGCTTTCCAACATTTAAAAATGTTTAAAATTGCTGGGCAGTGGTGGCATATGCTTTTAATCCCAGCACTAGGGAGGCAGATCTCGGAGTCTAAGGCCAGTATGGTCTACAGAGCGAGTTCCAGGACAGCCAGGGAAAAAAAAACACTTTCTCAAAAAACTGAAACAAACAAAAAAGTAAAATTACTGGTCTAATCTAAAATGCCCATCGATGTTACCTCTTAAATCCTAAAATGTCAAATGCCTTACCAATGTTCTTTGGAGTATATAGACGAGTTAAATTCAATTTGCTCAGGGTCTTTAAGCCATGGCCCTTGGTTCTTGGGCCCACACACCTAACACTGAGTTAGACAGCTGGCAAGANCTGCTGGGGTCATAGGTGCTATTAGTAGGTTAGTATGGGGTAACAGAATGCTGTAGTATGACAAGCATTGCATTGGACAGGTACTTCATTATTTCATCCGAATCTCACACCTGAAAGAGGAAGTGTCTTATTTCTACTTTATAGAGGAAGACACTGAGGCTCCAGCACGTTGGGCAACTTCCTGGTGGTAAACAGAAGGCAGCAGCAATGTTCACTGCATCCGAGCACCCCTATCACTTGGCTTTTTGTTTTTGTTGTTGTTGAGAGAAGGTCTTACTTTGTAGCACAGACTGCTCTCAAACTCATGGCAATCCCTGGCCTCAGACTCTGTTGGGGTTACTGGCAGAAACTACAATGTCCAGCTCACTTTGGTTTTCAGGACAAATAACCTAACCCATTTCCTATGAGAAAAATAAAGAGGGCCCCACTGACATCACCCACTCCATAGAGTTCTTAAACATGTTATCCAGGGAAAGAAAATCAGAAAAGAGTGTATGCTTAACATTTAAAACATTCTAAAATCCATGGCTGGGTTGCCTGGCTTGGGATGGGCTAGGANGGGCTTGCCAGGTATACTTTCCTACTGTTTTGATTGAATGACCGCAGAGACCCAGAAAGAATGATTGATTGCCTTGGGTCTTGCTCTCTGGAGTAGTCCAGAATATGGGCCTTGGAAGCAAGGAGAAGCCAGGGTAGATCACCTGGACTCAGCCACATCCGAAACCACTGGAGGTTGCTGAGCTCGGGTCACTGAAGTCCTGACTTTGCCTAGGGCTTAACATTGCTGTGTGAGCCGGCAAACAGCAAGCCAGGAGGTGGACTGTGGTGTTCCCTTGTTTCATCTGAGTCTCAGAAAGGTAATGGAAACTCCCAGGACAAAGAGCTGACAAACAGGACTGCCTTCCTCCAAACCCAAGTCTGCCTTCCTCCAAAGCCAAGATACAGTTCATTGACTCTGTGTATCCAGGACTGTGGGACTGAACAGAGACAACGTGAGAAACAGCCTGTGGTGTCTGCATACAGTTCCAAAGGTCATACAGAAACTACAAGACATAAATTTAGAGAAGGCCTCAGGGGATGGAATTTCCCCCTCTCACAGACCTTACCAGGAACTTCCCCCTCTCACAGAACTCTCCAGCTAAGGCTGTCCAAGCAAAGCTGCAACTCTAGTGGGCTTTGACCAGGTAACAGAGAGGCAACTGGGAATTTACTGCAGGACACACGGTGGGTGGGAAGGAAGCTGAGAGCAAAGGGCTAGAGCAATGGTCCTTAACCTTCCTAACGCTGCAACCCTGTAACACAGTTCCTCATGTTGTGGTGACCTCACCCCCCAACCATAAAATTATTTTTGTTGCTACTTCATAGCTGTAGTTTTGCTATTGTGATGAATCATAAGTAANTATCTGATATATGACCTCTGTGAAAGGGTTGTTCAGTCGAGACCCAGAGGTTGAGAACCACTGACAGAGCACGTGGGCAAGCAGCAGAAAGGTGTGTGTGTGTGTGTGTGTGTGTGAGTGATGTGAGGCCACCCTGCTCATACTAACCATACCCAAGTAGAGCAGTAAGAACTCAGAAGGAGGCTTGAGGCCTGTCAGTAAGGAAAGGGAAAATAATCTGCTTTCTCCAGTTACGTAAACACCATGAAGTTGAAGGGAAACTGCGTTCTTAACGTTTGCGGCTTTGCTTTAGTCCTAACATTTCCGCCTTGTTTAAATTTGAGAGGGATGGCGTTTCTGATGTTGGCCCCCTTTTTTGTTGTGTTCTCTAGTTCTTGTTGCCACTTGTATCTTGGTGCTGGACTAACTCTGGATAGCTTTCGCTTGACATGAAGAGAGAAAAGTTGTAGGTAGGACTGAGGCTAAATAAATCAGACTCCAGCTGGTGGTAGGCTGGGGCAGGCTTTGTCAGGCTTTCCATCCGTTAGCTTGAGCCGGGCAGTGCTGCCTGAATCTCGCCCAGTAGTGACATCAGTGACACTGCTTTTGAGCCGGCGGGAGAGTAAGCGGCAACTCGAGTCTTTGATCACCCTCCACCCTGGGCTGCAGCAACTGCGCGCTCGGGTGGGCGAGCTCCACCCACCGAGGCGCCAACCCTGAGGCCATTGGCCGACACCGCCTCCGCCACCTGCCCCTTACCTTGGGTGGGCGGGGCTACCTGGGCCCCGCCCCCGCGGCTCGGGTTCCCAGGCCGCTCAGTACCCGCCCCCTGCACGGAGGCCCAGCAGCCAGAGCCTCGGGAGCACGGGCGCCTCGTGATGTCACGGCAGCTTTGATACAAAGAGCCCCTTCGGCCCACGCGGGTCTCCCGGCAACGGGTGCGGGCGGAGGCGGGACCGGCGGCTTCAACTGGTGCGGAGCAGCGCGCCGCCGGGATTGTTTTCGGAGCACGGTGCTGGCTTCGTCCCCGCGCGCCCCGCCCGACCCGGCTCGACAAGCGCCTGGCTTCTAGTCCATCTGCTGCGGCCCGACGTGGGGTCGGTCGGGGGATGCACACCCCGCCGGCTCCTGGATGCCAGGTAAGTGGTGGCCTCGGGACGCACCTGGCCTGAACCCGGGAAGTTGGAGGATCCGTCGGTCGCGTCTACCCTCTCCACGCCGACCAGGGAGATCGGGGTATGTGCGCTGTCTGGNGGGTGCTCAAAGGCGAAGCCACCGACCCCTCTGTCCGCTCCGGGCCCTCGGCCCAGCGCCCAGGTGGGAGCGTGAGCTGAACCAGCTCGGTGCCCAAGGTGGGTGGCCGCGCTCCCTGCGGCGCTGTTTCCAGAAGTGTTTTAGGGGGATTTGGTGGGGTTGGGAAGGGGNCTTATCAGCCCCTCGCCTTCCCCCAGCACACACACGCGCGCGCGCGCNCACACACATCAGCGCCTTGTTCTTGGCTGGGCTACTTCCCTAGGGAGCTGTGCGTGGCGAAGTTTTTCCATAGGTGATGGCGACTGCNCGGAGCAGGTTTCCTGCTGCTCCTCTCTCCCGGGGTATCTGGGAGGTCAGAAGATAAGAGCCAGTCAGTTAAGGGTTTTGAGGCAGGACCTGCTTCCTCTCCTCGAGATGCTGCTATGGGTGGAGGTGTGCGCAGGCTGCCAGCTTATGTCCAATAAAAGCCCACAGTCCACCTCGGTGTAAGTTGTTGATACAACTGCTTCTCTGCTGCGACAAGTGTCTCCCAGGGCCTATCATCGCAGCCTCTGTAAATCTGGTTACAACACGGCCCTAGACCGTGTTCCATACCATTTGTCACACCATTCCTGCTTCTGGGCCTGCTTTCCCCCAAAAGAGCTAGAAATGACTTGTCCCTGGACTCCGAGGGACTCGCCAGTGTTCATTGATTTGTAGCCCCCCTCAAAGGAGCAGAAGGATGTGGGGGGTGGTCCTGCCTTGTGCTTGGTTCTCGCATTCCTTTTGGACTGGGCCCCATGTTGCACTAGTTCCCTGTGATCTCGTAAACCTCTGCCTCCCTTCACGGAGCAGGAGGAGGCAGGTGATAATTGCTTGCGTTCTCTCATTCCCTGGGGCAATTTCCAGGGCCCTCCCCGGGTGAAAGATGATTTCTTTGATTGCTAGGGGAGGGTTTTACAACTGCAAAGACCTCGGCTATGGGCTGTCTCCTCCACCACTTTCAACATATTTGAGNTCTCATGTTTCAGCACCCCCGTCCCCCAGGTTCTGGTACTGTGGCATTGACCCAGACTTTAACCTGCTCATTGGCCTCTCAGGAAATGCGGGTTAAATGCCCAGGGAACTTTATGTGTGGGACACATCCTTGCCCTCCCCGGGACCTTGAGTTCCTGGGTCTAATCCGACACTAGCCAGCTATCTTGAATGCTTGGGCCAGTTCCTGTGGGTACTTTGAGGTCGTGTACAGAGTGACCTGTGGAAGTGGGGGAGCTGGTGAAGAATGTGGGGCTGGCGCATGGAAGCAACACAGCTTGGTTGGGTTGGCTGCCTGGTGGAAACTACTTTGGAATTTTGGGTTCTGGGTTTAGGTGTCGGGATCAGAGTAAATGACAAGGCAAACCCGAGAGATAAGACTGCGCTTCAGGGCAGGGATGGTTTAGTAGCCAGGCCAGGTAAGCAAGCTGGAAGGTCTGACCTTTGCCCCAAGGGAGATCTTACAGGACGGACTGCCTGGAACCTGTCCTTGGAAAGGTCTTTTAGCCAGGGAAGGAAGAAAGGCTGAAGTTAGAGGGACCACAGTGGTTTGAGCTGTCTTTTGGGGGGCTCTACAGGGNAGTTGCACGGGGCTGGAGGGGTCCCTTTGGACCATCTGTGNCAGGCCTAAAGCAAGCTGGCACTTCCCAGCCTCTTGCTGTCCTGGGAGCCCTTTCTCTTGAGCTGTTCCCTAGGGGCTGTCATAACTCACCCCTCTGTCATTCCCACTCTGGTGGCAGTGCTGACTAGGTGCCTTGTTTTGAGGGGCAGGCAGTCCCTCTTGGTAGCCGTTGTGGCTGGCTATGGTTTCTCCACAGTGAAGCTCACTTTGAGGGGTTTCAGGACTTTACTTCAATGTATTTATTTTAGGTGAGGGTCAGGAGGAGCTGGGGTGGGAGAGATTTCCCATGAGATTGCAGATGGGTGAGCATCTCTGGGGTGGGGTTGGAACAGCCTAGGCAGAGAGTTCCACTCCACCCTCTGGCACAGGGTTTATGTTTCAAATAGGAAGATTCCTTGTCTGGCCACCATCTGGCATTAGTGAGGTCTAGTGCCCTGGCCTTACCAGGTACACAGGACCTGGGGTGGTGTTCTGTTTTGCCTGGGTCAGCTCTGCTAGCTTTTGACTTAGTAACTAGGTCTTTATGGCATCAAATCACTGGCCATGAAAGGAGGAAGACTGCTCAGGTATCACTGCTAGATTAATGAGGGTCCTGCCCTGACCACCTGGGTGTATTGTTTTGTCGTGCCTGACTGGTATTTCACTGGACATTGTGATCTTCTTTCCTGGATGGCACTGCAGTCTCCTCTATCAGGTGGCATTTCAGGGCAGAGCACTTTTCCCACATAGCCTGGCATAGGGCGAGCGCTGCTTCAATCATTCATTCCATAGAAACTCAGGTATCTGATTTTTGCCGGCTTCTGGGCTCAGTGTTGGGGCTCTGTCAGTGAATGAAATGGATGGGAGTGAGGCAGACCAGCCAGAAGCCAGGCAGCCTGTGAGATGGGTTAGAGAGCAAGCAGGGAGGAAGAGTGGAGGGGAGCTGGGTTTTAAACACAGTGGCCAGGAAGTCATTGCTGAGAAGGGACATCTTGACAGAACAGGCAGAGGGAACAGCAACTGTAAAGGCCCTGAAATGTGTGTNGTGTCTAACACGGTGTATCCAGCAGGCTGCAGGNGTTAGCTGTGCATGGAGACAGAGCAGGAAAATAAGCTCTGAGGTACCGAGGGATGCCTGCTGCTACCAGGCAGCAGGGGAATAGGGTGAGAGTAACAATGGCTTTGAGACTAGAAATCGCTGCCCAAGTCGCCTTTCATGGCTCTGCTGTCTTGCAGTCTTTGGAGTTGAGGGNTAAATGGCATCTCTCAGGGAAGAGATGTCTGTGTGACTGATGCTGCTCTGAGCTTCCTGCCCTCAGCCTGGGTCTGGTCAGATAAGCCTGTCCATGTGACTGGATGGTTGTAAATCACGTGTTTTCCACCACACAACTGAAACTAGTAGAAGCCTTGCTGGTGACACNCTGGTAGCTGTGGNGCTAATAGCTGCTTGGAGCCCATTTCCTTATTCATACTGGTCAGCTCCTGTCAGGTGNGGGCAAGACCCACTGAGTAGCCACNCGCTGACTGTCTTCCTCAGCTCTGTCTCCACCTCTCTGCAGATCCTCTTTGGCCCCAGATGCCCTAGACTTCCATCTACCTGTCTACTATGGGCAGTTGGCCACATAATTCAGGGCACCTATCCCTTAAGGATCCCAGAGAGGCCTTCACACACCTAGGCAGCAGCTTTGGGGTTCATCCCTATCTGGGGTTCAAAGTATGTGTTTTAGACACANCTCTCCCCATCCATTTTCCCAGTGTAGGTGTGACTAAGTTAGGGTGCCATTTGAGTTCCCAGTGGCTGGAATGAGTTAGTGGCTATTTCTCCTGGGCAGGACTGTTGGCAGCTTTTAACTTGACCTTATTTCAAAGCAGCGTGCTCCAGAGGCTACAGTGGGGGTCAGGTTATGCCCTCCAAAGCCTGGGCTTGGAAGTCTCATTTTCTCATGCCAGATGTCTGCACCTGGCAGTCCTTACCAAGTGTCTAGGGCCTCATCGTGCTACTATTAACTAAGTGGAATTTAGCATCAGCCAGTTCACATGTGCCCATCAAAACTGATGGATCCTGGCTTGCCCAGCCAACCTTACTCAGGATCCTACAGTTTTGTTAAGGAGCAAGAACATGGATTCTCAGAACCTTTATAGGTACCGGGGGAGCCTGTGGATCCCTTCCTCANTTTTCCAGTGACCTGGGAAGNGGGTGATGGGGCCAGAGCAACAGCCAGGGATGTGTGTATCCTGGAAGGGTCAGCTGAAGGTCAGGGCCCTCTGCAGTGGCCCAGAGCCACTGTTGTCTGTGTGACCTCCAGCTCAGCCTCNTCCAGCAGGTGGGCTCTAGTGATGGCAGAGTGTCTTACCCTGCACTTCTTTAGGAAAGAGGAGGTTATCCCTGTTGGTCAGAGATGTAATTGATTCAACCGGCATTGTCTTCTCAGACAAGTGGGTTCTTTCCCAACCAGCTCAACATTATTCAAATGAAAACAGAGATCTGTCAGGCCAGAAAATGGCCCCGAAAGGGAGTGGTACTATTAGGAGGTGTGGCTTGTTGGAGGAAGTGTGTCACTGTGAGGGTGGGCTTTGAGGTCTCTTTTCTCAAGCTTCACTCAGTGTGACAGCCAGTCGACTTCCTGTTGCCTCTGAGTCAAGATGTAGGCCNCTCAGCTCCAGCACCATGTCTGCCTGCGTGCTTCCATGCTCCCTTCCATGATGATAATGGACTGAACCTCTGAAACTGTAAGCGAGCCACCCCAGTAAATGTTTTCCTCATAAAAATTGCCATGGTCATGGTGTCTCCTCACAGCAATAGAAACCCTAACTATAAGACAGTTACTAAGATCTGTGGCTTTTTCTGTGCGAGCCTTATCTTTAAAACATTTTTAAAGCCAGGTGGTGGTGGTGCACACCTTTAATTCCAGCACTCAGGAGGCAGAGGCAGGTGGATCTCTGTGAGTCCAGGGCCAACCTGGTCTACAGAACTAGTTCCAGGACAGCCAGGACTACATAAAGAGACCCTGTCTTGAAAAAANTTTTTTTNAAGTATCTTTTGTTTTTTAAGGTTTATTATTGTTCTTAGTTATGTNTAGGTGTGTGNGNGNGGGCGTGTATGCATGTGAGTGCAGGTGTCCTTAGAGGCATCAGATTCCTCTGGAGTTGGAGTTACAGACAGTTGTAAGCCACCTGATGTGGGTGCTGAGAACCAAACTCAGGTCCTCTTAACTATTGAGCCCCCTCTCCAGCTCCTGGATTTCTTTTTTAAGTAAATATGTGTTTGCACATGCATGTACACCTGAGTGCGGGTGCTGGAGGAGGCCAGAGAATTGGATCTCCTTGCAACTTGCAGGCAGCTGTGAGCACCTGACTTGGGTGCTAGGAATCCAAACTCAGGTCCAACAGAAGAGCAACGCACGCTCTTAANCTCTGAGGTGTCTCTCTAGCACCACCTCCCCTTTGAAAATCAAAACCAGAAGAAGAAAAAACAAAAACTAGGACATCGCTATGCAGTCCTGGAGGGTCTGGTGACTATTACATAGTAAATGTTAACCAGGGTGTAGGAGAAGGCAGGGTGTTCTCTGGTCATCTTGTCCCCTGCCCCCACGTCCTACAAGCCTGGCGTCATAAAAAGAGAACCCACACTTCATAGCCCAGCTGGCCGGAGCGGAAGGGGCTAGAGCCAAAGGTAGGTGTGTGTGTCTGTGGCTGCTCTTGGTTCCCAGTTTAAGTCCCTGTGTTCAGATTGGAGAGCACAGAAGTTTTCCCTTTGTTCTGCTCCCTGGTTTCCCGAGAGAAATGCCTGTGTCAACCCCAGCCTGTTCTGTTCCTCACACAGCCACCCTCNCAGGGCCTGTTTTCTTAGGTAGAAAAATAGGTTTGGGAGCCTGAAAACATGAGTATAGACCTGGCTTGTGGCTCCATCCCTCACTGCTTGAGGTAGACTGTTCTCTACCTCAGCTTCCTCGGCATGAGGACACAAGTGCCTGCCTCCCAGCTCGCGCACAGCAGTGTCTGGTGACTGTAGGTGCTGGCAGTTCATACCCTGCACGCTTCCCCAGTTTTTTCTNGGGATCATCAGTCCCCAACAGGGTGGCTAGCAGGTATTGTCTTGATGAAACAGGAAATCGAGTGGGGTGGGAGATATGCCACCTCCTGAGGTTCTGTGCGGGAGAAGCAAAGTCCTCCCCCATTGCCTTCATTTTTAAAGAAACCAGCTTGGTCTCTGCACATCAGCCTCGAGGTCCAAGTGACTGGCGCCTGTGTGGCAATCTGTGAATGAGATGCAGAGCACATTCTGAGGTGACAGCCTTCCCTCCAGGGGCTTGGTGTGNGGCTGCATTTGGCCCTTNCTCTCAGAGGCTGCCCACTCTGCATAGCTCTACACAGGCTGCAGTAGTGTACAAGGGAGAGCGGCCCTCTGTTCCTCTGCCAGACCACCCCTCACTCTAGCCGTGACCTGCCTGTGCCTGCACCTGTGCCTGGAGTAAAGGCTCACTTGGAGCAGTGCTCTGTGCCCAGCAGCCCACAATCCGCCTTATTAAAGTGCTGCGGCTTGAGATAGCTGCAGAGGCCGCAGGAGGTCTGGAGAGGGGCCAGGCTAAAAGGTGCAGGCTGTGCAGCCACTGGCCACATTAGGCGGCTGTCCTTGGTAGTCTTCCAGGGAGTCAGACNTACCTGCTTGTCCAGCTTGGCCACTTTGAGCTCTGCAGCTCCACTGAAGTGCGGCCAGACAGCTTGACTTGGCTGGTACAGTGGGTGGTGGTCAGAACAACTTCTGCCTGGCAATTTGGGGTAATAACCTTGAGGGGACGGCCTTGTGGTGGAGCAAGGTCCTTGTCTGCAAGGCGTGCTTGGCCAGCACCTATTTGTGTAGTTATCTGCGCAGCTGTACCAATTATTAGCAAAGGCTTGAAGGCTCTTATGGCAACAATGATAGGGGGACACTAAGAGTGTGTGTGTGTGTGTGTGTGTTGTGCACACACTCAATAGTGCTCATGTGTGCAAGTATGGAGTTGTTGACCACCATTGGCACACACAGGATAAAGAGCATTGGATCCCCATCCCCGCTTACACTCACGATAGATTTGGAGACACCTTTTTCCTTTCACATGTGGACCTTTCAGATTGGTGTGTGTTATACACTGGTGGTGGATGTTAGAACTTAGCTGATAGCACCTTTCCGTCCTTGGTGCACTTAAATTAGCAGTGCATCTAAAACAGAGGTGTCTTGGATTTAATGAAACATAGAAACTAGGTAACCTCTGGAGAAATTATATAATTTGCCCAGTTTCTGCAAAGCAGGGACAGTAAAGCCACCTGTAGTGGTAGCAGAATTGATTGAGGCACAGTATTATGTGGTTCAAATGGGCACGATTGCATACTGGACTTCACTNACTCAGATCCCAGTGGGCTCTGCAGCTGTGTGGTCCTGGGAGAGCAGAACAGCCTGTCTAAGCCTAGGTTCCCCCACTACATGGGACCATGAGCCCCCAGTTGTTATTAAGGGGGGTGTCATTGGTCAGCTTTCTCTCTTCTGCTGGGTATCATCTTGATTTACACACCCCTCTACCCTAGATAAAGAGAAGAGTGAGCAGGGAGCTGTTACTGACCTCCCCAAGGTAGCAGTGGGAGAGCCTCGTACTAGTTAAAATTAAAAAAAAAAAAATTCGGATGTTTTGCCTCCCTTGTGTGTCTCTGCACCACATGTGTGCCTGATGCCTGCAGAGGCCAGAAGAGGGCGTTGGATTCTCCAGGACTGGAGTACAGATGGTTTTTAACCCCCTTGTGGGTATCTGGAATTGAACCCACATCCTCTGGAAGATCACCAAGTGCTCTTAACTGCCGAGCCATCAGCCTTCCCTCATTCTCTCACNGAGTTTTTGTTTTTACATGTGCTTTCCTTTAGCAGCTTTCCTGAAGATCTGTCTCCACCCCTCTTTCCACATGGAGGTCTTTGGAGTTTCCCGGGGTAGGGAAGGACGGGAGGATTACCCTTGGGTCTGCGCTGTGGTTTGTGCACCTTCTGTCTAAGTCCCAGTGCCACCGACACTGCTGGTTCCTGTTTGGGCAGCCTGCATGTCTCAATTTCGAGTTTTCCTGGGCTCAGAGTTGTCCACTGCAGAGTTGGACAGTCACCAAGAGTTTGGGGACTTNTCTGAGGCCTCCTCACTGTGCTAAAATCAGACCTGATCTTCAGGCCTCGCCCTTATGGCTCTGTGATTGTGTGTCCCTTGTCTGTGTGAGCTTACCCCTCTGAGTAGACGATACCCATGATAGGTGCTTAGCAGATGGCCCTCCTCTCTTGGTTGTGACGGCTTTGTGCTTCTTTCTCGTAAGTGACAGGGATCAGAGAAGGGTTGGCCGATGGTGCTCTTGCATTGCATACCCTGAGATGGATGAAGGTGGTCTGGGCAGGGAGCAGTGGTGCAGTCATCCCTGTGCGCCAAGTTACCATGGTTTAGGGGGCGCTGGGCTTCAGGAGCTGGCAGGATGGAGGTGGAGAGTGGGCTGAGTCTGGTAGACAGTGTGGATAGCTGGGCCGGGACACTCACTGAGGTGGGAGCAGGGCTTGGGGGCAGTGGACCATGTTTGAGGTCCTGGAAGACAGGTCTTGGGAACATCCAGGTGACCAGCCAGGGGCTCAGTGGGAGCTGCTGGCTGGAGACGGGCTTTAAGAGTCAGTAGTGGCTTCAAAGCTTGTTTCTTAGGTCTCCTCTCAGGCTCTTTCCTGACTTCTTTTAAGGTTCCCGTAGCCATTCTCCACCTTCTGAGTAGTCTGAGATTCACAGCCCCCTCTTTCTGCTGGTAGCTATAACATCCAGGTACTGCGGANGGTGGGTGAGATGACAGGAGCTTGGGGCATGTCAGAGGAAGAGCCTGTGGAAGGGCTGGGCTGCTAATCTGAGGAGCAGGCCCTGGCTCTACGGGCAGGCTCTTTGAAGGCTTCCAATGTGAATCTTCAACCTTTTGAGCCCCAGGCTATGGCTGTACTGAGACCTAATGTCCTCTTTCCTGCCCCATCCTGGGCAAGAGGGTACTAGCTGAGGCCATAGGACAGGCCTCTGTCCAGCCTGCACGAGGAATGCTGGAGCCCTGAGCTGATGAGAGGTACAGGAGGACAGAGCAGGGANGGTTTTGGATACAAGGCCCAGGCCTAGGTGTGACGAGGGGAGGAAAGCCACTGGCNCTCCAGCTGTCCCTCTCATCAGCCTGTTCCTCTGTCTGCTCCAGGCAGAGCCTCCCCAGCAGCTGTGGGTGAGCATTGGCACCTCACTGGGCCGTCCATGGCCTGAGGGTTTCTGTGGCAGAGGGAGGAGGGTAGGTCCCATTTTGGCTTCAGGTTTCAGGCTCTGTGTCACGCCATCCGGGAACACTCCCCAACAGTGGCCTCTCTGGGAGTTCCACATCATCTCTCTTGAGACTACCCATGCAGAGGGCAGAGAGCTGNCCACTGCTTCCCAAACCTTCACCTGAAATCTGTGCTCCTCCTGTCACAATGATAAAATATGGAGCTCCCAAAGCCAGCCCCAAGAGTGCTGGGCCATGTGAATAATTAAGCCCTCACTTCAAACAGCCACATCTTTAAAAGCTATAATTTGTAGCCTGAAATAGCTGCCTGTTCCAGGAGCCAGGAGAGCCCTTGTGCAGGCTTCAATGTAGTCTGTGCATTTGACGATAACACGTGAGTTGCCCTAGCCCACAGTTTCTTGGGAGAGCCTGAGGCACAGTGACTGCTGGGAAGAGAATCTTCCCAGGGTGCTTGGGGAATTTTCTTTGAGAACTTGGGGTCAGGTGTAGTGGCAAGCCTTTCATCCCAGCACTTGGGAGGTAGAGGCAGGCAGGTTTTTGTTAGTTCCAGGCCAGCCAAGTGTACATACATAGCAATATCTTGTCTCAAACACAAACAAAAAAGGGAGATAATCTAGCTGGGTCTCTGAAGTCAGGGGGTCCAGATTGAGGTGCATGTGGCCCTTCCTTGGTAGGTGTAAAGAGGGAAAATGGCAATCAACTAAGGGAAGCCTGGACTACACTTGGAACACGGTTCTCTGTAGTGATGCCTTTTTACAGGCTATAGGGGAGAAAGCAAGAGTTCTCTGTGATGCATGGAACAGGGTGGCCATGGGTGGTCCTACTTTCTCCAGGTGTGGCTGTGGCTCCACAAGTCCCCTCCATGTGTGTGGGGAGATTTTCTGTGTGGGTGTGGGAACCCCAGGTTAACAGGAAATGCCTCCCTGGACCCTCTGCTTCTCAGTGGCTGGCATGCCTGGAATTCTTGGGGCTAGCTGCTGCTTTGGTTTCCAGATGTGGAAGCAATTTAAATTCTGTTTTCATAAACCCTGGGAGTTTGCCTCCGAAGTCCACATGCTCATTTGGAAATCAAGGTCATTGACTCTGACTAGTAGGGAAGGGGTAGACCAGATATTCTCTTTGAATCCTTCTTATTAAAAATTAGTTTTACTGGAGTGCTTGGATATGAGACCCCTGGTTTGGGACAAGTCACACCTCATCCAGGGCAAAGTTGAAGGTGGGTTCACCTCCTCTCCTGTGAGTTTTCCTTGGAGATGATTCAGCTTCTGCTACATCTTAGTTACCATCACTGACACTGAACGGCCATGGGAGCAGGGAAGGAAGGCCCTCAGAAGGCTGGCATCACAGTTAAGCAGGNTGCCCACGTGTCCCCAGAGTNGTAGAGGCCCTCCTTNCTGTCGTGGCCACAACAAAGAGAAGAAATCTGCTCTAGATTTTAAGTAGCCAGAAATACTGTCTGGTGTGGAGAAACTGGAAATATCTTGCTCAATTACCAGGCCCTACTGGCCACAGAGGTGACTGCCCCAGGATTAGAGGCTGTGCGTACAGGCCTGTGGTTCTGAGGCTGCCTGCCACCTCTGCATTTGTTAACCAGTCACTGTTCACATCTGTTTTATAACCCCGGGAGCAAGATTGTGGACAAACAAAATCACCTTTGCTGTTGCACTCTCTGACA
>LZPO01074928.1:996712-1007838 GCA_001675575.1 Neotoma lepida | reverse complement strand
TGTGTGTGTTTAAGATTCTTTTGCTTTTGAGTGTATGTGTGTGCGTTCAGAGGGCCCCAAGGGGAGGCAAAGCTTGAATAAATAAAACACAGGTTGGATGTCAGAGGGCTTAATCCTTAGCACCCTGTCATTAGAGCTGTGACCCTTAAACAGAAGCTAGGATTCCCTGGAGCTGTGGTTTGAGAACTGACTTGTNTTTTTCTCATGGGTCCAAGTTTCCCCACCTGAGCTTGGGGAGTCATGATCTACTGAAGACTCTTGGGGTCCAGCCCCTCTATACTCTTCTCCCAGGGTTCCAGAAGAGACGCTACCAGCGGCGGATTAATCTGAGGGATACTCAAGTGAATCTATGTACACTGAGCTCTTAGTCCGTTCACTTTATTCTTCGAAGTCAGAATCTCTCTGCACAGCTTCAGTTNTGTTCTCATACTTAGCTCCTCTCTGTCCCTTCCTCTCCTGTCCTCTCATCGTTCTACCTAAGTTCCTTCCATCTTCATTCTTCTAGTCCTCTCTAGTCTCTGAGGTGTTCGGTTGTAGACCCATACAAAGCAGCAATTCTCTGCCAAGGCAGGATTACCCAGGTTTGAATTCTTTCNGGGTCATAAAGGCAGATAAGAGTTTACCTCAGGCAGTGACTGTCAGGGTTTCTATTACAACCCCAAAGGGGAATGTTAAAGGAGATGGGGTCAACTAACAGCTAAAATCGGTTAATATATCAGAAAAAGGGAATTTGTGTCCTCAAACTACATTCCTAGATGTGGTTAGGTAAAATGTTAAGAGTCTACAATGTCAGTATAGATCATGAGTAAAATAAAACTGCGTATTTTTCTTTAGGAGCCATAACTTGATGCACCTAGTATGTAAAAAGCCCTTTTGTTCTAAGTTAAATGTCAAAAGGGAAATCTAGAGATACCACTAAGGCTGTGTAAGAAAGGGCCTGAGCTTAATTTGCACAAGAAACAAAGCTATGTACCTAACCTCCTCAGTGTTGTCTTCCTATGGATATTTCCCTTAATTCAGGAGACTAGCAGCTGGTCTAGAACGCTTATTCTATCTCCCATTTGTCTTTGGATGTTTGAGAGGTATCTCAGATAAAATGCTTTTGTCTGGAGCTGGCCCTGGCCNTGGATGCTTGCTGAAGGAGATACCTGATTCTAATGCTAAAAAAGAGAAACAAAAAGCCTGTAAGAGGGAAGCCTTGTCTGTGTGACTGTTACCCAAATACCTTAATTGTATAGGAAAAACTATGCCCAAAGAATGATCAGTCCACACGGTTAGTTCTTAGGAAAAAGAATCAATTGGGAAACTAATAGCGCACATGAAATTCATAGCAGAAAACAGCTGATGTATACAAAAGCCAAATAACACCAATNCTCCTTGAGCCTTGGCTTCCTCTGGAAAAGCCCTTGACTCTTCCAGGTAACTGCTCTGTCATAATCAGCTGAATTCCTACTTCATATCTCTGGGGTTTGTATCAGTGATTGTGGATGTGGGGGGAATTTGCTGTGACTGTGGGAAGATGGACTCAGGCAGGCTNTGAGCTGAGCCTCTCTTTACTCTCAGGTTGTAGATGGTCCCAACCAGGCCTCCATATNTCATATGGGTTACCCTTGAGAGGTCAGAGAGCAGTGGCTCTCAACCTGTGGGTCAAGACCCCATGGTTGTCAAATGACCCTTTCATGGGGGTCTCAGATATTTACAATTCATAACAGTAGCAAAATTACANTTAAGAAGTAATGAAAATAATTTTATGNGTAGGGGTCACTACAACATGAGGAACTGTATTGAAGGGTCCCAGCATTAGGAAGGTTGAGATCCACTGGTCTAGAGTCTGGGGTCTTTGACAGATATTCTTTAGAATTCAGTATCTTTGGANTAGAAATGCCCCTTATANATTGGGGGCTGATTCTCACCTGGTAGCTCATTGTTGCTTGTCATGATAAAAGGTAATGAGGGCCGGAGAGCTGGCTCAGTAGGTNAAGGTGCTACCAGATGACCAGAGTACAGAACTCACATACACAGCTGGATGCAGTGGTGAGCATCTGTAACCCCAGCACTCCTAAAGAGAGACAGGAGGATCAAGCAGCCAAAGGCCTGGAGGATGCAGCAGAATCAGCAAAACAGACTGCTGTCCCCTGACCTCCACACATGGGCTGTTGCACGGGTATGCCTGCGTGCGCACATGCACACACACACCAGTAGTAATGATAGTAATAATAACTTTTTAAAGAGATAATTAAAAGTTGGAAAAAGTGAGAATAGGAGAAAATAACCAAGACCCTTAACCCCAAGTCCTATTACCATGTTACTATTTGTATTTTCTACTCTTCTTTCTTTTTTTTGTTTTGTTTTGTTTTTTTCTTTTTTTTCTTTTTTCTTTTTTGGTTTTTTCGAGACAGGGTTTCTCTGTGTAGCTTTGCGCCTTTCCTGGAACTCACTTGGTAACCCAGGCTGGCCTCGAACTCACAGAGATCCGCCTGCTTCTGCCTCCCAAGTGCTGGGATTAAAGGCGTGCGCCACCACTGCCCGGCTTTTGTTTTGTTTTTTTCAAGACACGGTTTCTCTGTGTAGCTTTGGAGCCTGTCCTGGAACTCACTCTGTAGATCAGGCTGGCCTCGAACTCACAGAGATCCACCAGCCTCTTCCTCCCAAATGCTGGGATTAAAGACGTGCGCCACTACCGCCTGGCTCTTCTTTCTTTTTTTGTTATTATTTTTTTAAATATTTATTTATTTATTTATTTATTATTCATGTATTTGTGCATGCCAGAAGAGGGCGCCAGATCTCATTACAGATGGCTGTGAGCCACCATGTGGTTGCTGGGAATTGAACTCAGGACCTCCNGAAGAGCAGCCAATGCTCTTAACCACTGAGCCATCTCTCCAGCNCTCTTCTTTCTTTTTTTAAAGGCAGGGTCTTGCTGTGTAACCCTGGCTGGTCTGGAATGCTCTATGTAGGCCAGTCTGGTCTTAAATTTATAAAAATCTACTTGCCTCTGTCTCCTGAGTGCTAGAGTTAAAGGCTTGTGCCNTCACTGACAACATAGTAAGACCTTGTCTCAATTAAAAAGTTTATTAATTGCTAAATCTCAAAATTTGTATCTAACTTATCATTGATACTTATTTCTCTGCTTTCTTGCCAGTATTTGTGTAAGCCTTTCAACAGTCATTGATACTCTATAATTTCATAATTTGAATCACTGGTACATATTCTAATACAGTAACTCTGATTATAGTTTTATATTAATCTGCTGCTTAACCATCAAGTAATAGCTAATGTTTTGTTGTTTCTTATGGTGGAAATGTCTATGCAGGATGTTCCCCTTAGGATGAGGTCCCCAAAGTCAAAAGGTCTAGACTTGGCCAGGCCCCTGCTATATATAGGGCCAGGCTGGTTTCCCCCAGGAGCTGTAGGTCGGGCCCTCTGCCCTTCACTAACTGGCTGCTTACGGCCCTCAGGTCCCTCGTCCTCACTCCATCTATGACCACATCAGATCTTTCCACTCACTCCACCGCCTCTCTCATCAGCAACGAGGAGCAATTTGAAGACTATGGAGAGGGGGATGACGTGGATTGTGCCCCCAGCAGCCCCTGCCCTGATGATGAGACCAGAACCAATGTCTACTCAGATCTAGGATCATCAGTGTCTTCCAGGTGCCCCCTTGCTCTGGGGTGGCATTTGGAGTCCAGGGAAACTGGCAGAACCAGTCTAGCCTCATCCCAGTGGGTCAGACAGGCAAGGACCATTCTTCCCTCTGTCCGAGGCTACATGGCTCTACTGGCATGTGGGATGCCACCTTCTCCTGTCCTGATTGGGGGTCAGGTTTGTCCTTTCCCCTTTTATCTTGGGGAAGAAACTGTTAACTGGTCTGTGAGTCTGCAGACCCATGGTGGATGTCTGTCTATGTCATCGTGCTTCCTAGAACCTCCTTACCAAAGGCCCCTTCTTACCTGCCTGAGTCATTCCTTCTGTGCCATTAGCTCTCAGTATGCCTTATCTGTTACTTGGGTTCATTTCCCCAGCTTTCTTTGACAACCATGGGGAAGGGATGCTCTGGGTTATTTCCATTCCTCTATCCCAAAGTAGAAATAAAAGCCTTGGGGAACTAGGTAGAGCAAGCTCAGTAGGGTGGGCAGGGCAAGCCTGCCAGCAGCATAGAGTGACACCCTGTCCTCTGGCCCAGTGCGGGGCAGACCCCAAGGAAGATACGGCACGTCTACAACAGTGAGCTGCTGGATGTTTACTGCTCTCAGTGCTGTAAGAAGATCAACCTGCTGAACGATCTGGAGGCCCGGCTGAAAAACCTAAAGGCCAACAGGTGAGGCCGCAGCCCAGAGGGGCGGGGCTAGCAAGGCAAGTCCCCTATGTGGGTATCTAAGAAGGACTGGGTGTTTCCTCCTGCAGCACTTTGCACCAAGCTGATGAATGATGTCCGTTCAGACCCAGTGCCCCTCTGTTCATTGACTGTGTTCCCTCTCTCTCTAGCCCCAACCGGAAGATCTCAAGCACAGCTTTTGGACGGTAAGATCCTCTTGGGAGACAGTAAGCTGAGTGCTTTCCACCCCTACTTGCCTCTGCTGTCCTGGAGCCAAGGGCTCCATGGTGGCAGCCCAGATTCAGCCTGTGCCCTGTATGTAGCCAAGCCAGCAGACTGCTGTGAGGCCATCCCCAGCCGGGTGTCAGAACAGCTCCTTTCCTGCCCTNGCCACCTTGTCCCCACTTAGCAGGGCCCAGCATCTGTAGATATTCACTGCTTCAGCTTTAGTGGGNTTTCTGGGGTGCCCTGAGGACCACAGTCTGGCCCATGGCTGTTGGTGCCTTCCCTTCTGTGAAGGATCTGGGCTTGGGGAGTACCCTGTCTACCATCCTTAGAGTAGACAGTCATTTGGGTGGGAAGATCAGGCGGAGTGTTTCTCCTGTGGCCTCATTCCTGGCAGCCGAGGTACTGAATACTCACCTAGCCCATAGCCTGAGTTGGGTCCCAGACTGTGGCAGACTTGGCAGGCAGGTGCCCTCCACCCCACAGGCAGCTCATGCACAACAGTAACTTCAGCAGCAGTAACGGCAGCACTGAGGACCTGTTTCGTGACAGCATTGACTCCTGTGACAATGACATCACAGAGAAGGTGGGCCCTGGGGCACTATGCATGTTCCTGGGATGTGTGGGAGTGGTGCTCCNGACTGCTCTCTGGGGACTTGGATCCTGTGCCCACCTAGGAGTTGAGAGTGAGGAAGGGCACTGGTCATATGCCCGTTCTTCTCCAAATATGACTATTCTTTTAGCATAGTTATTTGGAGATCCTGGTCCTGAGCTTTTCTAGATTCTCAGTTCTGTGGCTTCAGAAGCTGTTACTAATCTGTTTTAACCGCATGCTGCAGGTGAGCTTCCTGGAAAAGAAGGTAACAGAGCTGGAGAATGACAGCCTGACCAGTGGGGACCTGAAGAGCAAGCTGAAGCAGGAGAATATGCAGCTGGTACACAGGTTAGGTGCACTGGGGGGAGGGGGAAGGGAAGTCGTCACCACTACCAGCAGAGAAGCCTCAGTCTTTCTGGCTCTGAGGCACTTGGCCTTGATTCCAGACCTGATAGATCCCATTCTGGGTATACAGCCCAGGACTTGTGACTCTCACTGCTTAGAGCAGTGATTCTCAACCTGTAGGTCTCAACCCCTTTCGAGTCATATACAAGATAATCCTGCATATCAGATATTTATATTATGATTCATAATAGTAGCAAAATTACAGTTATGAAGTAGCAACGAATTAGTTTTATGGTTGGGGGTCACTATAACATGAGGGACTGTATTAAAGGGTGGCAGCNTTAGGAGGGTTGAGAACCATTGGACCAGAGGGACTAGAACTCGCCCTCCCTTCCTGGGAACATGCCCTGTGGTGGGGAGTGGAAGGCAGGAAGGCCCAGGTGGTACTGCATATGGTCAGGTTGTGGTGGTATGGATGGGCAGCAGGGACACTGGGAAGGATGCTACCCCATGCTGGCTGGCTTNCCCAGGTGCAAGAAACTTGGTAGAGCTCTCTGGGTCTGGGTCTGGTCCTCCCTTCGATGGCATTTTTTGTATGGCCCCAGCTCAGCCTGGTGGAGAGAATGTGAACAGTTGGACAACTGTGGGCTTCCAGTAGTCAGAGTTGGGTTATGACTCCAGGGAGGCCTGATCTTTTCCTTGTTCTGGATTTCTTATGGCCATTTGCCAGGATGTGCCTGNGTTGTCGGAGGGCTGCTGGGCAGGAAGTCAGCAGAAAAGAGAGATTTAAGATCTGGAAGCTGTTCTTGTAGCTGTGGCCAGGCTCACTGCCTTCACTGTCTCCTGTGTGGCCTCGCTCCTCTACGAAGCTTCTTCACTAGATCTGCTTCTCCCTCGAGAATGGTTGACATACTTCTTGTCAGATGTCACAATGTCCCTAGTTTACCTGTCAGCCAAGCTCATGGCCCATAGGCCTGGCAAACCCTCCACATCACGGTGGCTATGTGAGGGGCTTTGGTGGGGTCCAGGCCTTCTTGAATGGGGTGAGAGTGCATGAGAGCTTGCTCTGACTGGAGTCGTCTGTGCCCACCTCAGGGTCCACGAGCTGGAGGAGATGGTGAAGGATCAGGAGACCACAGCAGAGCAGGCCCTGGAGGACGAGGCCCGACGGCATCGGGAGGTCTACTGCAAGCTGGAGCGGGAGAAGGGCACTGAGCTGGAGCTGCTCAACACCAGGTAGGCACCGGGCCTTCTGCCCACTGTGCCCCTCTGGGCTTCTCTGCCCTGGCAGCTCTTGGGTAGTGCTGGCCCAAGTGTTTTCAGTAAAGCTGAGCCTGTCAGCTAGCGTTTCTACTGCAGACACTTTAAAATCGCACAGGCCTGTTGTTGAGGGAGTGGGCAGGATGGATGTTCGTGCAGCCCTGTCATTGAGCAGAGGAAGATGCAGAGGTNGAGCCCAAGGCAGGGGCTGATACCTAGGCCTAGAGCTCCCCCTGCTGTCAGCTCCTCCCCNGCATTTGAACGTGGGTATACTGAGCCTGGGGCCCTGGGCTCTGTGGCCAGCTGTATCCTGGTCACATTGGCTTTTCCTACTGTGTAAGTCCCCTCTCTACTGCCCTCTCCGTGCCTACCCCATAGCCCATACACAGTGTGCACAGTGATGAGGCTGTGACCTACCTGTCCTGTTCTCCTTGGGCCCCAGGTATTTAAGCAGAAAGTTCTAAGCCCAGCCTNAGTGGGAGAGGGGTTGCTGGACATGGGCTGGACCAGGCAGGCCCAACCCAGTGCAGATTGGTGAGGAGACCTCCCAGCTCTCCTGTGCCTGAGACTCCTCACCCCTTCCCAAACAGAGTTTCCTATGCTAAATTTGGACTGGAATTCNAGAACAGTGGTTCTTAACCTTCCTCATGTTGTAGTGACCCCCAACCATAAAATTATTTCACTGCTACTTCATAACTTCATTTTATGCTAATGTATGAATCGTAATATGAATATCTGATATTCAGGATATCCNATAAACAAACCTCCAAAGGNGTCTTGACCCACAGGTTGAGGACCACGGCTCTAGAGACTGCTATTTGCATATGGCTCTGGGGCTGGTGTCCTAAGGGGAGGCTCACTTCAGTTCTCCTGCCTTGGTGACTACAGGCTCAAGAGAGGTGGCTGGGACCAGAGAGGCAGAGGCAGGAAGGAGCTCAGAAAGCGTCAGTTCTAAGAGCAGTCTCACTGCTACCCTTCCCCCAGCTCCAGGGGTTGCTGTTCATGCGGAGCATGGATGNTACCTCAGGTCATTGGCATGTACTCCCCTCCTTAGTTGCTCACCAGCTCCATGCCATTTACCCCAGAGGTCCAGACTCCTCTCCGGCTCCTCTCCGGCCCTTGTCTGGAGGCCTCCTNNGGGTGTCCCAGCTTCTGGCTTCTGAAGCAGAGACGGCTGCAGTGAGCTCTCGGGATTCCCGACAGGGCTGGGGGTGGAGACTAGAGAGCAAAACGTGGTCACAGCCTTCAGACTGCACACATTAACAGGAGAGGCCCGGCCACACTGTCATAGGAGGACTGCTCCTCCACCTAGAGGAAACCCCTCCTCATTGTTTCATGAAGGAGTCTTTGGGGGGGGCGGTGTACATGTGTGTTCACATGTATGCATGTGTGTGGAGACCAGATTTCAGAAATTTTTAGATTTTGAAATACATATTCCTGTATCTATATCTTGGAGAATAGAACCCTATCTAAACATGAAATTCCTTTCTTTCTTTCCTTTTGGTTTTCCTTTTTGGTTTTTTGATACAGGTTTCTCTGTGTAGCCCTGGCTGTTCTGGAACTCTCTCTCTCTCTCTAGACCGGGCTGCCCTTGGACTCACAGAGATCTGCCTGCCTCTGTCTCCCCAGTGCTGGGATTAAAGGTGTGGACCACCACCGCCACCCTACCCCCCAACTCCTTTGTTTCTAAAATAGCTTATAGGGCTGGGGAGATGGCTCAGTTTAAGTGCTTGTCACAAGAGAATTCGAATCCTCAGAACTCACACAAAACCAGACACAGCAGTGTGTGTTTGTTTATCCCAGTGTTCTGCTGCAGAGATAGGAGAACCCCCAGAAGCTGGAGGGCTAGCTGGCCTGGCAAAACCAATAAAAGATCCTGTCTNAAACAAGGTAAAGGTGACCTCCACATTTGCAGTGTGGCACATGCACACCCCCCCACACAGGACCATGCACACACACTGTATACACATACATAATTTAAAAAGTAACTTATAGCCTGAAAGTAATTACATATTTATATATATATGTGTGTATATATATATATATAAATTTGGGCAGCCTCATCATGTAACTCTGGGAACTTGCTATGTAGACCAGGCTGTTCTCCAACTCAATAAAGACCCACCTGCCTTTGCATCCTGGGTTCATTAATGGCATAAACCATCACTCTTGGCTAATAATTTTGCAAATGAAACAGTTTTCATGATAATATGGGATTTNGGCTTNTGGCCTCATGTCATTGCTCAAAACGTTTCGGATTTTGGAACATTTTGGATTTTTGGATTAGGGAGGCTGGACCTGAATTATCATCTTAATTTTTCTCTCGGTTGGTTGGTAGTCTCTCTCTCCTGGAAGCAGGGACTGGCTGCCTTCTCTGTAAGGCCATTTCCACTCTAGACCCTAGACTCTAGATCTGTCATTTTTCTTTCTCAGGGTGCAACAATTAGAAGAAGAAAACACTGACCTGAGGACAACGGTGACTCGACTTAAGTCACAGACAGAGAAACTGGATGAGGTGAGCAACAGGTCCCCCAAGATCTTGAGTTCATAGNGAGGTGATGGCAGTCAGAGGGCCTTGTGATCGTAGTCTCTGGAATGCTGAAGTATTTCCCTACAGAGAAAACAGAAGTGCCAGGGTATGGTGGCACACACCTGTAATGCTAGCACTCCGGCGATGGTGGNAAGGGCATCAAGAGTTGAGGGTCATCCTTTGCTACATCATGAACTTTGAGGCTAACCCTGGGGTACATGAGAGTTTTGTCTTAAAGATAAAAATAAGTTTTTAATAAATTAAAAAGGGAGGAAAAGTGAATAATGACTTTCATTTCTGAATTTACAAAATTTCANGTTTTCTACAGTGAAAATATAATCTGTATTATATATTGTAAATGCCTTATATTGTGGAATTTTTTTTCTTGAAGAGGGTGTTTGGGCTAACAGCTTCTTCTTGGGTTCTGCCTGACACCACTGAAGGACATCTGGGGCCTAGGGCATTTCCTGCTATGTTTCTAGAATGTTCTGGGAGAGCACTCCCCAAGGTGGCTGCTCTGCCTGTCCATTTGCCATACTAAGGTCCTCCAGAGCATGAGGACCCTGTGGGAATNTTTGTCTTGATGGGGTCTGCCTGGCTCTAGGAACGGCAGCGCATGTCTGACCGTCTGGAGGACACCAGCCTGCGACTCAAGGATGAGATGGACCTTTATAAGCGCATGATGGACAAGCTGCGGCAGAACCGCCTCGAATTCCAGAAGGAGCGGGAGGCAACGCAGGAGGTGAGTCACNGGCCAGGGGCCCCTAGGGCTTCCCTCAGTGTCATTGCTGCTGCCAACAGGCTTCTCTCCCTCACAGCTCATCGAGGACTTGCGGAGGGAGCTGGAACACCTGCAGATGTACAAGCTGGACTGTGAGCGGCCCGGTAGGGGCCGCAGCTCATCTGGCCTTGGCGAGTTCAACGCCAGAGCCCGAGAGGTGGAACTTGAGCATGAGGTCAAGCGTCTGAAGCAGGTAGGCCCTACAGCCAGTGTCCAGTGGCTTTGAAGAGGCNGCTAGGTCAGCCATGTGGGCCTCTGTTCAGAAGTCATAGGGAGGGACACAAAGTGACCCAGTATAAGAAGGGCAAGGATTCCCTGTACACCCAAGGAAAGTGGCACTACGATCGCAAGTAGACAAAGCCAATTTTCTGAAAGAAGGCCAGAAACACAAAAAAGGTTGTATTCAAGCGTGGGTGTGTCGAGCCCCACTGCAGAGCCGAGAGGATGCTGGTCATTAGAGATGCAAGCATTTGAACTGGGAGGAGACGAGAAAAGGCCAAGTGATCCAGTTCTAAAACTTGTGTTTTCTGTGAGAGGAAAATACTGAAGCAGTAGGAAAATTACCTGTTAGAAAATAAAGTTACTGAAAAACAAAAAATCATGGGGAGGGAGCCATGCGCAGCAGCACACGTCCTGCCGTTTCTCCTGTCTGCTCTTCTTAGTAACCTGATTGCCAGGGCCCGCCATCCCATCCACTCTCAGGCAAGCAGCTTACCTCTGGTTACAGCCAATGGTTCCTGGGCTCATAGGTCCCTGTCCTGTCCTGGATGTTAGGGTGAGGAAGCCATCCCCATGCTGCAGATTGCAGGCTTGGCTGGGTTGGGTCCTCTGGCAAATAGGGCCTAAGTCCTAAGACTCTGCTCACAGAGTCCCATCACTCTGTCCTGGCAGCCTGGGTTAAGCATGGGATCAGGAGGGGGCAGTGGCTCAAGAATGGAGTGAAGGGCTGGAGAGATGGCTCAGAGGTTAGCAACACTGACTGCTCTTCCAGAGGTCCTGAGTTCAATTCCCAGCAACCACATGGTGGCTCACAACCATCTGTAATGAGATCTGGTGCCCTCTTCTGTATACATAA
>LZPO01074928.1:950790-969742 GCA_001675575.1 Neotoma lepida | reverse complement strand
TAGGCACTAGGCTGGGCTAGCCTGTCCTCCAGCAGCTGATTTCCGCTTTGATTCAAACAAATGCATTTAGCAAAGTAAATGTTATAGTTGAAGGCTTTGCAACTCTGCTGTCTCCTGGCAGACACCTCCCTCCTGGCCCCAGCACCACACCCTATTCCATCCTCGGAAGATGGGTACCTCAAAGATTCTCAAGAGGAAGTGACTGGATGGCCAGGCACTTGTTTGTGCTGGAACCTTCAGGAAGCAGCTAAATGCAAGGTGGAAAGCNGATGGGAGGATTTTAGCCAGACCTCCAGGGAGACCCATGCTGGACTCAGGTACTGCTTGCTGGGAGGAACCTTTCATTCCCTCAACTCTTAAGTAAATTGCAACCCTGTGAATAATTAACCTCACCCTTCTAGTTTTTTTTTTTTAATAAAATCCAAACTTATTAAAGATTAAAGACCAGTTTTTGCCTAGCAGGATAGGAATGATAAAAAATATATTGGAAGAAGCTAGTCCCCTGGTCTCAACCTTCAAGTCTCCTGGCAACTTTGAAAGCTTTTATTTTATTTTTTTATTATTTTATATGTATGGGTGTTTTGTCCTCATGTATGTCTGTGTATCTCATGCATGCCTGGTGCCCGTGGAGGCCAGAAGAGGGTGTGACTGGAGTTACAGATGGTTGTGAGTGGCTTTGTGGGTGCTGGGAAGGAGCAGCACCTATCTGCTAAGCCCTATCTCCAGCCCTAGAAGTCCAGTATTTAGACTAGAAACACATGTTCCCAGTGTTTCATTGTTGCCTACCCTACTGGCCTTGGAGTTTCCTCCTGGGCGGTCTTCACTGCCTCTTTGTCCAAAGTTAAACTGTCTGAATTCTCCAAGATAGTGACACTCTACCCCCACCTCTGTACCCCCTTTATCTAGCAACTGCTTGGTCCTCACTACTTCATGGGCTTGATTCCCCACCCGGGCTGCTCTGCTTTCCTCTGGAAGGCTGGGAAATATTTGGCTAGTTTCAGGATGTTCGAACAAAAGCATGGAGCTCCTAATCTGTGCTAAGTNCCTGAAAGAGTTGTAGCNGGAGTNAGGNATCATTTTAATTTCNAAAGGCCACCAAAGCACATGGTGAGCTTGGGTATATTNGGGCTCCAGTTCTGATCCCCCTGTAGTCAGAGTGACCTTGGCTAGATGCCTTGACTGTACCCCANTTCTCCTTTGTGAATCAAAGGTTATGAGTCTTACCTTGGGAAGGTGTGGTGAGGCATGTATTTGAAAATGTGTACAGTGTCTGGCACAGCCTGGCAGCTCTCCCATGATTAGTACGTGTACACACACACACACACACCCCTTGTGAGGTCGAGCATGTTCGTAGTGGTGTGGCCATATGCCCCACTTGTATTTTGAATCTCCCTGTTTATATCCGTTGGTGGAGAAGGGTGCAGTGTGACTGAGACCTTAGGCTTTTGAGTCTGGCAGGTTCTCCTAATGACTGTTGTTTGCTGACACATACGGCCTTGGGGAAGTTACTTGGTGTACTTAGGGAAGTACACCAGGAACAGTGGCTTCTTGATCAAAAGCTNGGGGTAATATCTGGGAGCCCTTCCCCTGCTTCAGACTTGGTCCTTTGCTTTTTAGAAAAATTTAGCTTGCTTGCTTATTTGTTTATTTATTTAATGCATATATGCAGGTGTGCCTTCTGCCATGTGGATCCGAATCAGATCATCAGGCTTGGCAGCAGAGNACTTGACTTCATTCTTCCCAGTTCTCCTGTTGCTTTTTAGTGGCTACTCCCTATGTGCTGAGGACTGGACCATCTGTGAGAAAGCTGGCCTCTCCCCTCACTGCTCATGCTGCCTCTTCTGCCAGCCCTGAGAGCAGATGAGGGGAAGTNTGATGGGAAGGGCCTCTCCCAGGGTCTCACAGCTGGCCTTCGTGGCACAGCAGCCAATTCCCTGGCCTTCTGGGTATAGCTCCCAGGTTGGGAGCCAGCAAGCCTGAGCTCCAGCCCAGGAGAGAGGAGGTCTGAATTAGCCAGCACAGACCTCAAAGGAACCCTGGCTTGTAGATGTGGTCACTTTGCACTGTTCTGCACAGTAGTCCATCAGCTGGACAGCCTGAAGATTCCTCCATCTCTGACCCCAGCACAATTCATGGAAAGCCCCAGGAAAGACATCTCAATTTCTCTGGTGGCTCTGGGTGGCTCACTGGCTCAATGGTGATGCAGCATACTCTATAGGGGAACAAAATAGTTGGATACACACACACACACACACACATACACACACACACACACACACATATATATATATATAAACTGAGATAATCATCAGGTGGGGGGAAATCAGAACTTCATGAGCCTATGCTTCCCTATGGCACAGTAATGCTTTTATTTAGAATTTTTAAGGCATTAACCACCATCTTTGGTGCTTCAGTCTCTAGTTGCCTTAACTGGCCCTATGCAGAATGGACAGGCAGATGACTTCTCACCCGCTGTGGGTGTGCCCTCCCTCCTTTTGGCATGTTCTGAGCAACTGGGGAATTTGGAAATCACTCTGCAGCCAGCCCAGGAGGACTGAGGAGACGAAGGTGCCCTGTGGAACCAGCTGTCCTATGATTTGGATTTCAGCACTGCCACTCTGGGGCCTGAAAGTGCCTGCTCTGGCCAGCAGGAAACTGGACTGAATACGCTGTACTCCCTGTGGACTCGGCCCTCCTGAGTATCCTGGCTGGGAGGTGCTGATGCGGGGAGAGGGCATGGCAGAGGGGGGACGGGCTGCATGTGGAAGAGCGGGAGGGGCGTGGGAGGAATTTGGAGATTCGCAGCTGTGAAGTTTGGATCCCTCTAAGGAAGTCTTTGTGGTACATGCTCATGCAACCTGCTTCCTCTCACTGGATTTCTGCCCTGGGAGGTGTGAGGTTCAAGGGCAAGCACTGGCTTCTCATTCTTAGAGGCTAAAATCCCAGTCTCACAAGCACCTGCATAGGAAGTAACCNTCCAGGGCTGGCAAGACGGCTCTAGCGCGCCTGATGCCTCAGTTTTATCCCCC
The DNA here is from genome assembly GCA_001675575.1 of Neotoma lepida. Taxonomy (NCBI): domain Eukaryota; kingdom Metazoa; phylum Chordata; class Mammalia; order Rodentia; family Cricetidae; genus Neotoma; species Neotoma lepida. The sequence continues at coordinate 966,713 of LZPO01074928.1, read as the reverse complement.
TGAACCCATGGTGGAAGAGGAGAACTGACTTCTGAATGTTGTCCTCTGATGTCCATATGTGTGCTGTGGCATGGACACATCTACATTTTACACACACACACACCCCAATAATAATAGTAATTAATTTTAAAAAATAACCCTCCACCTTTTCCCTCCTGTCCCTCTGAAAGCAAAGGGCACGGTGCCCATTTGCTGGTAGCGTCTCACTTTCTAGAAGGCTGTCAGGGAACGTGCCCTTCTGCTGAAGACGAGGCTGGGGAGACAGTACTGACTCACTTCAGATTTGGAAGCTTGGTCATTGTAGACACTGGTTGGATTGGGCTGGTAATGGCTTCCTAATATGCAGTTTCCTGACTCTATCCAAGTTTGCTTTGTGGGGCACTATGAAAAATGAACAGAAATGCCCATGGGAAATGCCAGGCCCAAGGTGGAGGCTTGGACATGGATACTATTCCCAAGCGTTATCGGACTTCACCCCTGGGCTTGTGGGGTCAATGTAACAAACTCTGGGGAGGTCAAGATAGGACAGCCTGGGGCTGGCAAGCCTGCTTGCTGACTTGATACCTGTACAGAAAACTCTAGAAGAAAAGCCTTTGCCAGAGAGGCTTACCTGAAAGAGGGTCGGGTGCCAGAAGTGCCTGTTTTTCCAGAGGACTCCTGTGACCACTACTAGAGCCTGTTGGAAGGGGCAGGTCAGTGGGAGGAGCAGGTNATGTCTGACCCCTTACTACTGACCTTGCTGCTGTGGGCTTCAGTACATAGAGGCAGGAGCAGATTTATAGGAAAAAAAATGTCTTTGCTTTTGGAAGGTTTTTGTTTTTTGAGACAAGGGTCTCACTGTGTAATCTTGGCTGGCCTGGAGCTCGCTATTGCTCTTGGAAGTTTGAGAGAAACAGATACTTGGAACTATGGGCTTAAGTATAAGCAGAGTGTTACAGTTCAGCATGCCTGGCCAGACCTGTCCACATCTGGGAGAAGCCATCACACCACTAGCTCCTACCTGGTTGGTGTGGAGGGTGAGCCCTCCCTTCCCAGAGCCTCTGACACACCCACTCACTCACCCTCACACTTTCTTCCTGAATCTGGTGGCAGCAAGTGCTCATCTTTGGCCAGGTCTGAGGACGTGCATACACACAGTCACGCTAACCTCGGCCAGATTTTGAGTGTTGAAACATCTGGCAAAAGATCTATTTCCACAATGTGTCTTTCCCATAGAGATGGGCTTAAAGGAGACAGAGCTGGCTGGGATGCTAGGAAAAGGGTCTAGGATCCTAGCTTGGATATGAGGGTGAGAGTAGGGCAGGGGTCAGCCTCTGAAAATAGAAGTAGCTAGAAAATTGGCTTCTTCTTGCCAGGTCCTGAGTGGAGGAGGGGGCTGCTGCCAACCTCCCCTGGCATTCTCTCTGCCTGTCCTCTTGGTGGATTTTGTTGTAATTAGACAAGTTGTGACAAATATCCCATTGCTCTCTGGGCTGTAGACTTGTGAGGAGCCCTGCCTGGAAACCCAGCCTCATTCACTTGGAGCCATAATTAGGCAAGAGAACAGTTCATGGGCCTCTGATTCAATAAAGACTCTTTTATGATGTTGGTTTTTCCCAGAAAAATAATACCACTTTGCTCCATTTATTGCATTTGCTGTGTAATCATATTAGAGGCAGGCAGCCCAGGGGACNNAAGTTACGTATGTGGAGTTTTTTTNACTAAAGTCTGTCAGTGTCTTCAGAGAGAAACAGTGTCTCCAGAAAGAGAGAAAAGTGACATGGAACATTGTTGAATTTCTTTGAGGATTTTCTCTCTTGTCAATTCAAAAGATGTTTCCTNCCTTCAGGGTGAGAGGTGACCTAGGACNAAAACCCAGAAAGTGAAACTAATGTGCCTGGCCCTGGGCACTGCCACCCTGTTGCTCTGGGCTGTCCCCATGTTGCTTACCCCAACAGTGCATGTGATCTTCATGTTGCCCCTGCACTGTCCATATTTGCCCAATGGACAACACGTGTGCTGCAGAGGCCCCGAGAAGGTATCCTGGTCCTTTCTGTAATTCCCTAATGGGTCTCTACCAGACCACTGAGCTGTANGCACCAGGGTAGCAGGTGGCTGGGGTAGCTGGGGCAGCTAGCCTTGACTAAATATAGCCTGGAGTTTCCCAGCAGCGTTGAGTTTATCAGCAGGTGTGCCAGGCCCCCGCTGACACTAACAGGACATCTGTCCCAGGTGCATGGTGTTTGAAGGGCATGCTCTCCCATGTGCAGACCCCCACCTGCACCCCCCCACCCCACCCCAGCATCCCCTTGGCCATCTCATCCCCAGAGCTGTTCTCATGTTTCCCAATCAGGGAGTAAAATTACTCCCACAGATCTGCCCAGTGCCAGGGTGAGGGGCGGGGGGAATTCACCAATGGAATCAAGAACTTCTTTCCCAATTTGGGGTTTAGAAATCTCAGGCGATGAGGAAATTGCTGGTAGTCATTCGTAGGAGTAGTCTTAAGAAAGAGGGCATGACATTTTAGAATGCTGAAACTGGGTTGCATTAAACAGAGAATTCATTTAATTCCAGAATGTCGGGTGAAGCCATCCCCCGAAACAGTCTCTTCAGACATCCTACAGTGGAGAAGAGCTGGGCATTTTCTAGGGGATGATTTGTCTGTGTATAATGAGGTCTGTTGTAATAAATATTCTTAATTTGGGCTGACAAAATGCATCAGCAGGTAAAGGTGCTTGCTGCCCAGCCTGAGACCTGAGTTCAGTCTCCAGGACCCACATGATAGAAGGCGAGAACTAACTCTTGAAATCTGTTTTTTGCCCTACAGGTGCACACACACACTAAATTTAAAACAGAAAAATTCTTAATCTACTTTAAGATTATTTTTGGAAGTTTTACCTTAGGCTTTCTGGATGTTTTACACTTTTGGAAGAAGTCCTGTTACATTTTATATTTTTATTATATTTTGTACCCCTCCCACTAAAAAGTATAATTAGAACATCTGAAACCAGATTATCCAATTAGCACATTTTTTTTTTCTAATTAGCTTCTAGGAAGTTGTGATGAGATAAATCATTTTAGATTTCCAAATGGAACTTTGGCCACGGGGAGGCTCTGAGGAGGTGCACGAGGGAAAAACAAATGGGTTCTTTAAAGTTTGAGCGTCCACCCACTCCACTGCTCCTGATAAATGCAACCTGTCGTGCCTGCCCCTCAGACAGCAGCCGTTTATTGTCCTTGTCCACATAAACAGAGTAGGAGAAACTATTCATTCATGACTGCTTCCTACTCCTGATAATACTGCGATTTTCTCCACTTTTTAGCAATGTTAGGGTGGTTGTTTGGAGGGAAGAGATGTGGGGTGGTATGTAGTCTTTCAGTGCTTCGTTACTGAATGTCTTGTGTTTGCTTTCTTGTGTCTACTTGCAGTGAAGGCCATTGGGCCAGGGTCAAGTGTGCTGCCCAGCCAAGGCCAGGAACGTGAAGTAGAGACACAGTGTCTGTACTTTGTAATGTTGCTGCTGCAGCCCCACACCCTGTCTCCCAAATTCTGAACTCCATAGAACTCTGAAAACCCCAAGTTGCAGCTTTTGTAACTAAATCTTTGGGAAAATTTGACCCAAACCAACCTTAGACTAATAGTCTATATTTATCGTGGGTGTATGAATATTCATAGGTCTCACTGCAGAGGTATTAACACGTTTGATTACAGTTGCTGTCCCACTGGGGTATTGCATAATGTGTAGCTTAGGCGTCAGGTTCCATCTGAAAACCTGGAAGGTTCACAAGCACATCTGGCCTGAGAGGCTGGGGTAAGAGATTAAGTGGCGCTTATAGTAGCATCCACTTAATTAAGGTGACAACAGTGTTGTGCCCCAAGCTGGGGCAGAGAGAGTCTGGCTTTCTAGGGTTCCTTTCTGGCTATAGTAGGAGCCAGCCAGCCCGCAGGCGGGCTGCCCAAATAACCACATTTCTTCCAGTGGTGATGGCTGGGCTCTGCTGCCTCGCTCTTCCAGCTGCTCTGTCAGGCCTTGAGAGCAAACTCAGCAGGCTTTGCTTACGTGTCTTCTGTATTTAGCACAGTGCTTGGTACATGCAAGTTAACTGTGGCTCAGGAACAAGCAGAAGCATTTTATTTTATTTTTGTGAAAGTTCAAATTACAAGTATTTTATGCCATGAGGGCCATCCATGTCTTGTAACTAAGAAAGTNTCTGCCTTAACAATGGTTCAACTTATGATTTCTGAACCTTACAAAATGTGTGGGAATAATATACTTACTATGTGTCCATCCNTCTGTCTCCTCCAACTCGGGGCATTATATATGGTAATGTAGGTAGAGTCTGGCCCACCAAGCTGCATCACTCTGCCCAATCATAAGCATTTCCTAAAAGCCTGCCCTTAAAAGTTCTTTTTTTTTTAAAGATCTTTTTTCATATGTATATGTTAGTGCCTATATGTGTGCCATGTGTGTACTTTGTGCCCACAGAGGTCAGAAAAGCACATCAGATCCCCTGGAGCTGAAGTTACAGGTTGTGAGTTGCCATGTGGGTGCTAGGAACCAACCCTAGGTTCTCTAAGGGCATCAAGTGCTCTCACCTGCTGAGCCATCTCTCCAGCCCTGCCCTTAGAATTTTGACCTTTTGCTGGGCTAACAGTGTGCGGCGTGATTCTGTCACAATGCTGGACAGTGGCTGTGAGCTGCAGCTTCCAGCCAGCCCCATAATCTCAAAGAAGAAACAGCCCGTCTTCTGCAGTGTGCTGTTGCTATGTGAGGAAGTTCAGTAGGTTAGGTATAGCACACACATTTCATCTTATGACACCCTTAGTTTCTGATTGGTGATTGGCACAATCCCATGAAAGTTGAGGAACATCTCTAGTCTGTTCTGTTACTGTGGCCTGACAGCAGCCATAGAAAATGCATCAGGGAATGAGAACACCTGTGTTCTAACAACACTTTTTAGAAACAGATGGCTCAGTAGGTGAAGCACCTTTGTGCCGTTTGGATCCCTAGTTAACCCATGTAAAGGCTTGACAGAATTTTACATCTATCCTCACTGGTCTGGAAACATGAGTGACCTGTACTGGGCTTGGGAGCAGATATGTGTATGTATATGGAAAGTACATCTAGGCCCAGTTCCAGCTGTGCTGAGGGGCTCCTGGGTCTTCACCCTCTGGGCACAGAGCTTGTGCCACATGGTGTTCCAGCCATCATCAGCACAGGCCAGACAGCACTGCTGCTGGGGGAGCTGAGGAGGAGCCAAGGCTCTGAAAGTGAGTGTTCTTACCAAAAGAATTTCTGGCAGAGAGAGATTGGTTATCGTAAACCAGCGGCTCTGATGGATGGCGTTTAGATCTCCTGGCTTGTTCATCAGAGTCCAGAAAGGCCAAAAAGACTTTTCACTGCAGCCCAGGCAGCAGAGCCTCTGACCCCCCCACCCCCACTCCTCTCCACAGCCTGCTGGCCTAGAACTGACTCGTTAGGGTAGTTAGAAGGAGGACCAAACCCTTCAGGCAACTGGCCCCTGACCTGTAAACCTGGCCTCTGTAGGGCTAGCTCTTGCCCCAGTGGCTTCTCTCTGTAGGACAGGTTCCCCTCATGACTCCTTGGGCCTGGCGCCCTCTGCCTGGACCACTTTCCAGTCAGGGTGGGGCTGGTACATAGCTTTCCTTCTGTATCGCATTCCAAACAAGGGCTGATATCTAGTTGGCTTTTCTTTCCCTTCTATCATGGTTTTGTGGGTGACTGGCTATTTTAGGGATTCTGTTTGATGAGAACTTCCCCTCCCTCCAGCTCCCTGTAAGCCTTGGGTCATCAGCCCCAGAAGAAAGGNGTGGGCCAACTCAGTCAAGAATTTGTGCCCGGCATGGGCCTGCACAAAGTGAGGACTTTGGGGAGGCTAGTGGCACTGGGTTGGGTGGCCAGTGTTTGGTAGTGGCAAAGCCAGGCCTAGAGGTGTCACCTAGGATAGCAGGGAGGTGTTCCTCTGACCACTGCCAGGCGTCAGACCCTGCCATAGTTTTGAGCTCCTGCACCAAAATGGTAAGGAGTTCCAAGAATTGCAGGGGAGGCTTGCCAATGAGGTTCCGGGCATCCTCANGAGACAGTGATGAAGGTGCTTCTGAACCATTTTCAGATGGGGTGGACCAACAGGTGAGGTATAGTGTTACACAGTGTGATGTGTGTTCAGACAGTGGAGCAGAAAAAGATTCTAGCCCAGGTATGGGCTAAGATCAAGAAAGGTCACCTAGAAAAGGTGAGCTAAGCCTTGACGCACAGAGCAGGGAGGATGGTGATGATGGCTGGTCTTGACCAAACCATTTCAGTGAGGGCGCAATTCTGAGTCCTTTACACAAATGTCTTTTTTTTTGGGGGGGGGGTCAGGGGTCCTCCAGACAACCTGTGAGATGGGCAGACCCAAGTCTCACAAGCTCAAACCTGAATCTCCAGGAGGGAAGTNCCATCCTAGGCTTATGTGGCTAGTAGGTGAGGTAGCAGGTGGCCCAAGCAGGCTGCAGGAGCTGTGGGGATGGGCTTCTTAGCAGACAAAACATGACATGGTCATGTTCAGAGGTGTAGATGACTTGGGTCCTAGTGTTTGGGGACCATTTGGGTTTTTGATTTACTAATGGAGTATATGGCTATGATCTTGGTCAGGGCAGGAAGCTCTGGGCAGGTGTTAGATACAGTTAGGCAAGACAGGAGCTGGGCTTGCTTCTTTCCATATGAGCAGGGAAGGGACCTGGAGCATGAGGAAGAAGGTATATTGTCAGTGCTGGGACACAGTAGGGCACACCTGACCCTTATCCCCAGTCCTCTTAGAGGGCAAGCGTTCTCACAGTTCCGCCCAGCTCTTGGCATGGAGTGGTGTGTACTTGTTGAGCCTGCCAGTCACTTTGTCTACTTTGGTTCTCTCTAACCTCACATTGCCCCGCAAAGTCAAGTTTATTATTGCTATTGACAAATACAAAAGACAGCCAGGCAGCAAAACAGTTTGCAGTCACACATTGAGGAAGGCGTGGCCTTGGGTCTCCGTCTCTCTCAGGGATANACTTTTTACCATTATGGGCCATAGTATTCTGAGAGGAAAGTGTCTTGTACACTAAACAGAGTTCATGGACCCATAGAACTTATCTTAGCTGGATAAGGTAGACTCCCATTGGCCAGTGGGGTGGATTTTAGCCTTGCTGGGAACTCGGGTAGAATGGTCTGGCACCAGGAACCAAGTGTCCTGTTGATGAATGACATTCAGTGAAAGACCAGGCTCTGTGGAGTGGGGTCTGTTTAGATCTTCCGGGTTTACAGCCTGGAGCTGGGAATTCACCCTCAGTTGCCAGGGTACAGCCTGGAGCTGGGAATTCACCCTCAGTTGCCAGGTGGCTCACCCAGGCCTGAAACGGGGGAAATCATCCCATTAAAGAGCATCTTAAATAAGACCCTGATTCTGGAAGATTTTAAATTTTTATTTTATGATGTGTATGGTGGGAGAGAGTGCACATACATGTGCATGCTTGCAGAGGGCAGAAGACAGTTTCCAGTAGTGCGTTCTCTCCTTCCACCATGGGTTCTGGGCATCGAATTCAGGCCACCAGGCTTGTGTTCAATGTGTGTTTACCTGCTGAGCCATTTTACTGGCCCTGAAAGGTGTTTTTGTTTTTTTTCCCCCGTTTCCCTACAAAGGAGAGAAAAAAAAGTTACTGGTTTTTTCTTTTTGCTACTTTCTGTCACCCTCCCACCCTTTCAAAGCCTACAATTCCCTGCTGAGTCAGCTTGATGGTTTAAACCTAAAAACATGTGGAACATTCCAGAAGTCTGTCTTTGCCCACTGTTTTGGTAGATCCACCTTCATACANGGGCCCACCTGAAGCTCTGGACTGTGTGTAAAATGTAGGGCAGGGTGCAACAGAGAAGCCAGAGGGCTAGCCTGCACCACCCNACGTTCTCATGTCCTAGCTACTTGTGTTACTACTCAGTCACGGACAACCTGTGATTGATAGTATGCCTTCACTAGCAGTCTGAGTTCAGTGATGAGAGAAGTTATCTCGTTCCCTTTTTAGATTATGTGTGTGCATGCAGGGTTGCATGCTTGGTGGCAAGAGGGATCCCTTGGAGCTGCAGTTACAGGTGTCTGTGGGACATCTGACTCGTTACATGGATNCTGGGCTCTGAACTCTGGTCCTCATGATTGCACAGCAAGTGCTGTTAACCACTGAGCCATTTCTCCAGCCCCTGGTTTGTGGGTTCCATATTAAGACAGGGTCTCATGTAGCCCAGGTTGGTGTCCAGCTCACTATGTAGCCAAGGCTGACCGTGAACTCTTGCTGTGCCTGCACCTCCTTGCCTGGCTTGTCGTCGTCTTTGGGTTGTCTTTAGTGGGAGCAGTCACGGTGGGGAAAGTTCCTCTACCCTCTTTGCAGGGCACCCCAGGCCGAAGCGCTGTTAGAACAGCATAGCCCANNNNCCGTTCCTCGGTCTCACACTTGCATTACCGTTCTTCCGCAGTACTGGCTCCAGGGTTCCTAGGCTGGTTTTCTTCTCTCCTGAATCAGGGCTGGCCTCAGCAGGGGCCTGTCCTGAATAGACTAGAAACTCCTCTTCCTGAGCTATATCAGACCCAAGACCCTGCCTTGACTCCTGATTGACCCAGTTGCCACAGAATGGATCCATGTCCACCTGTGAGAGTCACATCCCTTAGTTCAAATCCCTGGATCCCTGTGGCAGAGTGCACCAACTGGGTTCTGGATTGATTGACTGGGGGACAGTGGGCTAGGGTTGGGTAAGGGACCAATGTCTCTACCTCTCCTCACCTGGGCCAACTGGATGATTGACCACCTTGGCTTGTGTTCAAGGACAGCAAGAAAAATGAGGGACTTTCAGGGGCAGCTGTGTTTTCTGACTCAGTCATAATGCCCCTAAAAATCCTTATTGTTCTTGCAGTGTGCATCAGGCAGCTGTGGTGGTGGCCAACCCAGCCCTTGCCCACCTGGCTCTTCTAGGATGGTGGGAACTTCCTGTTGTTAGATTGGAATGTATCCGCCCCCTTCAAATAAGGAGGGATGGAGACATGCTGCTTGTTGAAACAGTTAATGTGGCTCACACATTAATTTACATATATGTTCACTTTTGAGGGGCNTGGCGTGGGGGTGGGGAGGGCTGGGGGCCATTCCTGGGTCTCCCTGTTTCATATGAGGTAAAGGTTGTTGGGGAAAGAGGTAGATGTCTTGCAGGGTTCCCCCTCCCGTTTCCTGAGAAGGGGGCGGGTACCTGGGCAGGCACTTGCTTTCTTTTAAGCCTCAAGTGAAGAGACTCTGAGAGCTGGTTGCCCTGTTGATCTGGGCATTTCCCCTCTGCTGTGATCCCAGAACTTGGTTATTCTTAGGTGGACATTGTCTGTCCCTGTTACTTCAGAGACCACCTCCATGTTCAGCTGGTGTTTCCACCTTTTCCAGCCCCACCCTACACATATTCTGACTTGGGGGCCTATGGGTGTGGATAGGGGCCTGCAAAGCAGCATGCGTGCCTTTTAATCCATTTATTTATTTGTTTTTGAAACAGGGTCTCATGTAGCCAAGATTGGCCTTGAATTCCTGATCCTTCTGCTTTCGCCTCCCTAGTACTGAGATTGTAGATGCTCAAGCTTCTACCCTGGGCCTTTCCATTTTGTGTCATGCTCCNCTTCCTCACCACTACCATGCCACAGAGATGTCACCAAAAGTCAGAGCAACCGTCTTGTGTGCCAGCTGAGGATGGGCTGGTGGCTTGTCCTCGGATGGACAGGTGAATGAACAGTAAGCATCATGGGTCCTGCTACAGCAAATCACCTAGTATCTCACATCAGCAGGGGACAGTCATCTTCAAAATGTCTTCAGGTCCCCGGGAGCCAGCTTGGAAGCACTCATCATCCACAAGANGGTGTCGGTGCTTGGTGTATGCTGGACCACGATGACTGTCCTGCCAGCCCTGGGTCTGTGGGCTCTATGCCCCCAGCTCTGCTAGAGATGGGTTTGTTCAGGAGCTAACTGCTGGCATCTCACCGGGTAAAGGTTAGACAGGATTTATTCTTGCTGGTGAGAGATGAGTGAGGCTTTGATGGGCAACGGCGTCAGCTGTTCCATCAGCCCTAACAGCTTTGCTGGCTTTTGCTAACTGGAGTTACCACTTCNCCTGGAGCCTCTTTGCCCATGGCAGTCTCTGCTGGGGAGAGGGCTCAGTCAGTAAAGTGCTTGTCACAAGTTCCATCCTGAACACATAGTGGCTCACCTGTGATCTCAGGTGGAGAGGCAGAGACAGTTCTGTGGGACTAGCCAGCCACCCAATCTAGTCAAATCCAGGTTCAGTGAGAGACCTTGTCAGAGAATAAGGCATAGAGCGATTGAGGAAGGCACCCTGAGGTGGACCTCTGGCCTCCACACACATGAACACAAATATACTCACACAAAGACAATACATCAGGTGGGTTTTTTGTTGTTTGTTTTTTTCAAGANAAGGTCTCACTCTATAGACCAAGCTGGCATCCAACTCACAGAGATCCATCTGCCTCTGCTTCCCAAGTGCATTCAAATACTGTAGAGTATTTGAAAACATGAGAATTGCTCTCGAATGCTGTCGAGCATGTGTCGAAGGGAGGAAGGAGGCTCATAAACGCCCATACCTGAATTGTCTTGTGAGCCATGCCTTCACACTTTCCTTCTGGCCCCACCCCGTTAACAGGATGGGGACTTTTATTTGTGGGGGAGGGGCACATCCCACGGTGCACACATGGGGGTCAGAGGACTACTTGTGGGTCTCCAGGAATCAAACTTAGGCCATCANGTTTGGTGGCAAGTGTCTTTATTTGCCGAACCATCTTGCTGGCGCCTTGTAAAAATTTATTACTGTTTCTCTTTTCTCCTTCATAGGGGTTCCTGGGATTAAACTTAGGTTTGTGAGCCTTACAGGGCAAGTACCTTTGAGCCAGAGGGTAATGTTTTAGGGAGCCAGGCCTCTCACCCAGTGAGCCACAGGGCTGTGCCTTCAGGAGCCTGGATTTCTTTCTTTTCTTCCTTCCTTTTTTTTTTCCTCAAGGAGGACATGGATATGCAGGGCCACTGCTGCCTTCCAGCCAGGAACTCAGAGATCTTGTGATCTTGCTGCAGGGAATCTAGGTGAGGTCCTCAGTGAGGATGTCCTTGATTGACAGCGCGCGTCAGGCTTTTTGACCCTTGAATCACTTAAGGCAGTGGTTTTCACCCNTCCTTATGCTGTGACCCTTTAGCACAGTTCCCCATGTTGTGGTGACCTCCAACTATAAAGTTATTTTATTGCTACTTCATAACTGTAACTTTGCTACTGTTATAAATTGTAAATACGCAGGGTATCTGATATGTGACCCCCAAAGGGGTTGCAACCCGCAGGTTGAGAACTGCTGACTTAAGGAGTGTTAAGGGCCTGTGACTGGATGTCAGAGTNGTAGGGATCAAGAGGAACCTGGGGTGGTGCCTTGGCTTGCAATTGGCTTTTTCTTGCATGCCTTTGTGTTCTGTTTAGCAGCCAGGAGGAACTATCAGGCTACAAGCCCTCCAGAGGCGATGGAAGACGTTCCCTCCAACTCTGCCTGGAGAGCCCCTTGGAGGATGGGACCACTTACCTCTGGCAGGCTAAGGTGATCAAGGTACTTACTGAGGACACAGCAAAGAAATGGCAGAGCCGTGATTCACATCCACAGTTCTGACTCCAAGGTCAGCGACATTTCTGTAATAATAGTGATATTATTAGTATATAAGAAACCTAGTACATTTTTTAATATGTTTGTGTTTACCTCTGTGTATGTATGTGTTCCATGTGCATGCTGGTACCCACAGAGTCCAGAAGAGAAATGGTCAAGTCCCTGGGAACTGTATGTATGTGTGTGTTCCATATGTGTGCTGGTGTCCACAGAGGCCAGAAGAGATGGTCAAGTCCCTGGGAACTGGAGTTCTGGATGATTGTAAGCTGCCCGATGTGGGTGCTGGAAACTGAACACCTCTCCAGCCCCCTAGCATAGTACTGAATAGCAGCCACTTGATCATAATATCCAGAGGTGAGTGGGAGCAGGTGTCTGTCCCACACAAGGGTGGGTCACTTCCATTAACTTCCAGATAGCGAGTGTACACTGGCCTGGATCCTCACTTGCCATTCAGTCTGTCACACTATTACCAATCCAAGCTCTAGATAGGGCACAGTTAGGTCCCTTTTACAGACAGGAACAGTCATTTGCTTGCTGGGTGACAGCTGCCTGCCGCTTCTCTGCTTAGGGACAACCAGGAAGGAACATAGCCATGCTTGGGCCTTGTGTGGAGGGAAAGTCCCTGCTGCTGGGGTGTCATGGTCCTTGGCAGGCTGTCCCTCCTTCACGTCCAAGTAGCCCCAGAAGCACAGCCTCAGGACTAGCTGAGTTGGCCGTCAGTACAGTGAGCTGACCATGGATGCATTGTTAGCTATTTTCCAGAAGGTCTGCAGAGCTGGACAGGCAGCCTGCCTTGGAATTGGCGGATGGGAGTCNAGAACACCGCTTTCCTGGAGCCCCTGGGCTCTGGGCCAGGCCCTCAGGCTTCCTTTGGAAGGGGTGGGGGAAGGCCCGAGCGAGCAAGCCATTCTTGCCCAGCTTGGCACAGGCCCTCTCCCCTCCTCAGTCTGCCTCATGCCCTTCTCTCCATCCAACCCTCCCTGCAACAGAGTGCACACTCCTGGCAGTGGCATCCATGAAGCCTGCTTTCCAGAAGAAAGGAGGGCTGTGCAGGCCAACTCGGCCAGCACCTCAGTGGGGGAATTGCACAGCATGGGCTCTGGTCTGGGTAGTGGGGCTAAGAGGAAGCCCTCAGCTGCCTTGTCAGACCTGTCACAGAGGNACCAAGAACTCTGAGCATGGGTCCTGGGGTCTGATCAAGGGCAGCCTTGGGAAGGCTTGTGTCCTCTCTGGGCCTGTTGCCCATTTGGTAGCTGCAGGAGTTCTCTGTAGACCATCTATTTTGCATACAGATCTGACACTGTTGCTGCCTTTCTTTTCCCTTCCAGGAGGACACTTGAGCCAGGAATGCTGGTCTCTTGGAGGGTAGTTGCACTGCCTGACGCTGAAGTGACATTTGGGTCTTCACATGATGGATGATGTCTTCTGCTTGTTGATCCTGCAAGATGACCTTTCCTGACAGTTTCTTCCATGGCCTCTGGCCCTACCTGAACCGGGGACTGATGACTCTGGCTTGAGCTGCAGTCCTTGCCTCTTGCCCTGGATTCCCTGAGGTTTGGGTCACTGAAGCCCAGGGCCTAAGGAGGTATCCTTCCCCTGGGAGTTTCAAGTTCAGACTCCCACAGCTGCAAGGCTGTACCTTAGGCCCATGGCTTCTGCACAGCTCCCCCTTGCCCTGCCAGATGTCTTGGGGGCAGGCACTCAGCAGCTTTCCAGTTTGCCTGACTACTAGAGAAGCAATACTCCCCTGTGGTCCTATTTTTATTTTTTGGTCCTGGAGTTTGAACTCGGGGCTTTAGACATACTAGGCAAGTGCTCTACCACTGAGGTACATGCCCAGCCCTTTTTTGATTTGAGACAGAATCTTGCTTTGTAGTCCAGCCTGGGCTTGAANTCACAATCCTTTTGCCTCCATCTCCAGAGTGCTAGTGTTATAGCTGTGTACCACCATGCCCATCTGGCTTTCCTGTTATGACTCCTGTGCAGGAAAGCAACCCTGGATGGAGGTAGGGTCCATNCCTGATGGCTTGGCCATTGCAGAGCTGTTTAGACATAGGAATGGGTAATAGCACGGTACACTGGATAGGTAGAGGGACAGGTTAGTTTTCCACGGATCTTGTCTCTGTTGATGTATTGTTTACTCTGTATCACCAGGGTTCAGGTAGGGCCAGCATCACCCCTGGCTTTAGNGGTAGGCATATATTCTAGGCCTGGACAAAGACTGCTGAGATCCCCCTCTCCTCAGCGGGACTTCAGCTGCATCTTTTCGTGGGGGTTGTTGACAAGATGTCAGCTTGGAATTGCTGGTGGCCAACTTATGCAGCTAAGGATGAAGCCAACCAAGAAGAAAGAAAACACAAATCATGCCGTGTGGACTTGTTCCTTGCTACCCAACAAGCCCCTGGATCGAGCCATGCCTGAAGCCAACACTTGGACTGACCTGATTCTATGAGCCAATGTATTGTCTAAAACAAACCCACCTTGGGTTTGTGTTACAGAAAGGCTCCTAGTACAGGCAGTGGTTTCCTACCTTCCTTCCTTTCTCGGGAAAGCATTGTTGAGATGTTCTTTCTTTACATGCAACAAAACCCACCAGTGTTAAGTGTACAATTCTTAGTGTTTTCAGGAACACACACCCTTGTAACTATCACCATCAGACTGGAATATTTCTTACCTGCCCCGAAAAGCTCCCTCAGTCCCTTGATGGTCAGCCCTTTAGCCATGGCCCACCACTGACCTGTTTTTCTGATGATTCTTGTCTTTTCCTGATGGTCACATGTTGTATATTCTGTGTCTAGTTTCTCTTAGTGTGTTTTCATGATTCATTCCTCCATGTACAGTAAGGGTCCACTGTAGGCCGGGCAGCATCATGCCATGTGGGTACAACCACCATTTGCTTAGCCAGCTGGCACACGACGGCTGTTTCCAGATTTTGGTTGATATGAATAAAGCTGTTTTGCATGTTCAAATATCATGTCTTGGGTGTATGTTTGCATGTGGACAGCAGGTTCACTCTCCAGCTGAAGAAATGGGTTTGTGAAGGTAGAAAGACTTGGCCAAGGTCACACAACTGGCACAGGGACCCCAGGGACGGTGGTGATGCAGTTGAAGGGCTGAGTGTTGGGTGTGCTTATTAAAGGGGTTCAGGACCACATGGGGAAGCAGCTCACAGTCTCCTGGTGCCCAACCACGTGGCTGCCAGGAGGAACTGCCAGATGAGCTTGACCCAGTCTTCACCTGTCACTGGGAAGCTCAGCGTGATTCATATTCTCACAGTGAATCCCAGGTCCCGGGGGATGCAAGGTAAACTGGACGTATATCCAGAGCCGGAATCGCTTCCCCAGATGCTTCTCTCCACGTGGATTCACAGAGCTCCACCCAAGCCACGCCCCTCAACTCCACTCGAGCCACAGGAACAAAGACTCATGCTGCTGTTATTCCAGCCACAGACACAAAACCCTTTTTCTTTTTGGTTGACATCGACAGGTCACGGGTTCCTCCTGGTCACCTAAAGGTCAGGCTGATCATTCTGGCTTTGACCTTCTCAAAGCTGTCACAGCCACAACTCTGTTCTGGTCTCTGCCTAGCTGACCCCTTGGAGGGCTGTGTCCCTACCTGTGAACTCACTGGGGCATCTTCTGTGAGATCCTTGTGTCCCAACAGTGCCCAAAGTAAAGACCTTTCAGGGTTGGTTGGTTGTTTGGTCAAGGTCTCACTATGTAGCTCCGGTTGGNCTAGAATTCACTATGTAGACTAGGCTGGCTTTGAACTTACAGAGTCCTCCTGCCTCTGCCTCCTGAGTTAAAGACACTCACCATCAGGTCCCACTGANCTTTCAGGCTTGTCTTCAGTTGAGCTAACTTGACACTGGAAGAGCCCTGGTTAATAAGGCTGCTCCCTGACATCACACACAGAGACCCATAGGCAAAACCCATGGCCAGCTTACTTTGCTTTGTTCTATATCCCACAAGTGCATACTCCAGCTCTGGAGGGAGGGACTGCAAGGGAAACTGAGGCACAGATATGTAACATATATCTTACCTGTTGCCTCAGAACGCCTCAGTTCCATCTGTCCATCAAATCTGTGGCTGTTCTGGTGTGGCTGAGGATCCTGTGGGGCCCCCACAGAATCTCATAACTGAAGGAAACCTGCTGTTTTTCCTGAGTCTGACCCCATTAGACAGTAGCCCAGGACATGCATGGGCTCCCAGCAGGTGACCAAAGGGACCACAGCCCACACC
>LZPO01074928.1:938417-949250 GCA_001675575.1 Neotoma lepida | reverse complement strand
GCCTTTCCTAGAACTCACTCGGTAGCCCTGGCTGGCCTCGAACTCACAGAGATCCGCCTGCCTCTGCCTCCCGAGTGCTGGGATTAAAGGTGTGCGCCACCACCGCCCAGCCTTGACTTCTAACTTTAGACCAACACCCATGGTGAGAAACCTGAGAATTGAGCTCACGTATACCCCTTCTCTATTCCTTCTTTGTTTTTGAGACAGAGTCCCATACAGCCCACATGGGCCTTGAACTTGTTATCTAGCTGAATGACTCTGAACTCCTAGGGTCACAGCCACATGCTACTGTACCAACTCTCATATTTTTTCATCTTTAAAGTTTGAAGCACACCAGGAATCTATATGCTGCTCTTCTCTTCTCTGTTTAAATGTCTTCTCTTTTGAGTCAACTTTAGACACATTTTGGTTTTAAATCTGTCCTGNCCTTTTTAGATAAGAACTATGGGCTCTCCCACCCCCACCCATGACTCTGCTTAATCATAGCCCACCCTTGTCCCCTGTCACTTTTTAACCTGTCTATGTTACTGTCTCTTCCACTTCACAACCTAAGTTTTTACAGTTTGGGTCACAGGTTAACTCATGAAAAAGCAAGCTGGGGCATGGCTCATGATGGCTCATGGGTAGAACACTCACCTTGCATGCCAGAGACCTGGGTTCCATCCACAGTGGCTTAACGTGACTGGATTGTCAGGTACTGTTCACTGTAAACTCCCCTTTTCTTTTTATATATGTATGTGTGTGGTTCTGGGGATGGAAGCCAGGGACTTATCCTTGCTGGGCAAATGTTCTACCACTGAGCTCCACCTGTGGCTCTCAACTCCCCCTTTAACTGAAGCTAGTTTGATCTGGCTTTGTTGGATATGGCCAATGTGTCTTAGCTTTTGCACTCAAGTTTTGTTGACTATGGTGATTTGAATGAAAATGGCCTCCATAGGCTCATATATTTGAATGTCTGTTCCCAGTTGGTAGACTGTTTAGGAAGGANTAGGAGGTGTGGCCTTGTTGGAGGAGGTGTGTCAATCAGGGTGGGCTTTGAAATTTCAAAAGCCCATGCCCGGCCCGTCTCTTCCTCCACCTGCTGCCTTTGGATCGGGATGTAAGCTCTCAGCTATTATTCCATCAATATGCCTGCCTACTTCCTACCATGATGATCCAGATTAACCCTCTGAAATTGTAAGCAAGCCCTCAATTAAATAATGTCTTTTATCATCTGTCTTGGTCATAGTGTCTCTTCACAGCAATAGAATAGTAACTAAGACATTAACTAAGATGCAATGTGTCAACATGCTCTCAAACACGTTGGGCCAGAGCTTGCCAGAATCGGCTTCCTGGGGCCGAGAGGAAGTGTCAGGCAAAGCCCGGTGCTCTAAAAGGAGATATGCTTGGTTGAGTCCCTGCTCTCACTGTATTGAAATTCATAATGATGTCTAACCAAAGCCTCAAAAGTTCTGCAGCTATCCTGTGTTCACACCTTCTAGGAAAAGCTGGAACCTTCTGAGGAATGCTCTCCCTTCCCAAGCCAGCCAGGAGAAAGACAGGGTCCCCAGGCAAGTGCTGAAGCAGCCAGGAAAAATCCAAGTGTGGGGCCCTGGGCCCGAGTGGTAATTCTGAGAATGTACAGACCTTTGTTAGTTCTGGTGAGAAAGAGGGATCCCTACCTACATTACNAAGTGGCCCATAGCTGAGTGTGGCACAAGCCTTTAATCCCAGCACTTAGGAGGCAGAGGCAGATGGAGCTCTGTGAGTTTGAGGCCAGCCTTGTCTACAGAGTGAGTTCCAGGACAGCCAGGGCTGTTACACAGAGAAACCTTGTCTTAAACATCCCCCCCCTCCCAAAAGTGGCATAGGCTCTTGTCCCAGGATCTGCCTATGTTCCAAGGTTTATGACTGGCAGGTCCTGCACTCAAGTCTGAGTTCCTAGTTCCCAGACTTAGAGTCTTCTGCTCTACCAGGCTGCCACAGTGACCCAGATACTGTCTACCTAGGAGTGCATGCAAACCCAATTTGCTGTGTTCATTGGTGAGGAATCTGCCCACTCTAGGTTATTTACCCCAGGAGTTCAGTGAGGAGGAGTCCAGTGAGAAGATCTGAAAGAGCCTATTAAACAGAATTGCTATGCAACCAGTAAGAGAGGAGGACAGTCCTTTATGGATGGATTCCAACCAATCAATGCAAAAGGAGTGAACTCTAATACCAGATGGGTGTGGTGGCACATACCTGTAATCCCAGCACTTAGAGACTATAGCAGGGGGACAGAAAGTCCAAGGCCAGCCTGAGTTACAAAGTGAGATCTTTCCTCAAAACACACACACACACACACACACACACACACACATACACACATATACATACATACATGTTATATACATACATATATGTCACGTGTATGTAGGTATCCATATAACATTTTCAGTTTTCAATGAATTGAATTGAATAACAAGAACCAGTCTCAAAACAAATAGATATCAATATACACACACAATAATGGTTTCTCTCTCTCTCTCTCTCTCTCTCTCACACACACACACACACACACACACACACACACGAAGGTGCCCACCATGGGTCATCTCCTGATAGAACTCCACGCCATCTAATGATACAGTCTTACCAAAGCAAACACTACAGCACACACTTGACCCTGACCCCGCCCCTGTACCTAACTGCCCATTTGCAGGAGGAGCAGAAGATAGAGGGACCTGCAGAACTTACACCACAGGGCAGCAATCAGCAGGTCCAGACAGCCAGACACCACAAGACAGACTAGTTTCTCTCAGTAAATAAACTGTAAGAGAGACAAAATGGAAACCCTGAGACAGAAGAGGCTCGGGAGGCATACTGAGCGGTGGCGATGTGCAGACTTTATTTGGGTCTAAACCTAAACTGACAAAAAGCAATTAGGTAATAAACAGAAATTGAGCATCCATNGGCTCTTTGCTGATGCTAGGGATGATTGATTGTTTTAGCGTGCTAATGGTGTTGTCACAGTGGTTCNGATAGGTTTTTGTCAGAAACAGTCCTTGTGGAGACACATACCAAAATATTTATGTATGAGATGATGTCATGCCTGAGATTTGTCTCAGAACAGCACTGAGGATGGATGTAGAGGGCGGAGGAGGGGCCACAGGAGGCAGCATGGGCTGAGCGACACATTGAGTGGCGAGGACAAGGGGGTTTGCTAACTCNGTCTGGTTTTACATCTAAGTTTCTTACCTGTTTTCAGTGCTGGGGAACTGGAACTAGGGCCTTGCACGTACTAGAAAGTTGAGAAGGACTTTCGAAGCTGCCTGTAGTCCTAACACTCAGGAGGTCAAGGGAAAGGGATAGAGTTTGAAGCCAGCGTGGGCTACACAACTAGACTCTGTCTCAAAACAAATAAATAAAATAAAAAAGGACTCTTGTGACCTGTGGCAGGTATCTAGGGGTGGGACATTAGAGGAAGGACTGCCATGCCTTTAGGAGCACAGCCACATTGACTTATATATTTACTCCTTCTTCCCCTGGCCAGGCTGGGCCCTGGAGGTTGGAGTTACTGGCGCCCCGGCTCACATCAAAAGAGAGCTTTCTTAATGTCTGGATGAGCTCATGGCTCCGGACACTGTAATTGTTGAATAGCTTTGGCCCCAGCCCACAGTTCAGGCTCTTCCCTTCCACCCCTCAGGCATGTCCTGGGCCGTGTCAGGCCATCTGGCCACCAGCACGGGCTGGAGAAGGTGCAGCAGCTGCTGGAAACCATGGTGCATTCACAGACATGCTTCTCAGAGCCTCCCTGGTGCTGGTGAGCCAGGGCCAGGTCAGGATCCAATGACCTGGAGGGTCAGCAGGGTTCAGTTCTACCTGAGTGCTTCTTGCAGGGAGGGAACCCTAGAGACGCTGGTNCCTAACTTGCCACATAATTTTGGCTTTGGGTTCCCCATCTAACAGGAGGCAGCTCAGNGTCCCTCTATGGAACAATGTTTATCTTTGGGGAGGAATAATGCTTCCTGGATAATATTCTTGGACCCTGGCCTATTAGCAGCCTCTGTTACTATGGCAACCAAAAAAAGACTGCTATGTGCTTCCAACCATCCCTGACTTGCCGACTACTGTGGGTCTTTAAGAGTTTTGCCACACTCATAAATCTTTTGCGTCTTTGTTGCTTAATAATTCAAATTAAGTTGGAGAAGGATGGGGCAGAAGCTGTGGATGCTGTCTNGACTTCGTCTTGCAAGAATATGAAATCACAGTGGTTCTTGACATGTAACTAGGACTGTCCAAGGTGCCCAAGTTCTGGGGACTGAATGAGAGGAGCCAGACACTTCAGTGGGAGGATCCCTCACCCAGGGACCCAAAGGCAAACGACAAACCAAAACATGGAGTATTTGGAGAACTGCAGAAATGCTCTGTGGCCCCAGGGTTTGGCGTGGACTGCTAACCTATTCAGCGGAGCAGGACATCCACTGTGGATGGCAGGAGCTAGCAAAGCTTTGCAAACGGGGTAGAAGTGGGCCTCCCTGCTAGAGGAGTAGGCTTTCCACCCTAGTCCCTGTGGACTGAGAAATCACAGATGNCTCTGTGTGAGTCAGAAACTGTCTCCCTCNTCCTGGGTCAAATGCATGGAATGCAGCTGAAGAGCTGGGGCTTCTTGCCCTAATGGTGCCCAGTGGGAGAGGGATTTGGACAGTGACAGTGAAGGAGTGAGCTGCTCAGAGTTCTTAAGCTATATAAGGACACCATGTGCATACTCATGGAAGCATAGGCCCATCTTTCTTTCCTTCCTTCGTTCCTTCCTTCCTTCTTCCTTCCCTCCCTCCCTAGCTTCCTTCCCTTCTCCCTTCTTTCATCATTTCCACAAGACAATCTATGCCAGCTGTTTATGTTGAGCAAATACTGACCCCCCCCCCACGGAACACATCCACAACCCAATAGATCCAGTGAGGAAAGAAGAAAAAAATGTGTACTATAAACCAGAGTATGAGACAGCTCGAGTGTGTGTGTGTGAGGATACTGAAGGGCCAGAGCAAAGAACTTTTGTGTGGATGTCTCAGAGGAGTTAGGGTTGAGTCTCCCAGGGGCCTAAGCTATATACACAGCTGTTCTGCCAACAATCTCTCTCCTTCAGGAGAGTTCAGGTCTATCAGAGTCTGCCAGGTACCTTCTGCCACATTCTGTCAGAAGATAGACAGTGGTTCCAACCCAGCCAGCAGGCATGTCCAGACTTCTTACTCTTGAGTAGAATGGCTATGATAGTTGGAGTCCACCAGCTGCACCCGACTACACAATGTNGTCCAGCTTCCTGCCTGTCCTTTTCCAACAAACACGTGGCCTGTTGGAGCAGTCTTGGCTTCCATTCACGACTGGGAAGGTTGGATTTGGGCTTTTCCTAGGCAAAGCTTTAACAAGAGTCATAGAAGAGAGGCTCACACATGGCAGGGACTGCTTAGTTCTTCAGGCCAGCTGCCTCTGTGTGGCTCTCACACACAGGTCCTGGGTACATTCCCTTTCAAGCAAACTGGAGTGCAGCCCTGGCAGGCCTCACAGGAAGGAAATGCCAGTCGCATTTCTGTAAGCCTGGCTCAGCCTCCCCAGGGACCCTCAGGCAGCCCTAANGTTTCCTCCGAGGCATGCCAGTGGCGTGGGCCTGGCCGGCCAGGGTGGGCCTCCGGCAAGACCTGTGACTCAGGGCTAGTCAGACCAAGGCAGGATGTCAGCACTATTCACTGGGCTACAAGGAATCTCACTCTTCTATTTATAGGCAGTGCAACTGCTGGCCCAGCCTAATGGGAGGAAACGGCCAGTGCTGCCAGCGCATCAGGGGAATGGGAGCAGCAAGCCAGGAACCATAACCGAGTGTGCTGTGCACCATCCCTCAGTCAGGCTCTGTAGGAGGAAGGGGACTTCCTGGTTAGGATGAGTTTCCACTCCAGAAAGGCCAAGGCTAGGCCAGGTCAGGACAATGAGCCTGTATGGCCAAACAAGTTGAATTAATAGGCAGTGGTAGACTTAAGGTGGCTTGGCCATGAGCAGGATGAGGACCTTCTAGACTAGCAGTTCTCAACTTTCCTAATGCTTCCTAATTCCTAACCTTTTCATACAGATCCTCATGTTGTGNTGACCCCTCCAACAATAAAATTATTTCATTGCTACTTCGTAACTGTAATTCTGCTGTTATGAATCATTCTATAAATATCTGATATGGGGTCACAACCCACAAGTTGAGAACCATTGTTCTAGACCCTGATGGAGGTGGCTAAGTGAAGGTGGCACCCAGTGGCCTGTAGCCTGGAGAAGTCGCTCTATTTGTATATCAGGTCCTAAGTTGCTTTATCTGTCAAAGGCTCCGCTCCTTCCAAGCATCTTACCTGGTGTTCAGGTCAACTAATTGCTCTTAGGAAACCTGCTACATAGTCTCTCTGTTTTACAACACCTTTGTGTGTGTGTGTGCGCACAGATGGGTTCCTGTGTGTGAGGGCATAGGTGGTTGTGTGTACGTATGCTCATGGAGGCCAGATGTGCTGCCATTTCTTAGGCGCCATCCACAAGCTTTGTTTGTTTGTGGTTTGAGACAAGCTTTCACCACACAGCCCTGGCTGACCTGGAACTCTACAGAAGCTTACCAGATAGCTGGCTGGCTAGTGAGTGAGCCCCAGGTATTTGTCTGTTTCTGCCTCTCCATTGCTGAGATGGCAAGCATGTGGCACCGTTCCTAGATTTCACATGGGTGCAGGGGATCAAACACAAGTATGCATGCTTACGTGGCAAATGCTTTACTGACGGAACGTATGTCTCTCTAGCCCCTCACAACTGCTTGTTAATGTAAGTCCACTTAAACAGAAGTCAAAACTGCCTCAAAACCAAAGTTCTCCACCGTTAAGGTCTTGCCTGACTTTGGACACATGTACCAATATATCCCAAAGATAAGTGTGTGAACGTGAGCTGCTTGTNTGAGGACTGTGGTGAGGGACAAGTGCCGCGACTTTGGCTGCTGCTCATTTGATGCCCTTGCCTNTAAGAATACTGTCTCCACAGCTGACTTCAGTCCTTATCTGAGCCTGTGGTTGATGTTTGCTGTGCTGGACACAGGATTCTTGAGGTCTGGGAGGGAATCTCATCTCTCCTGTGACTCAAGTTCCCACTCAGAGCCTGGCATGCAGTGGGAGCTCAGTAGAGTCCCTCCCGCCCAGGTGGCTTCAGAGGCTTCTCTAACTCTGAAATGAGTGCTGCCTGTAGCGGGGCTGCTCAGTGGGGAGCCAGGCNGGGGGCTCCNGCCTTCTGTCCTCAAGCCCTTCTAGTGGGACATAATTTCCTACGTGGCAGACACTTCCAGTTGAAACCTGCTAAGAGCCACTGGGAAAACTGGAAACCTGACCTCTTCACAGCAGGAAGATGTGGGAGGAGGCTCGTGCCTTCCTTTGTATTCTGTGGGGCAAACTCAGTGCCAAGTTCCTGTCTGAGGTACGGAAGTGACTAATCTGGGGTACAGCACCACCCACTGGTCCCCTATTCCTGTCTGCTGACCAAGGGTCAGGGAACCCCTCCCTGCTCTTCCATGCCAACTTCAGGGACTGTTGAAGAACTCAGACACTTGTTCTCAAGCAAGGGAGAAGAGAAGGCAGGCGATGGCGGCAGAGAGAATCAGGGTTAACCCAAAACAGAGTCCTACTNTTGTGACACCTGCCCCAAGAAGGGCCTCTCCCAGCTTTCCCAGGGGTCCCCTGCCTTTTCCCTGTGTTGTCACTCCTCCAGAAGCTCTTTTACCTCCCCAGCCACAGTCTCATCCTTCCTCTCAACCCCGTGCACACCTCTGCCAGCCTCAGGGCCCTTTGAGTCTTGCAAAGTTTGCACCCATGACAGTCCAGGAGTCAAGTGCATTCTCTTCTAGACAGACACCTAGAGAACACAAAGGGGATGCCATATGCCTGGGGCTGGCTCTGGAAGGCTCCCCAAGGGAAGGAGCATGAGAAAGACAGTGAAAAGAGAAGAGGGGTCCTCAGGGGTGACACTAAACATGGAGCCACTCTGGCAGGTGGCACCCCAAGGTATGCAGAGGAGCAGTCAGGGGTGGAGGTGTGTAGACNCATCTCCAGGCAAACGTGTNACACTGAACTCTAAGGTGGAGCCAGGGCTCCGGGCAGAAGGCTGTCTCAAAAGCTACCTGAGGAAGCAGGGATGTTAAGGGAGTGAGGGGACAAGTCAGAGGAAGATGGCACTGTTCCTGGTGAGAGATATTGCGGCTGAACTTGGGAGGACTGGTGGAGAGAGCTATGACGCAACACTGACTGGCCTTGCCACCCTCACCAAGGTCCTCCCCTGCTGGAGAGACTGTCCAGAGAGTGGAGAAGGAGAACCTTCGAGGTGGGGCCAGAGTCCAGGCCTAGAGACCTTGTCCCCTGCACCCGCTGGAAAGACATACAAATGACATCATTCATGTGCTCAACACAAGGTAAACAGGGCGGAAAAACCCAAGCGGCTATCCCCTTGATAGCTGGCTGCTGGCTGATTAACAACCCATTTCCTGGGATTTTGCTTTCCTGNAGTTGAAAGCTTCCCTGACTGTGCACAGGGCAAGCCCCTGGCCCCCCGGCTGGCTGTGGGCTTGTCGGAGGCTCTGATCAACCCTTAGGAGTTTACAGAATTTGGTCTGCTGAGGGCCAGGTACCAGGCTAGATGGTGTCTGGTGCAGACCAGAGCAAGTGTGGACAGGGGCTTTGATGCCAGTGACCAAGCAGGCTTGAGACTTTTGGAGTAGAAGAAAAAGTGACCAGAGAGAGGTGGACGTACATATCCAAACACGAGCTGGGCACATCCTGGAAGATCAGTTCAGTGTGATTCTTGAGTCTACAGAATCAAGGCCCAGAAAAATCAAATGGCTTATCTAGAGTCGACTGGGGGAGAAGCAGGAGTGTATGAACACAGGTGTCCAAGGTCAGTGACAGATTCTGAGAGATACGCTAAGACCCTCTGAGGAGGATATGGAGAGCCCAGAGCCTTCAAGAACAGAGGATAAAGCAGGCCAGACACAGAAAGACAAATGTCAAATGTTTCCTCTCGTATGCAGAGTCTAGAATGAATATAGATACAGATGTGAATGAAGAGGAAGGGGANCAGGGGGACAGGGGATGAAGAGAATGGATAACGGATGGGAGTGCGCGTGAGCAAAGTGCATGATCTATACACACAGAAATTCCACAATGAAATCCACCGTTTTGTACAACGAATATATACTATGNAAAAAAGAATCGAGGTCAGCAAGATAGCTTTGCACAGGTAAAGGAGCTTGCTGCCAAGTCTGATGACTCTGGTTCAATCCTGGGGACCCACATGGTAAAAGAGGAGAACTGACTCTTGCAAGTTGTCCTCTGGTCTCCACACTCTTGCTGTGGTGCGTGTGCACACACATATANAGAATCAGAAAAGAAAAATTGATCCAAATGGCCCAGCCTTTCTCTCTTGTCACCCAAGCACACACATGTGAGTTCCATAGAAGGTCAAATAATCTCTTCCCACTAACTGGGCCCCCAGTGTTTGCTTCTCACCTGGAAANGGAGGCCAGAGTCATCAAGAACAGAAAACAGTGGCAGCCTCNGGNTATGTGCTGTGAACACTTGGTACCTCACCCTCCCTGAGGGGTTCCATGCCTTCCTGATGGAGGGCCCTACCCAGGAAGAACCTTTGCCCACAGTCAGGTCCCTCAGGGAGCCTCAGGATCTCAATGGGAGGCTTTTACCTGGAAAAATAACGGGGTAGATTCTGTTCTCTGCCTTTAAAGTGTCCACCACTGCTTCCCNGTTTCTGATGTCAGTTTGGAAAAANGCACAAATAGCATGGAAGAAAGCTGTCCCTGCAGCTTTGGGCAAATCCCAGCTCTCCTTGGGCCTCAGTTTCTCAATGGGTATTGAACGATAACTATCCNTAAGCCTTACGGATCTGTGACTTGGATGGCCATTTTAATTTGACACCAAAATTGGCTCATTCCAGGCCCTGACTTTCTGAGTTCTAATCTTCCGTGTCTTTTTTAGAGCCTCTGAGATAGCCTGTGTACTCTTTAGGAGTATGTGATCAGCTGAATACTGATACCCCTAAGATGCTTCTTACANGTAATCCCCAAAACCTACAAACATGTTCCCCAATGTGGTGTACTAGTTATGGGGTGTTACAACAGCCCCAAGCGACTTGGAAAAAAGGGTGTGGGCTCACAATTTGANGGGACAGAGTCTATCATGGAAGGGAAGGCAGAGTGGCTAGAACTTGAAGAGGCTGGTCACATCGAGTCTGCATTCAGGAGGCAAAGAGAGGTGAATATTGGTCCTCAGCTCAGTTGTTCCTTTAGTCCAAGGCCACANCCTGTGACGGATGTGGTGCTGCCTGTAATCAAGGTGGGTTTCCTCAGTGAAACCTCTCGAAACTCCCTCACAGACACACCCAACGATGCGCCTCCTACATGGTTCTAAGTACAGTTGACAATGAAGATTGTCACACACAGAGACTTTGCGGATGTAAAGAAAGTAAGAGACCTGTGTGTGTGTGTGTGTGTGTGTGTGTGTCTGACAAACTTCCTGAAATAAGCTACTTAAAAGGAGGAGAGATTTATTTTGCCTCTTGGTGTTGGAGGAATCAGTCAGCGGTGNGCTCATTTGCTACAGGCNGTGGTCNGGCAGAACCTGGTGGTGGGCAGCATGAAGTAGAGGAAACTGCTCAGCTCATGATAAACAGGAAACAGAGAGGGACCCAGGACAGGTCTAGGAACAAGATATGCCACTCAAAGGCACCCCTGCTGTCTTAGTTGGGGTTACTCTTACTGTGTGAAACACCATGACCAAAAGCAACAGAAAAGGCTCATTTGGCTTACAT
>LZPO01074928.1:916538-936562 GCA_001675575.1 Neotoma lepida | reverse complement strand
ATGCTATGTAGACCAGGCTAGCCTTGAACTCACAGAGATCTACCTACTTCTGTCTCCCTAGTGTTGTGTTAGTATTACACGTGTGCACAACCATGCCTGGCCTGAATTTGCTATATTTTATGGAGTCAAACGTTAATTATGTAACTTCCAGCTTTGCAAATCCTTCTTTGTCCAGCTCTCCATCTATGTCGAGAAGGCACACTTCCAGAAGTAAGGGTGCTGGGCCAGAGTGTGCACACTTGGGAAGCTTCTGGTGCATGGTCATGGCTTGCTTTGAAGTCCAGACCTGTTTCTTTCATGTTCTGGGTCATCCAGTTGCTTCTGCATTAGCTCAGAGACAACTCAANGTAGGTGATGAATCTGCTGTTTGTAATTCCCTAGGCTACTTCTCTTCATTAAAATGTATGAACGAGAAGATTCTGATTTCCACATTTTCCAATGCCAAGTATTTCCTCACCCCAATGTTCTGGCGTATCAGGCTATTCATTTATTTGTTTGAGACAAGGTCTCCCACTGTACCCCAGCCTGGCCTTGAACTCATGGCAATCTTGCTGCCTCAGCCTTCCAAGGGCCAGGATGTCATGTGTGCCACCATATCCAGTTTGCTATTCCTGGATCCTTTTGGTTATTTGGAAAGTGGATTAGATGTTGATTTCCTTGTAGACTAGAGTGAGATGTTCCTGGGTAAAGCCAGAGATGGAGGAATTTCTCTGTACCTCAGTTTACTCACTTGTAAAGCGGAGGCGTTATCAGAGACTTTGCAGGGCTTGCATGTGGGNGGAGAGAGCCTCACTGGCATGTGACATGAGCTGAGATATCAGTATTTTATCTTTAAAAAATGCCTTGCGCATGCTAGGCAAGTGCTGCACCACTGAGCTACATCCCCAGCCCCATGAATCTCGAGTTCTGGTCTCTCCCTACCCAGTGCCCAGGAACAGAAAGCAGGGTCTCCTGGCTCATGACAGCCATTGCACTCTTAGCCCTGCCTGGGCTCTTCCTCGAGCCTCCCCGTGCCTACATTGCCAGCTGCTCCAGGCTGACCACCTCCCTGAGAAAAGCTCCCGAAGCAGCCCACCTTAGAAGGTCCTTGAGTTCCCAGAAGGACAAGCAACAAGAGAAGAGAACATTAGAGCAAATTGCTTGTCTGAAACAGACAAATAATTTTCATTCCAGCCTTCCCTCTGTGTTCCACTTCACCTCCTTGCTGTCCCCTTTTCTTATGTGAGCCAGGCATGAGGCTGGTATTGTTCTTAGGCATTCTTGAGATGGATTATGTAATAATCTGGAGACTAAAGAAGCAAAGGCTAGTGCCAGGGAGATGGACAAAAACCACTTCACCAATTCCAGGAGACCGAGTCCAGGTGCCTCCTTGCCTCCCACCCTCAGAGCTGACTGAACTCTTTCATGGGTCTCTAGAGGCCACAGAACCACATGGGCTCCTGAAGCCTGAATCAGATTTTTTTTTCCAACTTTGCCAGCACATTATGTCCCTGGAGCCTTTAAAAACCCTCATGCTCAGTTAGGCTGGAACTATAGTCATCTCAGGTAACAGGACCCTGAATGACACAGGACCAAGAGGCCAATGCCCTCACCTGGCTTAGTCACTCCCTTTCGCACACAACGGACTAGTCCAGTTGGAAAATAATTTCTGCCCTTGTGCAGGTCTGATGAACGGACAGTGGCTGCCTGAGTCACAAGGCTGAGGCCACAAGGGTTGGGACTGGACGACACAGGATGAACCCTGATCAATTGATGGTGGCTGCTGGTGGCACGGTTGAAAGGGTGTTGGCTCATGTGTCAACATGTAGGTCACAACTCAAGGGACAGCCATTGATAATAGCCAGGTGCTATCCTGTAGTTAGGTAGCATGGCACGTGGCTAGGAGGAAGTCTCCTGAAAATATTCCCAAGAAAGTTTGCTGGCTTTATGAAGGCAGCAGTCACAGAAGGTGCCCTGAGAGTGGGATTTTTCTACAGGAACTGAGGATGCTGGGAAACACACAGACCTTGGTGGAAGGTGAGCTCTTAGACTGGAGGGCCTCAGCCAACCTCAGCTCTTCCTGTGCCAGAGGAGGCAGTGACAGGGACAGGCTCACCGTTGGGCTGGGAGAAGGATGTATTGGGTGAAGGCTAGGCTTGCTCCTCCCTCTGTTCTCCTCCAGGATGATGAGCAATTCTCCACACTCTGTAGGGTGCTGAGTCATCTTATCAGGACTCTGAAAATGCTCCAGTGTTCCCCCAAACCACTATTCTCAGGAGCAGCTGTGGACAGCCAAGCCTCACAGCTAGTGCCTTGTTTCCTCTTTTACACGGCCTTCACGTTTTCANATGAANTTAGACGCTTTAACTAGGGAGAAAGGACCTTAGCTCCCTTTTGCTAAGAGATGCCTCATGTGNGATGGGGAGGGAGGGCTGTGACACAGGGTCACCAGAGAGTGTGACAGCCAGTCCTCAGAGGTCCTTGAGGCACAGCCCTTTGGGNTGGACACCTCACTTTTCCTGAGCTGGAATATAATGCTCACAGACCAACACAGCCTCCGAGGAGCTGGGATGCTGGTGATGGTGGGTCCNGTCTTCCCAAGAGACAGACACAGCGCCCTTCAGACCACTGCTATGTGCCTTTGAGACAGGGTCTTGCTAAGCAGCCCAGGCCAGCCTTGGACTCATGATCCTCCTGCCTCAGCCTCTGAGTGCTGGGATTATAGGTGTGTACCTCCATGTCTGGTTCCAGCTGTCATCATCCTTATATCTCCTCCTCCTCANTGGCCTCCTCCTCCTCTTCCTTCTCTTCTTCTTCCTCTTCCTCCTTTGTAAAATGGGGTCTCACATAGCCCAGGCTTGCCTTGAACTCACTAAGTAGTCAAGGGTGACCTGGAACTTCCGATCATCCCATCTCTAGTTCCCAAGTGATAGGATTAGAGGTATGTGAGACTCNAGCCAGCCTCCATCTTATTATCTATGAGGGAGGCGTTGCTTGGCTGCTCTAACTTCCATCTCTGCTACTCACTAGCTCTGTAACTGGGGCCAGGTGCTGGATGCCCCATGTTCCTATTCCTCCTTCTAAACAGCATGCAATTAGGAAAGGGGTTTTGTTCTAGGTCCAACCACATGTTGGTAAGGGAGGCAAAATGGTATTACAGCGCTTTGGGGGATTCTGGTAATATCATGTAAAATCACATATGTAATTGTTCTTTTACCTGCCAATCATACTTCTAAGACTCTACCCCAAGTCACAATGACAAAGGTACAGTAGGTATCCATACAAAGCTATTTGTTACAGCATAATTTGGACTAGCAAAAGCTGAAAGCCACTGAAAGGCCATCAGTCAGGGATTGGCTAAAGAAAGCATCNTCCAGTATACAATGGAGTATTCTGAAGCTGCCCAAATGAGTAAAGGTTGATTCTCATACTGCTTGGGGTGGTGTCCAAGTCACTGTGGCATAGGAAAAAGGCTAGTAAAAGAAAAGCAGAAGTACACACTCACACTTACACACATATGCAAGCATATATACATCCATACATGCACACCCATGCTCACCCATGCTCACCCACGTGCATGCACTCATACACACATGAACCCATGCGCGCGCGCGCGCGCGCGCGCACACACACACACACACACACACACACACACACGGACACCTCGTTGTTTTAATGGGGAGGGCCTTTCCAAACAGAGTCATCTAGAAGAGGAGGAAGAAAACAGAACAAAGGGCAAAAGCAGAGTTGAGATGTTTGTAAAGATAGTTCTGAAATCTTCCAAACACAACTTTTAAAAATGCTTTTTTTCTGGGCTGGCGAGAGGGCTCAGTGGGTGAAAGTACACGGTGCCAGTTTGATGACCTAAGTTTCAACCCCAGGATCCACATGGTGGAGCAAAACACCTGATTCCTTCAGTTGACCTCTGACCTCCACATGTGGGCATAATCACACACACACACACACACACACACACACACCCCAATAAATAAATGTAAAAAACCATATTTTTTAAAGGCTTGCCGCTTTAATCTCTGGTCAATGGACCTCACAGAGCAGGGCCACCACCAACCCAAAGCCTGACCTGGTGCTTAGGTGACAGACAGGGGCCTTTTCTTGTCTCTGTGCTCGATGGCTGGCATCTCGCTGGTCTGCCCTGACAGGTACACAACCCTGCCATTGACCTTCTAGCTCTGACCTTATTCTCTCCATCCTGGCTTTGGAAGGTCTGGACTCTCCTCACAGAGGACCAACCTCCAGCTTGACCTCAGGTCCTTCATCACAGCATGTCCTGGAGGAACTGGGAACCCAGGCCCTGTCTCAGCCTTCCCTGGCCCCAGGCCTATGGAGACACTAGAACTCCACATACTATTTCTGTCCATGTGTTCTATAAGAGGATATTTGCTTTGGTCCCCTGGCTCTATGCTCCCCCTCCTCCTTCTCTGCCACACCTACCCCCCCACACTATTATATGTGACTCACAAGGTCAGCCCTGTTTTCTTCCACCCCCAATCAACTGAAACACAGACACCATGGATTGAGCTCTTACAGTCTTATTGGATTGTGAAGAGCTCCCCTACAAACAACAGAGTCAAGATTCTCCATGCCTGGTAATTCTGGAACACATCATATTAGCTCAAGGCTACCAACTTCTGAACTTCATAAGAGAAAGTATAAGAAAAAGAAACTTCTGTTTAAGTTATTATTTTATTATTTAAAACAAAAACAACAAACAAAAACCCAGTTTCTGGGTGTGATGATACACTGTTAATCCCAGCACTTGGGAGGCAGAGGCAAAAGGGTCTCTGTGGATTCAAGGCATAGTCAGTTCCAGGCAAGCCAGGGTGATATAGTGAGACATTGTCTCAAAAAACCAAAAAAAATTCAAAACACAAGCTGCTAATCTTCACCCAATAGGAGTCTTCTTAGAAGCGTTTCTGTAGGGCCTCACTGCAGGGAAGTCTGCATGCTGTTGGCCACTTGAAGCGTGCTGAATCAGTCCTACAGCCTCTGCTCAGAGCTGACCATGTCAACTCTGCTCATGTTTCATTGGCCTAAATCAGTCACAAGACCAAATGGAGTAATGAAGTAGCCACACACAATCTTCCTGGGGGAGGACAGGAAATATTTGGACATAATAATACAATTTGCTCTAATGGTTACAAACCCAAGGCCCAAGGAAGTGAAGTGGCTGCCTGAGGTCTCAAGGACCATGGGAGGCAGAATTAAAGTCAGGGTTGGACCCATTTAAGCTCGATGGCTCTCTCCTTTCTAAATGTCCCTCCTCACCAAAGGAGCCCTTCAATGGCTATGTAATGACTCCCAAAGACGTGCAGCCTGGGCAGCCTGGGAAGTCAGGCTCACACTCAGCTGTTTGCAGGGTGTATCCTCTTCCTCTTCTTCTCTTTCTCACTTTTGTGTGTGTGTGTACACACGTGTGTGTGTGTGTGTGTGTGTGTGTGTGTGGTGCACATGTGTGTGGAGGCCAGAAGTCAACCCCAGGTGTTGGTCCTTAGGCATCATCCATCCACCTTGTGTTTTGAGACAGGGTCTCTCACTGGCCTGGAGCTGAGTGCTGTCGCCTGGCTGGCCAGCAAGCCCCAGGAATGCTCTTATTTTGCCAGCCATGCACCACCTGCCTGGCTGTTTTCACTTGGGTTTTGGGGATGAAACTCAGGTCCTCCCACTTACACATCAAGCATCGCCCCAGCTCCCTTGTACACTCACCTTAGCAACCACAACAGTCCTAACCTATCTCTTCTTCCCCACTTTTAAAAAAAGTAAATGTTTATTTTATTTTAAATTATACATATATACATATATATATACACATATATATGTATCCCTGTGGGTATGTGCATGTGAATGCATTACCTGAGGAGGCCAGAAGAGGGAGCTGGATCCCCTGGAGCTCAAGTTAGAGTCAGCTGGAAACTGAACTCATGACCTCTACCAGAGCAAAAAGTTCTTTTAACCACTGAGCTATCTCTCCAGCTACTCCTATTTTTTTTCAAAGCAGTGTGGGGACACATGAGTGTCATGGTGCACATGTGGAGGGCAGAGGGTGGATTTGAGGAGTTGGTTCTCTTTGTTCACATTCATATGGGTTCCAGAGATTGAACTTGGGCCATCAGGCTTATATGGCAATGTTTTATCAGATGAGCAAACTCTCTGGCTCTTCTTCCCCTCACTTGAGGTTGGCATTCTCCAGTGGAGAATGGGGAGCAAGACTGCCCCAACCTGAGGACGCATAACCAGCGCGTGAGGGATGTGGCCTGTGGCCTGTGCACGCAAGCGAAACAGAGACTGCAGTTGAAATGTCTAGTGGGGCCATCTTGGGAACCTTTCAATGAACACATTGATTTTAAGGACGTTGGCCAAAGTGGGGAGGGCAGGCACAGCCCATGCAGCATGCGGGAGCTTCTGTCTTCAAGTATTTTTTCCTGTGAGCTGTTTCTGTCCCTTCATCTTCAGGACCATGAATTTGATTTAACAGCCATCCTAGCTTTCAACAGTCTGTAGAGTTTTTAACATTCCAGCTTGTGCAGAGTTTTAAATTCTAGAACACTTTTTTTTTGAGACTGTCTCACTCTGTAACCCCAGCTGGACTTGAATTTGTGATTTTCCTGTCTCGGTCTTCTGAGCACTGGGATTATAAGTACGCACCACCATGCCTGGCTTCAGAAAGTGTCTCTNTGTGTGACAGGATCTCATGTATCCTAGGCTAACTTGGAACTTCCTATGTAACAAAGAGTGGCCTTGAATTTGGGGCCTCTACCACCCGAGTGCTGAACTTACAGGTGTGCTCCATTGTGCCTGACTTTAGAAATCTTTTAATTTTCTCAATGTCTCTTCTCAAAAGTTCTTTTCCATTTTTTGTTAACTTATTGTATAACTTTTGCATCAGTTCATTAAGAGATTTGCTCAGTTAAGGAAGAAGTGGCTGGACTGGGCGAGTGGCTTGGTGGGTAAAGCAATCGCAGTACAAGCCTGACACTCTTGTAAAAAGTCAGATATGGGGCTGGAGAGATTGCCTGGGATTTAAGAGCGCTCACTACGCATGCAAAAGTCCTCAGCTCAGTTCCCAGCACCCGCAAGGTGGCTTACAATGTCTGTAACTCCAGTTCCAGGGGATCTGACACCCTTTTTTGAGTTGCATGAGCACCAGCATGCACATGGGGCACATACATTCATCCAGGGCAAAACTCATCCATATAAAAATAAGAATAAGGAAATCTTGGAAAAAAAAGTCAGGTGTGATGGCATGCATCTGTGGTGCTGTGGTGAGACGGGAGAGGAGAACTGACCAGGACTAGTGTGTACAGAACTGTAGCCATGGAAACAAGAGCGATCCAGCTTCAAAATGAAGTGGAAGGAGAGAACTGACTCCCAAAAGATGTCCTCCGATTTCCATGTGAATGCCATGGCACGTGTGTGCCCATACTAACACACACATATTTATACATACATGCACACCCGCACAATAAATAAACAATAAACAAATCTTTAAAAAATAAAAATGGTCCTCAAGCAGATTAAAACATAACATGACTGTGAATGAGACAGATTCAATAAAAATGAAGAACCCCAGTACCATACACACATACACACATATACACACACATATATACATATACATATACATATACATATACACATACACATAAACACACACATACTTATACACACATGCATGCACATATAAACACATTACATATACGCACATATATATACATATATACACATATATAAACACATTATATATACACACACATATGCATACATACACACATACACACACATACACATATACATACATTACATATACACATACATACACATATCCACACATTCCATATACACACATGTATTTACACACACACACACACACACACACAACACAAACACACGGGCAAAAAAGGCACTGAGAGAAGGGAAGGGTAAGAACAAGTAAAAAGAAGACATTTGCAAACACAGATAAGGTTCATGGTTAGAATATACTTTAAAATTCTCTCAACTTGGTAAGGGTAGGAGAAAAACACACAAACAAACAGAAAAAAAAAATGGCAAGAGAAGCTGCGAGCACTTTGCAGAATGATGCATCCAAAGGACCAGTAAGGAGCTGTAAAGACCTTTGGCTTGGCTGTTCATGAGGGAAGTGGCAGACAAAAGATAGCCAGGTAAGGTTACGCAGACTGGCTAAAACTACATGGTGATGATCAAGTGTTAGCAACATGCAGAGCAATAGTTATCCCCACATGCTGCTGACAGGGGTGCAAACTGATATGACCACGTCAGGAGACTATGTGATGTATTCTAAAACAGACCAATTTCACTCCCAGTGCATATCCAGTAGAAACGCATGTACATGGCAACTTGGTGCTCATAGCAGCAGTATCCACACGATCCCCAAGTTAAAAACCACCCTGGAGGCCTCCAGGAACGACATGGATAAGTATGTTGGGCACATTTAGATGATGGATCAGCTGTAGCCATGGGAAGCAAGTAGAGGACCTTCACAAATGTGAGCAGGCCAACATACAGAGAAATATGTATTTTCTTTTTAATTTAAGATGGGGGTCTCATACATGCCTACATTTATACATTTTTAAAATATGGCATGGATATAAAAAGGGGAAGATGAAAACCAAGTCTCAGTGGGTTAGCCTCATTTGTAAACATCAAGGAAAAACATCGTAAAGGTCTAACCTTATCTACCTCTGTCTGGTCACACTCTCCCTGTAGCTATAGCCTTGATGTCAATCACTTCCTTCTTTTTTATTTTTATTTTTTATTTTAAGTGTATGGATGTCTTGCCTGCATGCATGTCTGTGCACCACATGTGTGCAGTGCCCACAGAGGCCAGAAGAGGGTGCTGGATCTCCCGGGACTGGAGTTACAGACACAGCTGCCATGTGAAGCTCAGAGTTGAATCCCTGTCTTCTGGAAGAGCAGCCATTCTCTTCACCACTGAGCCACCTCACCAGGCCCTTTCCTTGCCTTTCTTTCCGGTTTTACTACTAAGTGTAGTCCAGTTGTGTCTTGTTTTGAGCTTCACCCGTGGAATTATAAGCTGGGCACAGTGGTAGACACCTGTCATTCCAGCACTTGGGAGGTAAAGAGAGAAGGCTCCTCCTTGGCTACACAATGAATTCAAGACAAGCCTGGGGCACAGCAGACCCAGATCCAATTAANCAGAAGAAATAGACAACATCTGGGGAGGGAGGCTTTGATCTGACAGGTTTACATCATTCCAAGTAACTTCTAAGGTGACTATGTGTCATTTCCACACAGCTTTGCAATAAAGAAACGTCTAGATACATCTTGGGAATAGTGCTGGGAAAGACTTAACCCAGAATGAGTCGAGGCCTGTGAAATGTGCTAACGAAAACACAAAAGAATTTTGTAAGTCTCCTCAGAGAAAGTGGGGGAGGAAGCCGAGAGTCTGTCAGGGCTTGGGGCTTTCAGCTTTTGATATAAATAGACCATGGGGAGAAAACAGAGCCATTTGGCTTTTTACTCGTCTCGAGATTAACATTCATCCTGAAGAAGATGCTTCACAAAGATGGAATTAAAACCCAAGATGAAGAAATGAGTCCTCATGACCAGAGACTAATCAACAGTGTGAGTTTAAAAGTTACATTTGTGTGTGTGTGTGTGTGTGTGTGTGTGCGTCCACATGTATGTAAGTGCACATGTGTGCCACAGCATGCCTGTGTGGCTGTCAGAGGACAACTTGTAGGAGTTGATTCCCTTCTTCCACCGTATGGGTCTAGGAAATTGAACTCAGGTCATCAGGATTGGTGGGAAGTGCCCTGACCCTCTGGGTCACGCCATCGGGTCCCAGGTCAGCAGTTTTGTNAAGGGAGTCAATGAATGCCCCTGGAAGAGAACCCAAAGCCAGGCACAGAGAAGGTGAGCATGTCTTAGCAGGCAGGTTCCACTTGGTGCCTCCACAGCATCAGCAAGCAGCAGCCTCACCAGANGGGGTCCATTTCACACATGGACAGGATCNGAGGGCCGAACACACCAAGCACAGTGTGGACTGGACACACGTGAGGACGTGTACAAACCTGATAGAGTTCTGTAATTTCCTCTGAGAATGGGGGCAACTGCTACAAATGGAAATTAACCTGAGGCCTGCTGATGTCTGCATAGGAAGTGACCTTTCCCCGCAAGGATACTGTCAATTGGTGAGGGAAGGCCAGGTGAGGCTGCGGTCAGGACAGTGGCTTCAGGCGGGCTTGCTTGTTATTCCTGCGTCAGCCCCCTGCACATTGCAGCTGGAGGCTCTGCGCTATACCTTGTCCTGGGACCCAGGTTGGGGAGTGGTCTTTATCTGGAGTGGGGCTGGACATTGCAGCAGAGGGAAAGAGTATAATGAGTCATAGGTTGCCTCTGAAAGCGTCATCTAGGAGTGACAGTGTCACAGCTTACGTTCAGAGATGGTGGGCAAATGCCTCTGTATCCTGCAGGGGAGGATAAGGAAGTAGTTCATGGTGGCTGGTATTGCTGGCTTTCCCCAAACACTGCCAGGAGCTGAGCACATGGTGTGAGCTTACCTACAGAGGCTCTGGGCAAGAAGAGGCTAAGCAGGGCNTCAGCCCTAGGGCATCTCACTGGGGTCCNAGGGCAAGTCAGAGTCCTCCANCAGGCCAGCCNGTGGCTGGGATGGAATGAAGGAAGCAGATGTTGGTTGAAGGCAGGATTCCTGTTGCACCCATTGTCCACATCGGCCGCCTCCAGGGCCCCAGTCTCTCTTCACTTTTCCTCCTTCCTGGTCCTCATGGGTTGAANGCGCAGAAATCAAGTATAGCCGTCCCTACTTAGTATTACCCCAGAAACACACCATGCACAGAGACCACCTCAATCTATCACGACAGAGAGGGTTAAGGAGTTGCCAGCCTGACCATATAAACAGACCATTTCAGCTGTTTAAATAGCGTTGTAAGTAAGCATTTCTGAGCATTTGTGGACAACAGTCTGCTTGACAGTCTGTTCTGAGGGGGGTCTGAAGATGACAAGGTGATGACAGGCCTCGGGGGATCTGGGTGGTATTAGCTTCTAGCCNCTGAGAGGTGGGAGCTGTGCAGGGTGCAAGCACCCTGATTCAGAAAGCAGGTTGGCCAGGTCTGGTGGAACAGACCGCTTATCCCAGCTCCTCTGGAGGCTGAGGTAGGAGTATCACAAGTTCATGGCCTGCCTGGGCTGCAGAATAAATTCAAGGCCATGCCCTGGCAACTTAGTGAGAACCTCTCAACATCCAAAGAGAGAAAAGGGCTATGACTGTAACTCAGTGGGCAAGTGCTTGCCTAGCATATGCAAGACTGTAATTTAGTTTCTGATACGATGAAGGAGGAGGAGGAAGAAGAGGAG
The DNA here is from genome assembly GCA_001675575.1 of Neotoma lepida. Classification (NCBI taxonomy): domain Eukaryota; kingdom Metazoa; phylum Chordata; class Mammalia; order Rodentia; family Cricetidae; genus Neotoma; species Neotoma lepida. The sequence continues at coordinate 925,207 of LZPO01074928.1, read as the reverse complement.
GCGATCAGAAAGCTGAGAAACTAGTGTCTGGAGACTAGGTGGCATTAAGGGCTGAGACTAAGACATATTTACATGCCAAGGTGGCAACTGGCATGGCCCTCAGACCTACAGCATATGGAAATGATTGTGAGTAAACCCATCCCTCACACCCTGTCACCTGCATGGACCTGCCAGGAGGCCCTGGATGAAGTCCCCTTACCATAACCAGGGTCTGGCAGCCCAGAATAGGACATGGTCTCCAACAGGAAGAGGCTTTGAGTTCGCATGCTTGATTTCTGTGCATGGCTTTCTTATCTCTCAACTCCCCGAACCCGAACTCCTANGACAAGGCTGCCCAGNCTGATGAACAGCACACATGGTCAGGGTTTGAGTCCAATCTCCACGTCACACTGAAAGATCTTAAGGTAGATCCTTGTTCTGGCCTTGGTGGCCCCGGATGTGAGATACTACATCACAGATTTATGTTAAGATACAAGTTAGATTTAATAGAAAAGGCTTAGATCCTGTCAAANGAAGGCAGCCAATGAGCGCTGAGCCCCTAGCCTCTGAATTTCAGTGAAGAGTCTGGAAGCCACCCCGAGTATTTTTTGTAGGTGACTGGGAAAATGTGAGACTGGCTACAGAAAACCCAGGGTAAACGGAAGCAGGCTGAACACTTATAGATGTTGTGATTAGGCTCAAAGCAGGTGTTTAGGTAAGCAATTCAGAACACAATAGTGAAGCCCCAGATCAGTAATACAAGAGGGCTCATTCAGTCATATTCACACCAGGGTGGGGGGCTGGAGGTAGAGTGGGGTGGGATGAATTCCTCACAGAGGAGGAAGCTCCGTGGGAGACATGAACAGATCTAGAGGAGGTCTAGAACAGAAGTCTAGAACGGAGGTCTAGAACGGAGGTCTAGAACGGAGGTCTAGAAGAGGANCTGGGTGCAGAAACNGTGCTAAGCCAGGCAGAGCAAGTCCATTTCTCCACCATCTAGTGGGCTCCTGGGAGCATGAGGGTGATGGTGGAGAGCTGGCCTTCNGTTGATTTGCCCTGAGCTAAGTGTAAGTCCACACTGACTCAGCACAAGCNAGACACTTCATAAAGAAACCAGCTTGGCCAGGATGCACGGACCAGGATGTCCTGAACAGAGCCACGTGCCCAGCAGCTGTGCCTCTGTGGATGTCTCAATGTCTCCGGTTCACCCAGTGGCTTCCTGTGTGGGACAGGGTCCTTTACTCCTTCCTCTCCCTCCTCTCCTTGTCATTCACCACTTCCCAACATTACACTGTTTACTTATTTGATTTTTTTTTAAACTATCTGGTCCCTAAAGGGATTCAGAAAATGTCGCTCCAAAATATGCCCCTCTGGCATAGTGATTATTTTTTAGCTAAAAGAAATTGAGAACAGACTCAGAAAGTTCTTTCCTTCCCTCTCCATCACCTAAAACAAAGCCTCCTTTTGCCTTTTTGTAAGGGAAACTCATGTTTGTAAAGGAAATTTTCATTAATAAAGTTACCCAAACCTCATCAAAGGACACTTTTATTTGCCTAACAGGACAATATTATTNACCAGATGGCCTCTCCTTCCCCCTCCCATTCCTGTCTCCACCATCCCTGAGTATCCCCAAACTCTATTCCTTTTCATGAACTCAGGATGACACCTCAGCTGCAGGTCTCCCACTGAGTGTGCATGTATCCAAAATGGTTTTTCTCCGTACGTCTGTCTTACATTACTGTAATTCTCAGGCCAGCCAATGTTTTCCTCCACGCCTCTAGGAGGAAGAAGTTGATCTTTTCCCCTACAATAGAACCAGCTGGTACTTAAAAAAAATACTTATTAATTTCCTTAGTTAGGGAAAGACCTTATAAACTTAATACTGAGGGATGAGGCTGGTGAGACGGCTCAGTGGGTGAATGCACTTGCTGTACAAACCTGACCCCCTGCGTTCCTTTCCCGGAAGCCACGGTGGAAGAGAAGCAACCGTGGTTGTCCTTTGACCTCCACAAGTGTGCTGCAGCATCTGTGTTTCCGCACCCATGTATACTTATAACAAATATCTTAATTAAAATAACAAAGACAGAAAACACAGAGGAATACATAGATGAGATTCCTCATGCAAACACACACCATGTCTGACCCCTAGCCACAGGACACAAACAACTAATTTCAGATGATGCTAAAGATGACTATGGGATGGCAGCCGTGCAGGAACCGGATCCTACCCAGAAAGCTGTCAGGTGCAAGTCTTAGTGGGAAGGACAGAGACAAGAGCAGGCATTTGACTGCATTGTTGGAGGTGTCTGGGGTCTTTTAGTCATGAGGATGTTTTGTTTGTTTTAGGAAATCTCTTCCTTGTGGTTCAAGGGGACTTTCCTATATAGGCTGCAGCTCAGTGGCCACATTTGTCCCTAGAGACATCCTGGTTATCCTGTGCGTGGTGGGGCTTTCTCTTGTGATGAGGGAATAAAGGACGGGTTCATTCTCTGTACTGTTGAAAGGGAGGAGAGAAACTCTCCGAGGGTTAGAGGAGAATCCATGTGTCTAGTCCCTCCCCATAATGGTCATTGTTTCCACATCATTAAAACTGTCATGAAGACTTGAGATGTAGTCAGGTGAGGGGCTGGGGGCGCGGCTCAGTTGGTACAATGCCTGCCTGGCACGTCCACAGTCTTGGGCTTCATCCTTAGCACCGCACAAAGCAGGCACAGTCATGCACACCTACAATCTCAGTGCTGGAGAGATGGAGATGGCAGGATGGGAAGACTGAATCCAGGGCTAGACGAGACTCTGCTTCAGAAAATAAACAAACGAGATAAATGTCAAGTGAAAAAAAAAAAGCAGGTTCTAACACATTATTTAATGTCTGTTTAAAGACGTATAGGAGAGACTAAGATATTTTCCAAAAGATAACCTCTCAGTAATTATTAAATGTTATTTGCCAGTACAATAATGGTTATTATTTGATCTCGGGAATTCATGAGTGGGTACAGAGGGTCTTTTCANTAGTGCAGGAACCCCTTCAGATTGTCATGGTTTTGACACAATTACTGCTGTTTACATGACAACTGTTCACTTAAAAAATACGTCCTACACACAAACTGGAAATCAAGAATGACTTTTGTATGTCTATATTGTATTCTCAACACATTTTAAATACATTTTTAAAAAAATGTTTATTTTTATTTTATGTATGTGAGTGGTTACCTGCATATTTATCTGCATACGTGTGTGTAGAGTCTGTGAAGACCAGAAGAGGCCATGGGATTCCCCCAGGACACAGCGATTGGGAGCCCCTAGGTCAGTGTTGGNAACCAATGACTCTAGAAGAAGAGCAGTGCTCTAACTGCTGGGCCATCTCTCCAGCCCCATGCTGTGAATACTTAACATATATTCTCAACCCGAAGGAAAAGATGAACAATGAAAAAAAGAGAAGTGCAGAGAAGTAGCCAGGAAGATGGCTTGGTTGGGAAAGTGCTTGCCCCACAAATGTAAGGGTCTGAGTTCTGTTCTTGTCACCCATGTGGAAGCTGGGAGCAGCAGCTCATGCCTGAAATCCCAGCACTGGGAAGGCAGAAGCAGGGGGATCCTCAGGGCTCGCTGTCAGCCAGTCTAGCTAGGAACTCACGATCTCCAGAGTCAGTAGGAGGAACTGTCTCAAAAAAAAAAAAAAAATGGAGAGGGGATTGAAGAAGACAGCCAACACTGGCCTCTGGCCTCTGTGTGTATCCAGGCACACACATGGGTGTAGGAGGTGTCTGGATGATAATGCTAAGAAAACTTTATCTACAGATAGTTTAGTTATGGTTATTTTTCCCTCTGTATAACCTTAAATAATAAACATGTATAGATTTGAAACATTTGGTGCTATTTTCCATTAAAAATGGAACGGATTAACAGAATTAAAAAGACAAGGGCTCACTGGGGGGTTGAACTACTGATCCTCCCACCTCACCTCTGTGCTCCTGGGTCCTGGAGCTTACAGGTGTGTCACCTGGCTTTTTTTATTTCCCCCAGAGTCTCTCTAGGAGCCCAGGCTGGCTTCAAACTCTCCATCTTCCTGTCCCTGCCTCCCAGGTATTGGGATTACAGGGACATGTCACAGCAACTAGCTTGAGAGGATCATCTTGCTAAGTGCGTGTGTGCGTGAGAGAGAGAGACAGAGACAGAGACAGAGACAGAGAAAGAGAGGAAGGTGGGCATTACATTTAGAGAAGGAGCAGAGCAGTGTGTGATAGTAAACTGTCCCCACTGGGCTTCATATGTCTCCATGATGCCCCAGGCTACAGATGAACCATAATTAAATCANCCCTCCACCATCAGAAAACTTTTAAAATTACCTGAAAGGTAGGTCTACAAGGTAACTCGTAGGTTAAGATGCTTGTTGCCAAGCCTGATAGTTTGATCCCTGGACACACACAGTGGAAGCAGAGCGCCAACTCTTAAGTTTGTCCTTTGACCTTCATAAGAGAGCTGTGGCAGACACAGAGAGAAACAAGATGAACTTGCTGTACTGAGAAAAGGTGCCAAGCCATGTGGCAGAGCATAGATAAGAAATATGGGTTAATTTAAAATGTAAGNGTTAGCTAGTAACCAGCCTGAGCTATTAGCCGAGCATTTATAATTACTAATAAGCCTCTCAATGGTTATTTGGGAGTTGCTGCCAAGACACAGAGAAACTCTGCCTGTACCATCCAAAGAAACACATGTAATTTAAAACTACCCAAATGATGCTATAGTGAAAACATTTGTTTTCACTGTATAAAATATAAAATTTTATTCACGTCTTAAAGTGAGATTGTTACATACTGGTCCTAGAGCAAAATCTGCCTTGTTCCTGTACCTTATGCCTTTTGATGTTGTACATATTGCTGACCCCAGCATTTCAGGCAAGAAGAAACTGTGGTAATCAGTGCTACTCTTACTTCCAGCTCCACCACCTGCCCTTTTCCTGCTCAGCAGCCCAGCGCGTGGCTGCCCATCTCATGCCAGGCTGCCCGATGAGGTAGTACAGAGATGGTGTCATTGCCTCCAGCCAAGCCTAGGAGCAAAGGCTCGGAATTACAGACTCAAGTGCCTTCAATTACAGGCTCCTCAAGGCTCTAACTGGCAGTGTGGAGAGCCAGAAACAAGCCACCTCAAGTGGCAGGAGTAGCTGTTTACTTAGTACCTCCTCCTCCCTCAGCCCTGCGGGTCTGATTTGGGTCACCTAACAGCATTGCAACATGACCCTGAGCCACTCCACAGGACAAGCTTTGTGAGCCAGAACACACTCCCACAGACCTTTGCCCTTTGCACAGCCTAGCAGGCTGCCAGGCTGTGAGCCTTGCACACTGAGTTCATGGTCTACACTAAGAACCTTACAGCATGTTGGTCCTCTGGCCTGCTCTCCCTCCAGGATCCTCTGGTATCTACTTGGCCAGGTCTCACTCATTTCCTACCTTCCTGACTTCCTAACCCTTTGACGGACTCCACATACACTTCCTGTCACTCAGCCTCCTTTAGAGAAGGATTTATAGAAAGAAACACTTGTGTGGAATATTCCTTTACACTGTGTGAAGATGTGTCACTGTGATTGGTTTAATAAAAGCTAAACGGCCAATAGCTGGGCAGGAGTTCTAGGCGGGACTTCTGGACAGAGAGAGCCCTGGGAAGAAGAAAGGCGGAGTCCCTAGCTAGTCGGAGAAGAAGTAGAACAGGGAGTACAAGGTAAAGGTAATCGAGCCTTGTAAAAGTATATGGATTAATGGATATGGGTTAATTTAAGTTATAAGAACTAGTTAGGAGCAAGCCTAAGCTAAGGCCAAACTTTCACAATTAATAATAAGTCTCTGTGTCATTTTGTTGTGAGCTGGTGGCCCAAAAAGAAAAATTCATCTACAACGTACCTAGAATATTTCAAGAATCCCTCCCTCCAAAGCCACGTAACAAACTAGTTTGTAAATGGGTGAAGGGGGCCAGAGAGATGGCTCAGTGGTTGAGTGCATACCGCTCTTACGGAGGACCTGAGATCAGGATCCAGTACCCACATCAGGAAGCTCACAACTGTCTATAACTCCAGCTCCAGGGGACTGACTTCAGTGGACAACTGCACTCATGTGTACTCACACCGAGACATAATTAAAAATAGTATTACCATTAAAACTAAAAATAAATAGCAAAAACAGGTAAAGAATTTAAAATGTAAACCATACAAGAAAAAAACCAACAAATGGCAACAACAGGGTCTTAACTTGGGAAATGGGAAAAAATTTTTTTCCCTCTGAGACAGGGTTTCTCTGTGTAGCCCTGGCTGTCCTAGAACTCACTCTGTAGACCAGGCTGGACTTGAACTCACAGAGATCCACCTGCCTCTGCCTCCCAAGTGCTGGGATTAAAGGTGTGTGCCACCACCANTCCAGGTGGGAAATAGAAATTTTATACAACACTGTGATACTATCTCACACCCATCAAGCTGACACAATTTTCTTAGCCCAACAACACTAAGTACGAGAGGCCCCTGGTATATTTAGACAAGAGCTNNNNTTCAGATTTCAGATGGTAGAAGTGTGAATGGGATCGTCTATTTGGAGAGCAATTTCTAGTTATCTAGTAAAATTTAAACCTGCACAGGGTACGGAGATGGCTCAGTACACAGTCAGGTAAAGTACTTTCTAAGCCATCAGGAAGAGCTAAGATAAAAGCCAAGCGTGGTGACATCTGTCTGTGATCACAGTGCTGGGGAGGCAGAGAGAGGATCCAGGGGTTTTCTAGGTCCAGGTAAGGTTCTAGTTCAGCGAGAGACTCTGCCTTGAAGAATAAGGTGGAGGAGGCGCTGGAGAGATGGCTCAGTAGTTAGGATCTATATAGAAAGAACCTGTTGGTTCCTATCACCCATGGTCAGGTGGCTCAAAAACCACCTGTAACTCTAGCTCCACGGCTCTGATCCCTTCTTCCAGTCTCCACAAGCATCCCCAACCCCTCCAGAGTGAGAGACACAAATAAAAATAAATCTTAAAAAAATAAGATAGTGATAGAGAAAGACGCCCAGTGTTGACCTCTCTAGGTCAAGTGCACAAGCACGCACGCGCACACACACACATATGCACAGACACATACACACATGCACAGACACATACACACACATGCACACACACATACACAAATGCACACACACATACATACATGCACACACACATACACACACAGGCACACACACACGCACAAGCACACATGCACACACACACATACACACACATGCACACACACACATACACACACAAGCGCACACACACATGCACACACACACGCACAAGCACACACACATGCACATATTCCCTTCCCAACACACCATAAAATGCCCACAAGTACTGTGGTGGGTGAAGGCAAGTGAAGATTCTCTGTCACTTTTCCCATTAATGAGTAGAGTCTATTTCAACTTCCTCTGAATCTTTTGTTTTGATCGAAAGAATTGATGGGAACAAAACTGTGTAACCTTCCAAGACCAAGAAGCCTACAGCTTCCACTTCTGTGTCTGGAATGCTCCTTCTTGATGCCATGCCATGAGGAAGTCCCAGCCAGCCCTGTGAAGCTANGAACCTCTCAGCTGTCCTATGCCCAGTGAACCCCTCAGCGGGCAGACCCTCCCACAGGAACATGGAAACCTGGTAAATTTAAGTTGTTGTAAGCTGCAGGTTATGTGGTAAAAGGTGGCCAAACCTGAGTTCTACTCATAGGTTATATTCAAGACAAGCTCTCCCACAAGGGCACAGGGAGGCAGGTACTTACCAAAGTGTTCTCTGTGATGACAAAAAAACAAATTTTCATCAACAGGAATGTGGTTAAATAAACTGTGCATGAGTCACACTATGGAATACTATGTAGCTCATAATATTAATGAGTCAGAGGCTGGTGTGGCTCAGTAGTTGAGAGTGGGTTAAACCCCCAAAACCAATTTATTATTTAATAAGTTAAATAATAGTCATAGCTATATATGTCACCCAGAATAAATCTCAATAGTATATAATAAACAAATAGTACATGAAACAATAAAAGGAGAATGATGTATGGCTCAATATTGTCTTTGCAAACTTTAAAGGCGTGCACACTCCATACACAAATGTGCTTCAAGAACAGAGCGTGTTCAGAATGAGAACAAACAGATTCAGGACTCCAGTGTCTGTGGAGGAGGAGGGAGGACAGCAGGGAGGAAATGACTCCATCAAGAGCTCACAGGGAACTCCAGGCATAGTGGTGTGGTCATGCTCTTTTCAGGTCAAGTGTGGGACAGGAGTGGTATCCTGGAGACATTTGGCAGAGCTGGAATGATGGAATGATGAACATACTTACAAACTACAGTGAAAGAAAGGGGTAGAGAAAAGAGTAAACAAATGACCCCTGGTCTCCCGTAGTTTCAGGTCAGTGCTCTGCCCAAGATCCTGGGGCTGGGAATGCCGAGTCCCAGTGGCCTTATAGTGAGGGCAAGTCCTGGATCCAATTCGGACAGTCCCACTGCCTGATTCCCTGGCTCTGACAGGTACAAGATCTCGGGATTTGAATGAATTCAAGGTCTTAAGCCTGTTGCTTGTTATGGCCTGGATGTTTATGCTTATGTTCTCTGTCTGTCTGTCTGTCCATGTTCTCTGTGTGTCTCTGTGTGTCTCTGTGTCTCTGTGTGTCTGTGTGTCTGTCTGTCTGTCTGTCTGTCT
>LZPO01074928.1:883676-902283 GCA_001675575.1 Neotoma lepida | reverse complement strand
CTCTGGAGCCTGTCCTAGAACTCTGGAACTCGCTCTGTAGACCAAGCTGGCCTTGAACTCACAGAGATCCACCTGCCTCTGNCTCCCGAGTGCTGGAATTAGAGGTGAGTGCCACCACCACTCAGCCTTTTAAAATATTTTTTAAATTAATTTATTTTTATTTTATGTACATTGGTGTTTTTGTCATGGNNGNCAGATCCCTGGAACTGGAGTTACAGNCAGTTGTGAACTGCCATGTGATGCTGGGAATTGAACCCAGATCTTCTGAAAGAGCAGCCAGTGCTCTTAACCACTGAATCATCTCTCCAGCCCCAAGACCATGCCTCTTAAAAAAATGAAATAAGCCAGGCCAGGTGCCCCAGGCCTGTCTTCCTAGCTACGAGAGGCTAAAGTGGGAGGAAACACTGAAATTCAGGGCCAGTTTGGGTAAGTTTATGAGAGTTTACCTCAAAATAAAAAGTAAAGATAACTCAAAAGGGCCGATAATATAATTTAGCCAGCAAAGCACTTGCCTAAGAGGCATAAGACTCTAGTATTAAATCCTAGTATGATAAACATAAATAATTAAAATTACAATAGTACATTGTAGTGTTTANGGTATGTATACATGTGACAGGCAGCAACTATGTTCCCCGTGAGGAATAGGGGAGTTCATGTTAACATAGCTGCAAGGGCTCATATTTAAATAAAGGTACAAATAATTTGTCAATGTCCTTCAGTCTAGAAGTAGTGGAACACAGTATGACTAATGTCCAAATCCCCATGATTTTCTCCTTCATCAGACAAGAAAAGTGAGTAAGGCAGAGAGAATGAAACAGGCAGCAATCTGACAGCTTCCAGTAGCCTCAGAGGCCCCAGGGCTGCTGAACNCAGGATTCCCAGGCCTCAGAATCTGACCCAAGCACAGGGGCAGGGGCCCAAGCCAAGGGCCATCTTCTCATCCGGCCTTGAAGTCAGCACCCATGTCTAAACAGACATTGGAGTGCCAGGTAATTTCCNACAGGTAGAATATGTGATCATCACAGTGGACCCTGCCCCTGTCTCTGCACCCTGGCCAGGGAGAGGCCAATGGTCCAAGAACATGTCATCTAAAATAGGGTTGACCAAACTTGATCCATCAGTCTCTGTGGTCACAAAACAGGGATGGGGGAAGTATTCAACTACATGAGGCAAAAGGATAAAATTATCCTGGGAATTTTCCAGAAAAAAGTAATTATGGAAGGCGAGAAAGCAGAGGCCAAGTTTGCCTCGCACATGGCAAGAACAAGAAGCTCTGGCGTGTAGGTTTCCCCTTTGCTGCTTCCCAGCAGTGCGTTCTCCACTTGAATCAGAGAAGCCTGATTCTGGCTTTAGCCCCATCTGCTCAGGGCGGTAGACAGAATGATCTGGAAGCTTCCAGGTTCTCATCCTTACAGCTCTGCCCAGAGAAGAAAGGGTTTCTCATGGACAATCCAATCCAGCTCTTATCTTTTCCAGGAAGGGTTCTGACCCGCCTGTCCCACACGTCACTGTGTCTGGTAGCAAGATGACATAAGCTGTCAGACAGTTCTAAACAATGGGGTTTTAGAAACCTGTATTGTTTCCAGGGTGAAGATCCCCATTCCACAGACAGGCAGAGGCACAGGCAAGAGAGGGCTGGACCACCATCCCGTGACTTTTATCCAGTGAACAAAGCTGGATATTATATCAGTGCAATCTGGATTATAAGAAGCTATGTTGGCCTACGTGCCAGGTACAGTGGGGGGACCACATCCAGCGTATCAGCTATTTCAAAACCCAAACAGTTCTGAGAGCTTCCTTAGCTGAGCTCAGCATCCACAGTTGGAGGCATAGCTGGAATCTGATGGGTTCTGGGTGTGGTCACCACACCATCTGCAGATTCGGTCCCCTGGGGAGACAGCCTGTGATTGGGTAGGCTCTGGGTTAAGTGACATTCCATGGCTTTCCCCTCCCTTCTCGGATGCAGGCAGGGCCTGCCGGGGCTTGCAGCCTTTGGAGGGGAGAGGGATGTAGGAAAAGAGAATAAATATGACCAAAGACCAAAAGAGCCCTCTGAGCCAGGGAGAAGAGAAGAGGTCTTGAAANTGCTGGTGACTGCCAGAGGCCACAGTCACACTCAATTGTTTCCTGACTACACACATCCCTACTGACTAGGAGTGGAAAATGCTTCCTTATCTAAAATTCCTTTTTCTATTCCCATCCAAACTCTAGTCCTGGGGAAACTCCTANACATCTTTCAAAACATGTCAGTCATTTCCTCTGTGAAGCCCTCCTGTGTTGCAGAGGTAGAACCTCCCCACTGACACACCTAAGACTCTTCCAGAACAGCTGTAGCTCTATGGCTACAGAACCACCTCAGGGGTGATTTCAAAATATTCAAGTCCAGGCCCCACCTCATAAGAATCTGACTCAGGGAGTCTGGGGTGCGGCCAGGTGTCAAAAATGGAAGTAGACGTTCCCAAGTGTTTGTGCTGTTCAGCCAGGTGTAGGGACAGCTAGGCAATGCCCTGTGGAAGCCAGGCTTCCTCCTGTACACCAGGGCCTGACTCTGAGGAGTACTGAGGGAATGAGGAACAAAGGGAATGCAAGAGGGCCATGGGCACAGTTGGGGTGGGCAGTAGGGAAGGAAGCAAGGTTTGGGGGTGATGCTCCTGGACCATTCTGCTGTATTCCTTATNGGCAAAGCCCCCAGTTTGAGTTTGAGTCCTGATTCTGCCGCACACTAGGCACGTGTGCCTCAGCAAATCTCTCAGTCTTTCTGTTTCCTCTGACTAATAGGGAAGGACCTCTCCATGGCTTCTCCAAGTTGCATCCTGGTGCATGAGAACCAGCTGGAACCCCTGTGAACACGTGGCTGATGACTCATGTGTCTTGGCAGGAGCCCGAGTTCTGTGGTTCAAATGGCATTCCCCAGGTGTCAGTGCTCGGGGACCAGTTTTGAGCTGTGAGCATGGAGATCAAGAGGCCTCTTTTAGACACTGAGCGGAACAGATCCTCTGCAGTGGGATGCGAATGAACCCCTCCTATAGAGCAGATTATGCCAGGCACTGAGCCCCGCTGCTCCAAGGCCCCCCTCATGAAAGGAGACCCCATTTTCTCAGTTCTGAGCAACAATAGCTAGCTACATGCTGCCTACATCCTCTGGCTACTAGCTGAGGTTACCACACACCCAGTAACTTAAGACGCAGTCAGTGCATTCCCTGGTGGCAGTAGACGTCAGAACTTCTGAAATGACTCTTACCGGATCAGGTGGCTAAAGGGCAGTTTCCTGCTGGAGTCAGCAGGACAGGAGGTATTCTTGGCTCTCCNATCTCCTGGAGGCTGCTCTCACCCCTTGGCTTGGTGGCGCGTCCCTGTTTATGTTGTCATATTCCCTCCTCTTCTGATTTCTGCCTCCTTAGGAGAACTCTTGTGGTCCATGGAACACCTGGATAACCCTAGATGCTTGCCCCGTGTGAGGATCCTTAATGTTCTTGTCCCTGCCAAGTCCATTTTAGCACAGGANGCCACAGACTCACAGGTTCAGGGGATTGGAAGGGTTATATCTTTGGGGACCACTATTTTGCCAACTGACCAAGCCTTTCAGAACTCATGAGTTAGATCCTGACTGAAAATCTGAGGCTGCTTGCCATTCTCTGGGGGATCACATCTTCCATCAGGATCTCGGAAAAGCCCAGGCTTTGTCTGAGCTGCCAGCGGAGGTCATGGAGGTGGCTAGCTATTCCTCAACATGGGCCATCCTGGAGCCTCTGAGCAGCCTATGCTGGCCATCATGCACGCAGTTCACAAGAGCCAGGCCAAGGTAGCCAGCCTCGCAGGCAGCTAGAGAGCAAGGACAGAGCACGGGCCAAGAAGGCAGAGTGGACAGGTGCTGAAAAAGAAGATGCAGATGAAAAATAAATAAAATAAAAAACACAAAAGAGGGGCTCAGAAATAGCACAGTTGGTGACGCTCTTGTCTCGCAGGTGTGAAGACCGAATTCAGTGTCCAGAACGGACATAAAGAGCTGGACATGGTGATGCGCACTGCCAGCCTCAGCACTGAGGAGATGAGACAGGGGAACTCCTGAGCCGCACTGGCCAGCCAGCCTAGCCTAATTGGTGGGCCCTAGGTCAGATGGTGAGAGTAAAGGCAAACAGAGCAAGCCCACGGCTTGCCTATCGTCTCTCTCAAAAGCGAAGACAAGCCTTGGCTTGCAGAGAGGGGACCAATCACCCCCATTGTCCTGAGGCTGAGGGTTTTCCTGGGAAACCTGGGACAAGCTGTTCACCCAACTTGCAGGGCAGCTACACAAAACTCAGCAGTGGGCTTGGCTGCTGTCTACACTGCTGCCCTAGGCAACTGGGCAGCCAGCCCAACCCCCCCCAGCTGGTTGGGTTCCTTGCAGTTACAAAATATTGTCCACATGAAGCCTTGTCTGTGGGTGACAGCTGGAGCTGAGTGGCTGCAAGGAAAGATGGCTACTGAGTCACAGTGCCTCAAGGTTTCTATGATTCAGGAGCTCAAATTTTCTAGAGTAGCTAGTGGGGCAGAGTTACNGCCAGGGTTCAGGCAGGGAGGAAAGAATTCAAATCCACAGAGATAAAACTTCATTGATGGGCCAGTGAGAGGTTCAGTGGGTAAAGGTGCCTGATGCTAAGCCTGATGACCTGAGTTCGATCCCTGGGACCCACATGGTGGAAGGAAAGAACCAGCTCTCCAAAGTTGTTCTCTGTCAGAGGTGTGCTTTAGAGTGCACACACATGCACACACACACAAACTGTAACTCAAAAGAAAAAAAGAAAAACAACCTAACACTATTGAAAAGCCCAATTTCCTTCAGAAGCTTGCCATTGGGGAGTGGCTTCCTAAAGTCAAGGGTCCTCATGCTGGGGCCCAAGCACAGCTTCCAGGAGGAGGTGCTTGGGCTAGAAAGACCCTGCATTATCTGTCTGCCAGTATGGTGTCGTGCTCCCTAGCACATCTGAACTGTAATTCCTCAGTCAGGACGCAATCCTAATGATACCTCTGGATAGAGGGAAGGTGAATGTGTGTCCTTGCCTAATGCCCTAGGGCCAGACTTAAGGCAGCTTCTCCATCTGAAGACTGATTTGTGAACAGCTGAATTCAGGGCTGCATCATCATCCAGCCTCAGACCCCAGTCCCTTCNCTTCCAGGATAGACTCTCTGGTTCCCTAAGCCCCCTAGGTGACACACTCATCCTATTTGAATTACTTCTTGTNGGTCTGTGTTATGGACAGTTATAGTCTATGTGTATAACACACAGATACCCCACTAGGCTTTTCATNCTTTTATGTAAGTGATCTCATTTCACTCTCAAGAAACCCATTGTCTTACTTTCCATTTTACAGATATAGAAACTGAGACCTGGGAAGGTTGAGGAAGTGACTCAGGCTCACACTGAGTCAGGCCCTCAGCGCTACAATTTCTACCACAGTGTTCCTCACTGTAGCATGCTCTGGGACATTGCAGATGTGGTGAGGGGGGCAGTTGACTCTTGCTAAACTGCCACAGTCACACAGCACAGACACCCCACTGACGGATGGTCCCCATTACCAACAAGTAGATTCTTTTCTTGAAGACTGCCCCCCGCCCAGTCTAGACTCAGCATCTGAGAGATGAGGCCCTGGGTCTCCTNTGTGACTCCTCATCCTGTCCCTCATCTCAATGCGGATTGATCCCCCTAAGCAGCTAACANTGGAAGAGACAACTCTTTTCTTCTGTGAGAAAAGAGATGTACGACTTTGAGCAGAGACAGTTCCAACCAAGTAGGAAAGTGACNAATATCAGCTAGAGCCAGGGAGAAGTTCCCAGTCATATGACTGGCTGCCCTGACTGAAACTACATTGTCCAGGTATGGCACTTCAGTACTGTTTCCTAGAGTCTTGGAATCCAGCCAGAGGAGGGGACAGGGCTGGGCTCCAGACCTAGTTCCCTAATAGATGTCCCCCAAAATCTGTTTATTGGCTTTTGTAAAGTGGGAGATTTTTAAAGCCCCAAACTGACCCCAACTTTGGTCTCCAAAGGAAACACCAAAGCATTCATCACTGAATGCAGCTGAGGGTGTGACCAGCCTCACAGGCCATAAGGAGGGAGTGTGGCAGGGGAGTGAGGCAATGGGGAGGAGAGAGAGAGAGCAGACAGAAGGCGACTCAGGTATGTCTAGGACTGTTAGAATAGCATTATGGTAATCAGCAAAAGAATGAGCAAATGGGATGTAATAGCCTTGCCATTCCACAGAATTCTCTGCAGTACTTAAGAATAAGGATGTGGGTGGAGGGAGACAGTGCTGAGAGAGATGACTAGAAAGAGGGGCTTTATGGAGTTGGGTAGAAGCCTGATGCAAGGGAAACTCCCACGAGTCTACAAGGATGGCCCCCACTAAGCCTGCTGGCAGCAGTGGATGCATAGCCTGAACTGGCCATCCCCTATAATTGGATTGGTGACTATCCCAGTTGTCATCGGAGAGCCTTCATCCAGTGACTCATGGAGGCAGATTCAGAAACCCAGGGACAAACATTGGGCACTCAAGGAGTTCTGCTGAGGAGAGGGATGAAGGAGTGTAGGAAACAGAGGGGTCAGGAACGTCTCAGGAAAACCCACAGAAGCCACTAGCCTGGCTCATGGGACCTCACAGTCTGAATCAACAACCAGGGAGCCTGAATTGGATTGACCTATAGGCCCTCTGCATAGATGTGACAACAGTGTAGCTTGGTCTATATGTGGGACTCCTGACAGGGAGCAGGGCTGTCCCTGGTGTTTTGACTGGCTCTTGGGAACCTATTCTTCATGCTGGATTGCCATGCCCAGCCTGAACACAGGTGGAGGTGCTTGGTTTTATGGCAGCTTGATATGCCATGCTTTGCTGATGCCCGTGGGAGGCCTGCCCCTTTCTGAGCAATTATGGAGGAAGGGTAGATTTGGGAGGTGGGAGGGAAGAAAGGGGTTGGAGTGGGAAGAGGAGGGAGGGGGGCTGCAGTCGGGATGTAAAATAAATAAATTTAAAAAAAAGAAAAGAATAAGGGTGAGGGGTTGGAGAAATGGCTTAGTGGGTGGAGGTGCTTGGGCACAGTCTTATGATCTGAGTTCAGTACCCCGAAGGAGTGAGGATGAGCAAGAAGAGACTGAGAAATAGCCATGGAGGTTCCTGACCCAAAGCGGTCAGCTCTTGGCCTTGCTATCTGCCTGCATCTGTGCACCTGTAAGATTCATATTCCCCCACCCCGAGAAAAACAGCTGGAGAGAAGGCTGAGCAGGCAAAGGCGCTTGCTGCTGCACAAGCTGGGGACCTGAGTTTGATCCCTGGAATCCACATCAACAGAAGGAGAGAACCAACTCCATGAGGCTGTTCACAGGAGCATTGTGGTATGAGTATTGCTCATACCCATATCACACACACACACACACACACACACACACACAACACACACACACACAACAATCACGTTTTTAAAAAACAGCTTTAAGTTGAAACTTTGGTTCAAACACCTTTGTGTGGTAGCACATCCTTTCTCTAGAACAAAGCAGACCTTTGTAGAAGAGACCTCAACTTGGAGCCCCTAGAACTGGCCATTTCTCTAGAAAATGAGAAATTACACACTTACAAAATACCTAAGGAAACAAGCCATCCTGCCCTCAGAATGAGGCCCTGATAACACCTGATCTTAGGCCTCTGGTCCACAGGAGTTCAAAACATGTATTGTTATTGTTTTTTCTTTTCTTTTTTTTTTAACTTTAAAGCCACCATGTTTGTGTCTGATTTGCTAAGGCAGCATNGAGATGCTAATCCAGGGGAAGAGGAAGTTCCCCATAAAATAAGGGCTGGGAAGTTTCCAGAACAGCTACAAGGCATCAACACTCAGGTCAGTGACCCCGTTAATCCCACTCACAGCAATGAAAAGGGAATTCTCATTTGAACACACGGAATGGCACCCCAGAACACCAAGGTGAGACTCAGACTTTTAAAGCAGCAGAGAAGACATGCGGCCGAAGGGCTGCTTCATTGGATGTAAGATGCCAGAGGAAGGGTACCATCAATGTCTGGAGGGAAGTGGCTATCAGAGCAGAGTGCCAGCTGCAGCAAAGCCAGCACTCCAGTGAGGGTGAAGGAAAATATTTGTGGGCATGTAGAAGTATGAGCCTCTGATTCCCACTAAGGGAATTCCGTGATGTGACTTCTATCATTAGGAGGAGGGTGGCCCTGATCAGGTGACTGGGGCAAGGGGTAAAGAAAGTAGTAAATATGGGATAATGTGAATAGAAATGGATTGCATAACACGTATCATGGAGGGATGCACTTGACTCCGCCCACAGGTTACTGCCTTGGCTCTTGTCTTGCATCACAAGGCTACATTGATATTGTTCAGACTCTCGAGCCAGCAGGATTCCATGCTGGCATCACACAATGAGAAACATCTAGATGAGATTTGAGGGACAGCAGAGATACAGAAGCATCCTTAATTCCACCCCAGTAATGGAAGGAGTGNATGAAATATGGTGGAGTCCTGTGCCCAGAATCACAGGGGATTCTTNGGTAGTCTGACCCCTGCCTAGCATTCCTTTACCTATTTTGTCCCTCCAGGCCCTTTAACGCATTCAGAGCCAGATTTCCTGTATGAAGCCTCTGTCTGACATACCTAGTGTAATATCCGTCTCACTGGCTAAGTCAACATGAGGTTGAACACACTCACACACAGAGGGAGGAGGGAGGAGCTGAAATGTCTGGNTATGATAGCATCTACTCTGGAGGGAACCTCACGAAGTCAACTGATTGGAAGAGTTTTGTAGCATTTGAAGGAGGCAAAGGCTTCCATTAACTTCTGACTTTGATAAATTAATGCACGCTGTGTCTAGTGGGATAACCATTAAAATAAGAGTTTTTTTAATGTGGAATTAATTTTTTGGTAGATACCATTATTCCAAAAGGAGGAGAGGAAGGGGGAAACACAAATGAGACAGGCGGGAACAAAATGACAGCAAACTATGCTGGTGATTTAAATCGAACCTATACTGTATTGGATATATAATTGTTCTAGTCAGACATAAAGATTATCAGCAGGAATCAAAAGTAAAAATCAAACTACATGCCTTATACAANGATACATAAAAATACACAAAGGGACTGGGGCTGACATGGCTCACTGGGCAAAATATTTGCCTTGCAAATCTGAAGACCTGAGTTTGAATCCCCAGAATCCACATAAAAGCCCAACCTAGTAGCGCCTGTAAATCTCAGTACATTTCTACTAGGAGATGGGTGGGAGACAGGATGTCACTGGAAGCTCCTGGGTCAGCAAGCCTGGAGTACACAGCAGTAAACAAGANAAACCCTGTCTCAAACGAGGTAGAAAAAGAGGTCTGAGAGTCAAGAGTATCCTCTGACCTCTACATACATGCTGTGGTGTGACATGCGCGTGCACACACAATACACACACTTATGCACCCTCACACACACATACACACTAACACACATACACTCACACACACTCATACACACATCTACACAAACATTCACACACACACACAAATACTANAAAGAATGGATGAATATCAAATGATAGAATATGATGACACACCCTCACACACACACACAGTCTATCACACACTTACATTCACACACAAATACATAAAGAATGACTATCAAACAATAGAATACGATAACACATACAAACCTTGATCAAAGAAAGTCTTTGTGTAGTATGCTCATTAGCATTATACTTTATCTTTTTGAGACAGAGTCTCATTATGTAGCTTGGAACTCACTATGTAGATCAGGTTAGCCTCAAACTCACAGAGATCTGCCTGTCTCTGCCTCCTGAGAGCTGGAATTAAAAGTGTGAGCCACCATACCTNGTCATATTCATTTTACTAAAGTCAGATACAAGTACTAAAGAAAAAAAATGATAGAGGGTCACTTCATAACAGTAAAGGGTTTAATTTATCTATAAAACCATGAATTACGAAGTATATGCAAAAAAATTGAATTGAAAGGAAAAAACAAGAGTGATGCTATTTGTAGAAGATATAAATATTATTCATACAAATATGCTAAGTGGGGCTGGGATGTGGCNTGGTTGGTAAAGTGTTTGCTCAGCACTAAGAAGCCCAGAGTCTGATCCCTAGCATCCAATAAACCGGCACTCTGCGAGGGAGAGGCAGGAGGATTACAAGTTTAAGGCTATCTTTGTCTACAAAGCAAGTTTGAGGTTAGCCTTGGACACTCTTTAAAAATGANTAAAAAAAAAATATAAAAAGAACAAAATCTAAAGGATCTACAATGGACTAGTAGGTCACTAGGAAGTTTGAACTTTAGACCAGGCTGGGNAAAAGACTCCATCCCAATAGGTCAAGTGTTTGTCATGCAAGTACAAAGACCCAAGCTCAATCCCCAGGAGCCTCGTGTTAAAAAAAAAGTCTTAATAAATTATTTTTTAATGAGAAAGAAAGAAAAGCCAGGCATGGTGGCACATGCTTTTAATCCCAGCACTTGGGAAGCAGAGGCAGGTGGATCTCTGAGTTCAAGACCAGCCTGGACTACAGAGTGAGTTCCAGGACAGGCTCCAAAGTTACACAGAGAAACCCTGTCTCGAAAAACCAAAAAAACAAAACAAAAACAAAAACAAAAAAAGAAGAAAAGAAAGGAAAAAACACATATTTGGGTTGGCGAGACAGGTCAGTAGGCAAGCGTACTTGCCTCTAGAGACCTTAGTTAGCTATCTAGAACCCACACAGTGGAAGAAAACCAACTCCCACAAGTTGTCCTCTGACCTCCACACACACACTGTGACATGCAGAGGCCCACTTGAAATAACTGCAACAATAATCAATTCTCGGGGTAGTAAGAGCTTTAAGGTCAAAGGCAATGCTCTCAGTAGGNAGAGTGTCTTCAAGATGTCAGGATTTGGAAGCAATCTGTGAAGACATAAAAATGCATATCCCAGAAAGGAAGCGTTGAGGTTGACTGTATTAAAATTAAGAACTCGACTTAAGAAAGTGGAGAAAAAGTTCATCGAGAGAGAGAAAATATTTGTAATATGTTGAAATCAACCAGGGACTGACTGGAGTGAGAACACACACTGTGCAATCATGAGGACAGGAGTTCAAATCCCCAGAACCCACATAAAGAGCCAGGTATGACCACACACATACGNGTAACCCCNGTGCCAGTGCAAGGACAACTGGAGTNTGCTGGTCACCGACCTTACTCTAGGGTCAGTGACAGGCTCTCACTCAAGGGAATAAGGCAGTGAGGGGCAGAGGACCCCTGATGTCCTCCTCCTGCCTCTGTACACACACATGCGTGAGACTCACCTACCCACACTCATATGCATACACGCAGATATAAGAGAGAATAAAGTTTCTTTTAAAGAAATGGAAGCGAGGCATAGTGATGCACACTTGTAATCCCAGCACTCGGGAGGCAGAGGCAGGTGGATCTCTGGTTTACTAGAGAGTCCCAGGATAGCCAAGGCTACACAGAGAGATACTGTCTCAACAAAAAAGAAAAGAAATGGAATGCAGGGCTGGAGAGATGGCTCAGTGGTTAAGAGCACTTGCTGCTCTTGCAGAGGAGCTTGATTTGCAGAGGGTTTGATTCTTAGTACCCACAACCATCTGTAGCTCCAGTTCCAGGCAGTCCGATACTGTCTTCTGGCCTCCACAGGCATCAGGCATGCCATGGTGCACAGATATACATGCAGGCAAAACACCATATACACACAATAAAATAAAAATTTTTNAAAAAATCTTANAGGTTTTTAAAAGATGAAATGCTATACAGCAAGATAAACTAGCATACAGCAACTGTCTTCAACAACATGGATAAAGCTTNTGAATAAAATGTTGATCAAACAATGACTATAAATACTGTATGTATTATATTTGAACTTCTTTTGAAATGTGTGCATGAGCGGGCATGGTGGTGCCCACCTGTAATCCTAGCACTTGGGAGGCTGAGGCAGGAGGCTTGCAAGTTAGAGGCCAGACAGAGCTACATAGTGATCCTCTGTCCAAATATATATATTTGCACTCTGGGAAGGTTCCCACAGCCCAGGCTGGTTGGCTCTCTGACACCCTCCCACCAACTGAATTACCTGCTGGTGTGATGTGCTGGTGGGACCATGCTTTTGTCTCGGTCTTCCTTCTCTCCCCTTATTGGACCAGCCTTCCCACACAGTGCTACAGTGCTACCCTCTTCCCTGTCCGAGCCCTACCCTGAGCCTGCCTAGGCCTCTCCCTTGTTCATTTGAAATTCAATACCCAGCACTGGCTACCAGCTTGTTTATGGCTTCCCAGCTCTGCTAGGTCTGACACATGTACTGCAGGCGAATAACAGTAATTAATAAATAATAATGAATTTTGATTATTAAGCAATTAATAATAATTAAAATAATAAAATACAGTTCCTTTAAGAAACCAACAGCATAAAGTCTGGGAGAAACAGCTGTTAGGGACACATGTGTGAGATCCCGTTTGAAACTCATGACGGAAATAGCCTAGCAGAGGCAAACTTTGCATCTAGATACTTGGATGCTGGGAAGGGTCAGACACATGCATAGATAACAGCTAATGCAGAACACGCATGGCATGAAGGGCTGTGTAAACACACAGAGGACCAGGTCAGAGAAGGACCCTCGGGATCTGTCCCCAGACCACTCCGCCAGGGAGAGGCACAGCCTCACACAACCAACAAGGGAGAATTATGGGATGGGATACCAGGGAAGCAGGGTGAAAACTCACAGAGGGTTTGCCCAGGAGTGCNNCCTTCCTCCCCCATCCTGCACGCCTGAGGCTCCATCTTCAAGAGTCAGGCTGAGGCAGAAAGCCCACCACAGCCCATAAATATTTTTCTATTGACTTTTGTTTTAGTCTTTAACAGTATCCTATGAACTATTTCAATAAACAGTGTGAGGCAGAGGAAGGGAAGAACCGGAGCACCAAATAAATCTTTGACATGTGAATATGAGCTCCCGCCAACTCTGCCTGGGGCTACAGTGAGGAAGCCGGGACACTGACGATCTGCAGTGCACAGACCAGGCATGGATGTGGCCACTGGGACTCGGCCAGCATCTCCAGCTGAGTGGAAAGGGAAGGAAGTTTCCAAGACAGAGAGCAAGGCCAGCTGGAGGGANAGAGAGAAGAGGGATGAGGTTCAGCCAGTCTGAGGCCATGGCCTCAGAGGCCCTCAGTCCTCCCCTGCTGTGATGGGACACTTGAACAGGGAGAGACCTTGANTGCTGGGTTCAGNTCCAGCATTCACCGGCCCCTAGNTGTTCATCCCGACCCTCGGACTCTATGCCTGTAACTTGTAGATAAAAAGCAGTGCTGGTCATACAGGGCTGAGGTCAGCATTAAATGAGATCATTCGTGGGCATGAGGATACTGCTCAGCTGGTAGAGTGTTCGTCTAGCATGCAGGAAGGCCTGGGATTTGAACCCAGCACTGTATAAAACTGAGCTTGGTGGTATACAGCCATAATCCCAGCGCCTGGGAGACAGAGGCAGAGGATCAGAGACTCAAGGGTGTCTTGGGCTACAAAGCATGTTTGAGGCCAGCCTGGGCTACATGAAACCCCTCCCCTCCCCCTGCCCCCCACCCCCGACACAAGGCAGGGGGAATATTCACATAAAGTCACTTGACACAGGTTTGCAAAATCTGATACCTTGTGTGATTTTATAAGCAGGGCTTTTGGAGGCTCTGAGAACTGCCCATTCCCCACAAAGATACCACATAATCCCATCTCTCTAGAAAGGCTTATTATCCCCCAATTCCTCTCATCAATTGCCCACTTCCCACTCTCCCAAAGCAGATCAAGTTCTAGGAAAGCAGGCTGCCACAGACTATGAACTTACTGGGGGAAGCAAGCTGGGTGTGAGCAAACCACCATCAGGATTTTTGGGAAGGCAAACAAAACAGCAAAGGTGAAGACTATGAGCAGGTACAGCCTGGCCTCGAAGAACAAAGAGAGCATGGCCTCAATGAAGACCTAGACAAGACTTGGCTTAATTGGGAACTTTGGGCAGGCCATTTCTCCAACTGTGTCTAATGTATAAGGTATTTAATGGTGAGAATACTTTCAAAGAATCCTATGGTTTCCCAAGCACTCTTTTTCCCNCTCACACTGAACCCCAGGCTGGCAGGGATGTCACTGCACAGCCCAGTCCAGTTTGCACACACTGTGCAGTTGAACTTGTGACAGTCCTTCAGAGGTACTGGGATTGCAGGTGTGAGTCACACCACCCTGCCCTTTTAAGCACGTGTATGTGCAGGGTTTCATTGAAGCCTCTGAGGCTCGGACAGGTAAAGAGACTCACTCGAGGTCACAGCGTAATGGCAGATCAGACACCAGCTTTGCCTGTCATAGTCTCCTCTCTTTCTCACTCACTACCTCAGAGGTTGGGGCTTTTTAGGCCTGCAACCTGGCTTCCACAGGAACCTGTACTCACACACATGTGCTTGTGCATGTATACATACAAACACCCTATAATTAAATAAATAAATATTAATACAAATGAACAATGCACTACCACCTAGACCATCCAACAAGTATACCATACAAGCTTCCTGGATCGCAGCTGACCCTTCAGGCAGCCAGGGTGGGACACACACCAATCCATCCTCATTTATCTGCTATAGCTACGACAACCCAAAGTCAGAGAGTTTGTCAAGCAAACTTGCTCTCACTGTTCAANTGTCCAGAGACCAGTGAATGAGATCCCAGAAACAGACGGCATGATTCATTCATTCATTCACTCACTCACTCATTCAGTCCTTCTACCTCTATTGTGAGTACACTCTGGAGGCAGAAAGACAACAGCCCCCAACTTCAACTTGGGGAGACAGATGGGGAAACACAGAGGCTACACCTTTCCTCTGAGTACCAGGGGACCCAAGGACCTTGGAGCAAAGAGGCTAGGACATGAAGGGCTTCCTGTCAGGAAAGAAGGCCTGCTGGAAGTCTTTAGCTCTTGAAAGTAAGCAGTGGTGTCTTCCGACTCATTACTCTGATCATGACAGAGCAGATAGACAGACAGCCTGTGTGTCCTCATGTCTAGAAAGCCATGCTGTGCTGTCCACTTCCTCTAAGACAGCCTCAATGGTCAAACTGGCCAGACACTGCTAATAGGCCAGGTTGAAGACAGACCCTTCACCCAGCAGGAAGTGGGCTTATGACCACTGTATTCCTGCCACCAGCTCGGTGTGACCTGAAGCTATGCAATACACTCCTGAAAGGTTAGTTCCTCATTCTTCCCATAGGCTGGACCTCATAAGAATGAGGTGGCTGGTGCCTGTGGCAGCTAGTGTCTTTTAATCCCGAAGTCTTGAGCAAAGGATGATGAGTCAGGGCCTCTCTGAGGCTCCCAGGGCCTTCCCACACTGCAGCCAGAGGCAGCTGATGAGTTAATTCTTAAGCCTGTCAGCCCATGGGGAATAGAGGCAGAGCAAAGGGCAGGCCTAGAGACCTCTTTTGGAAATGACAAGATCATTTAGCAATCAATTAGCGTGGTCCCCAGGCTCAGGGCCTGCACGCCTGCCTGCTAGCAGAAAGAATGTGCTTTCTACACTGATTGGAAACAGATGCGCTGGTGAACGGGACTAGCCAGGCTGGGCCTGAATTCCTGGGCACCGGGCTGCTGGCTGGGAGATGGGATTTGTTATTACATTCTGGGCACCAGCATGGGGAGGGAGGCCCAGGCAACCTAGCTACGGCAACAGCCGGCCTGGGGAACGTGCACCTTCCAGGAGACCCAGGCACAGAGGAGGGAGGGATGTTGACTTTGTCAGCAATAATCTGGGATAAAATTAGTTCAGCCAAATACAGACTATGACTTTTGACCAACAGATGCCAAAATTCCAAACATGAGGCTGGTGAGGCATGAGGAGATGAGTGAACTGGGAGCTGAGCAGAGAACAGAGGACCCTGGAATCTTCACGGCTGCTTTAAAACGCCAGCCCCATTTCCTAGGCTTCGGCAGAGTGGAAGGCCCACCCCAAGCCCCTTACACACTACCCCATTTGTGAACAGCAGCATCCTGTGTGTCTGCTTTACAGAGGAGAAAACAGAGGCAGAGAGGGGTGGAACAAGTCACCAAAGGTCACATGGGATATGCAGAATCCAGTACTTGAACCTGTTTTCAGACTGTCAACCCGGTGAGGAGTCCCTCTTCTAACTCTCTCCTCCTCCCTTAACAAATGGAAAGGGAAGGCTGAGCCCCTAGACTCCAGCCTCACAACATGCAGGAAAGCTCACTAGTGTCCCCAGTGGGGCTCAGCAGCCTTTGTCAAACCCTGCCACTGACAGGTGGCTCATGAACTCCCCAGGCTGCTGGGTCTAAGCTCACACAGTTCACAGCCAGCCACTCTTCCTTTCTGTGAAGACTGAAGGTAGGTATCTGCAGGTTTGGGGCTGCCTGTTTCCTCTCCCTAGGTTTCCTTTCCCTTGGGTAGTCTCAGGGTGCCACGGTGACCCCATCATTATTCCTTGAAGCAGTAGAGCCTCTGAACAGATTCTCTGAGGAATCAGCTCTGCGGCCCTCGGGTTGCCACCAACCCCCTTCTCTGGACACAGTACAGCCCATTCTTGGCCTAAACATGGATGTGGGAGTCAACTGGGCCTCTCATTTCTCTTAGCACAAGATGGAACAACCTTTACNGCAGTGTTTAAGACAGTTTGCTGTTGTAAGAGTGATATAGGCCCACCACAGGAGTGAGCAATGTAGAACTGTCTTCCTAGGGGGCAGAAAACCACCCTGTGCCCCCCAGCCTCTTCTGCTATGCTTAACTCTACCTCATTTCATTATCCTGCCATACACCGTGTTCTGCTTTTTCCAACACAACACAAGCAGCTGCTTCTTATTACAAAGTGATGTCTCAGAGCCACACAGCATCCTGTGAAATGGCTGTAGTTCCTTATCTGCTTGTCTTGTTTGGAGTATTTCTATAAAAGCAGTTTTCCTTACAGAACTCTAGTTTTGTTTGGGGTATCTACAAGATGTCACCTACATTCTAGGAGATGGGCCCTACACTCCTTTTCTTTTCTCTTTTGTTTTTGTTTGTGGTTTGTTTTTTGAGATAGGGTCTTATGTAGCCCAGCCAGGCTGGCCTCAAACTCCTTATGTAGATGAAGTTGGATTTGAACTCCTGCTTCTCTCATGGGGCCAACGTTTCTAATTCCTCATGTGATGCTTAATATTGATTGTCAGCTTGACAGGGTCTAGAACAGTGGTTCTCAACCTTCCTAATGCTGCAACCCTTTAATACAGTTCTTCATGTTATGGTGACCCCAACCATAAAATTATTTTCATTGCTACTTCAAAACTGTAATTTTACTACTGTTATGAATAATACAAACATCTGGGTTTTCTGATGGTCTTAGGTGACCACTGTGAAAGGGTCATTTGAATCCCCAAAGGAGTCACTACCCATAGGTTGAGAACCACTGGTCTAGAGTCTCTTCAGAGACAAACATGGGCACGTATGCAAGGTAGGTTCTAGATTGGGTTGATTGACATGGGAAAAGTTACCCTAAATGTGGGTGGCATTATCCCATNGGCTGGGACCCTGAAATGTATAAAAAGGGAGCTGAGCACCAGCCTCCCTCCCCCTGCATCCTGACTGAAGATGCAATGTGTCCAGCCACCTCAAGTGCCTGACACCATGCCTAGTCCACCGCAAGGGACGATAGCCTCAAACTGCAAGACAAAATAAACCCTTTCTTAAGTTACTTTTCTTGGGTATTTTTGTCACAGTAACCAGGAAAGTAAGGAATACATCTTGTAGTAAAATCAAGCCACAAACACTCCCAGTAGCCACACACAGCCTCCATATTAGCAGGCAAGAGTTGAGGTTGCCACTAACACACAGACTGTGTAGGACTTTGGTTTTGTAAGCAGAAGGACTTCCAGTTTTGCAGTCCAGCACTGATGTGATCATTCTATCCTAACCACGAGCCAAAANCTGAACAAATGAAAAAAATCAACTCTTTTTGATTCTATCACAGAAGTGATGTCATAGGGCAAATTGCAGCTCCTCAGACTAGAGAGACAGACAGGTCCAGAGTTATCACTTAACCCATGTGCAGACAGCCCTGCAAAAACCAGTTCTGGGGCAGGACAAGATAAGTAATCAATGCGTGCTGCAGGCTCAGTGTGGATGAGTCTAAGGATGGAGACTGCAGGGGACTTGGTCAACGGGAAGTCCCCATATTTCTGCAGTTTTACCTACAGCAAGTTCTCATGGGGGAAATCCCTTTGTGTTTCCAGGAGCAGNNGAAGGAAAGTGGCCACTGTGAAATATGCCAGAAAGGGCCTGGAGAGTCACCTCAGCAGTTAAGAGCACTGGCTGCTCTTGCTGAGGACCCAGGTTCAGTCCCCAGCAACCACGTAGTGACTCAAAACTGCCTGTGACTCCAAATCCCAAACATCTGATGTTCTTTCCTGTACTTGTGTGTGCATGCGCGCGCGCGCGCGCGCGCGCGCGCACACACACACACACACACACACACACAAATACACAAATATATCTTTAAGCTGGGTGTAGTGGTGCACACCTTTAATCCCAGTACTTGGGAGACAAAGGCAGGCAGATCTCTATGAGTTCAAATCCAATC
>LZPO01074928.1:804059-824737 GCA_001675575.1 Neotoma lepida | reverse complement strand
ACCTTTCTGTTGGTTACTGAGGATTAAGTAGAATACTTGCTGTGACTCTCTCAGCATGGGCCTGATATGAATTCAGTGAGTGAAGGCCCCTTTAACATCCCTGTGTGGAAACAGGAAGTGAAGTGAGAGGCTAGGAGGAGTAGCGATGATCTCCGGAGCCCAGGAAGGGAAGACTGATGTGGCAGAGAGTTTCAGTGACAGAAGGACTCCCTGAAGGCTACTAGGTCTCAAACCTCCTTGTGCAAGAAAAGTAAGTGAAGCCAGGTGTAGTGCTGCACACCTTTAATCCCAGCACTCAGGAGGCAGAGGTAGGCAGATTTCTGTGAGTTCGAGGTCAGCCTGGGCTACACAGGGAAACCTTGTCTTGAAAAAACAAAAATAAAACAGAAGTAAATGCTTCTCTCAGTGTGCACTCAGTTTGCCTAATACTCATATGCACAGCACAACTGATTAACAAGGGTGTTTGAGGTAGCACCCTGCAAAGTTTGCCTGGTGCCTTAAAGGAATCTGGAAGGGTCTCAGAGGAAGAAAGAGAGGNTGAACAAGTAGCAGCCATCATGCAGTTTTCAACGGGATATCTGAGAGATATTTGTTGACTGAATGATAGATGGAAGCGTTCCCAGAGACTAGACAAGAAAATTAACANAAAATTCTAGGCAAGAATGGTGAGCATTCCAAACTAAGGGATGGCTGTGGAGAAAGAGGAAGCCCTGACAGAGTAACGTTCTACTCAGTGTGCCTCACAACCACTGGGTTACTCTGGACTAGCTGGCCCTTGATGGCCGCTCGGTTAATTGGCTACTCTTCAACTCTCCTGTNTATGTGTGAGGCACACCAAGGCCGAAAGCACAGAGGTGCCCAAGTTAAGCAGGGTGCCCCCTGCCTACCACCACATATCAACAGCTCTTCACTCCTAAAACAGAGCTCAGTAATGTTGGATTTTCACACCATGAAGGCACAGACTAGGGGCTTCTTCCCCGTCCCCCATCCCTTCTCTCTCCTCCCTCTTCTCCTCGCCCCCCTCCTTTCCCTTCCCTCTCCCCTGGCTGGTAGGCATTTGGATCCAGTCCAGTTTCTCACTGGTTTGAATACAGGGCCTTCCAGGTCTGCCCGGGCCTGTATCTGGCTTCACTTCTGGCTCTTCTCCCCACATCCTGAGTCATACCAGGTGGGAAGGCTCCTCTGAAGACACTTCAGGGGCTGACTGGGCCACACCNCCTGGAACAGCCTCACCCTGGCAGTGGAAAATGCAGAGGAGGCACAGCTGTATGTGTGCAATGTCACCCTATGTGGGAAGCCACTTAATCCAAACGGTTTCTGGCACAATCTGATTCTGTTCACTACACTTTGCTATAGTAACCTGGTCACCACTCAGCATTCACACCCACCCCTGTCCTCTGTCTCATTGGGCACAGGCCAGAGCAAAAGCTGGCCACCTCTAGGTGCCCAACAATGGCAGGTGGCCTTGATGGATATTAACCTATTTCATACTGGGACTGGGGGTGTGGCCCAGTGGTAGAGTGCTTGCCTGGCATGCATNAGGTCTGGGGTTCTAGTGTCAGCACTAGCATACACACATACAAAGACTGAAGAAAAAACAGAGGATTCCATGGCCAAAACAAGATGTGAAATACAAGAAAGTGAAAATCAAGCAATTCTTTAAATCCAAAAATACACACACACACACACACACACACACACACACTCCAAATACATTTTTCCCCTGCACCACAAATCAAAGCTAAATTCTCCCACGAAATACCCAATGAGCTGTTTGACCTTGATCATGGGGTTTGGAGTCAATTAAATGAACCAATCCATCATAAGTTACCTCCTGAGGTGCTGATGCCTTTATGCCGCCACAGGACTCTGATATACTGGGTCCCTCCATGACCCTACATCAAAGCAGCCCCTTTCCAATGTCCCTGATACATCCTGTCTCCAGGGACCAACTTCATTCCGCATGTGTCTCATCATTTTAGAGTTTGGGGTGCTCTGACATCCCAGTTTTCCCGAACCAGAGAAGATTTTNAGAGCGACAGTTGCATGGTGCTGAGGGTCCCTCCTCGCTCCTTCACTAGGGTAGATGGTCAACGCTNGGTCCTGATGCTTCCAGTGGATGGTTCCCGGCCCAGAGTCCCCTCTCCATTTGTCTGAGTTCATTCTTAGGCACAGGGGAGCCATTTACCACTGTCAGCAGAATGCCCTAGCAGATGGAAAGACATGACCTCTGTGCTCTTCATGCTGAACTCAGACGGGTCACTATGACAGGAGTGTGAAGGCTTTGAGATGGAAGAAGGGAGCTTGAAACATTTTCAAAATAAATGCCATTTTAAAGTCATTTAAATCAGTCAGGTGTGGTGGCTCACGCCTTTAATGCCAGCACTTGAAAGGCAGAGGCAGGCGGATCTCAGTAAGTTTGATCCAAGCCTAGTCTACATAGTGAGTTCCAGATCTCAAAAAACCTAAAATTCATTAAACTTATACTATAATTCAGTTATGAGTGTCTTAATGGCACTGAAGAATTCTGTTCACTTTCTAGTAGCCCTCCTGGAACTCGCTCTGTAGACGAGGCTGGCCTTGAACTCACAGAGATCCACCTGCCTCTGCCTCCTGAGTGCTGGGGTTAAAGGCGTGCNCCACTACCACCCAGCACTTTTCTTTTCTTTTCTTTTTTTTTTTAAAGGAGTCCTTATCCTTTGGGAAAACTCACTAAACTATAACATGTAAGGTGATATGAGGTCAGATATTTGCTTTAACATAAAAATGAAAGCCAGGCATGGCATCACACCTATAACCCCAGCATTAGGGAGGCTGAGGCAGGAGGATGGTGAGTTCCAGGCCAGCCTAGGATGCACAGAAGGGAGAGAGGAATTTTCATTTCCAATCAAGATACAATAACAGAGAGCAGGTTTACTCTTGTGTCTGATGCAACCAAAGACAGGTCCAGAGTTTTTGAGCCAGTGGATGCCATTGACAAAGGACAGCAGTCCCCCAGGTCATTGCAAACAGGCAAAGTGAGCTATGGCTGCCGGGCTCACCCTAGAGGTTTCACAGGCAGTGATGAGGGGAGAGCCTTGAGCAGAAGGGATGTACTGGGGGCCAAGGCTACAGCAGCTNANTTTCCCAGGATGCAGCTGCACAGAGCAAGGACTCCAGAGATACCAACTACTTCCTGATTCTACCTGGCCCTCCCCCACCCCTCCCTACCACCCTAGCCTGAGCCTAGTCCACCTTCATCTCCAGAGGCTTCTGCAACACGGCTGCACAGACACACACCGCTGATGGGTGTCCCCGCTATCTACAGCACAGAACAGATCCACACCTCTGCATGTAAGCCTTTTGTGATCCGGTCTGTGCCAATATTTTCCAATTCTTTCTTTTCGAAATTTCTCTTTATACTTATTTGTGTGAGTGTGTGTAAGTGTATGCAAGTGTGGGCACACGTGTGGAGGTCAGAGGACAACTTGCCGGAGTCTGTGCTCTCCTTTTTACCACACGGATCAAACTCAGGCTTGGCGGCAAGCACCCTNGCCTCCTGAGCCATCTGGCAGGCCTCCCGATTTCCTTCTTAACCCTCCCCCACACCACATTTCACACTCCAGCCAGTGTAAACACCAGCAATTCTCTGAATTCACCAAGCTCACTCATTCCTGCCCC
This sequence comes from Neotoma lepida, assembly GCA_001675575.1. Classification (NCBI taxonomy): domain Eukaryota; kingdom Metazoa; phylum Chordata; class Mammalia; order Rodentia; family Cricetidae; genus Neotoma; species Neotoma lepida. The sequence continues at coordinate 821,077 of LZPO01074928.1, read as the reverse complement.
TGGGCTTTTGCACATAAAGTTTCTTCCACCAATTTCTTCCCTCTGTCCTTTCGCCTGACCGATTCTATCGGCTGTCACCTTAAGGCTACTTCCTCTGGGAAACTTTCCTAAACTGCAGAGGACTGTGCTGGGGAGCCTTCCTGTGGGTTCTCTAGTTCCACAGATCCTATTCACTGCCCAGCTCCCCATACCTGGCACAAAGTAGACATTCAATAAACACTTGTCTGCCTATCAGTGACCTAAATAAATTAACAATGCACAGGGCTGACTCCTAGCAGCAAGCATTCACTATCTGCTCTCAAAACCCACATCCTTGCATAGCTCTGGCACTCCTGGAAAGGTTGGAGACAATGCTTATTCTTTGGAAGGTTGGCTTCAAGCTGTGGTAATTTTCTTTTCAGTTGGCCTCACTTCCATTCCCCTAATGCATGCTTTCTAAGATGGCTGCACTCAAGGACTACCAAGGCCTGGTCTTACCCCAGAGATTCCTTCCTATTTAATGGTCAGGAGGATATAGCAGGACTCTCTGGGGGCTTGTAGTAAGACTTACCATCAATCCAGGCTGAGATGTTCCCTCTACAGTACTCACCCTTCAAATGAGATGCTCCTATTCACCCTTCAAAACCCAAGACAAATGTCACACCTTAAAGAATTCTTCCTAAGACAGAATCCATCACTCTCTTCCCTCCTTGAGTGTCCTAAAGTGGCCCTTGTCACCCTTCGTCTCCAATGCCCAGCTTAGGGTCTAACACACTGAGGTGTCCAATGGATATTGCATGAACAAATATGGGAATGAGCAGAGTCCTGAATCAGGCATTTTGGCTAAGGCTGAATGCTGGCCTGCACTGGGTAGCAGTCCCGGGGAAAGAGGAGTCTGAGTTATGTGCTGCAAGCCCAGAAATTACAACAACAGAGCCAAAGTGAGGCATGACCGTTAAACAGAGTTCTCTCATATTTTGCTGGTTTGGCTGCATGATGCATTGTAAAAATACCGACTAAATAATGAAACGTTGGCCCAGGAAGAGCCATGAATGAGGAGGGCTCCAGAAGCCATTTTTAAAGACAGAAGCACAGCTGTCCTTTGGGGCAGGGACAAGTCTCCTTACTCTGTCCTGGGTATATGTGGAACACCCTGGACATTCAGGAGGCTTGGCTGCACAGAGTGTGATCTGTGGAATGCAGTAGTTGGACACATACCCTCTTCATAACAGTAGAAATACAATGTAAATACTTCCATCCTTGTTAATTTTTGTAGCCACACAGTATGCAGAATTCATTGTTAAAGATATTTTAGCTGACCCAGTATATCAAGAATATCATTTAATATATAATCAATATAAGAAATAGATTTTAGCTTCTTCCTGCCCTAAGCTTTTATGTATTTTATACTCGGTGCATCTTCAAATGTTTGGCAGGCCCATGGCTCACAGCTCTGTGTTGGACAGTGCAGCTTTAGAAGATGCTGACCTGTCTTGCAGGTGTCTATGATGAATATCCCTTCCTCAATATGGCCAGAGTAAAGGCAGCTTCATGGCTGGCTACAGTGACATCTTGTCTTCTCTGTCTTAACTGCTACTTCATGTCCCTTCTGAAGCTACCCCTGTCCAAGATGACCTTCCAGATGGGGTAGGTAAGGAGGAGGTGGGTGCCTACTGGACTCTATCAGTCTTCCGTGCCTAACTGCTGGAGAGTGTGTGTTGGGTCTCCAGATTTACAGAGACTTTTACAGACTGAACGGTAGGATGCATTCATTTGCCTAGTCCACTATAACAACAGATCTTGATGGGGGTGGGGTTAAGTTCTTCTGAATACCCCTCCCTGGCTTGTAGATGGTAGCTTCTCCCTGCATCTTTGTGTGGTTTTTCCCTGTGTCTGTGTTCTATTCTTTTATTATAAAGACAAAATTTGTATTGGCTTAGTGCCTCTGAACAATCACATTTTTAACCCAGCAACCTCTCTAAAAACTCTCTCTTGGGGCTGGAGAGATAGCTCAGTGGCTAAGAACACTTACTGCTCTTACAGAGGACCTGGGTTCTGTCCCCAGTGCCTACATGGCAGTTTACTGTCTGTAATTCCCATTCTAAGGGATCTGATGGCCTCTTCTGGCCTCAATGAGTACTGCACACATGGTGCAGTTATATACATGCAGACAAAAGACTTAGATATGAATATAGTGGTGCCTGTCTTTAATCCCAGTACTCAGGAGACAGAGTCAGGTGGATCTCTATGAGTCCCGGGCTAGCCTGTTTTATATAACAAGTTCCAGGCCAGACATGACTACCTAATAAGACTCTATCTCAAAGAAAATAAAAGAGAAAGAAAGAAAAAGAAAACACTCATATACATAAAATAAATCCTTAAAAACTCCTTCCATGTATAGTCACACTGAGGTAGGTACAAGGGGTCAGGATTTCAGTGTGGGACTTGGGGGGAACTAATTCAGTCTGTGATGGAAGGGTCATACCAGAAACCAGGTAAGCTCCCAAAGAAAGCTCTTCCGTGATCCCTGGAACCCCAGCATGACGGGAGTGGCAGAGACCTGAATANACAAACAATATCAAAATAAAAACAACAACCAAGTACTCAGCATATTATGACTATAACCCTTCGCTCATTCACTACTGTGTCAAGAATGCTAGCTGTGAGTGTCACCTCTGGGGTGACATTCACCATCCTCACCCTTGGCTCCATTGTAATGGTGACATCTTTCGGATCTGGATCAAAGTCCATTGGTTCTACAGACCCATTCCATCTGTCTCTCCCACTTCCTTACTCTCAAGAAGTTTCCAGCAAAGCGGGTTTATGGAAATCTGTGTTTTTAAAGCTCCAAGGCAGATTCACAAGAATTCGATTCACCTTGTGTTGTAGGACAAGGTTAATTTTGAAAATGCTCACAGATTTCATGTTCTCCAAGTGCTTGTAATCCCAGCACCGGGGAGGTGGAGACCTATGGATCCCTGTGGCTCGCTGACCAGTCAGTCTAGCCTACTTTGTGAGTTCCAGACCATTCAGAGAACCTTTCAAAAAAAGAAAGCATACAACTTTTTAATGCAGTAGGTTGTCGAGATAACTCAGCTAGTAAAGCAACTTGCAACTCAAACCTGTTGGCCTGAGTTCAAACCTGGAACCCGCATGAAGATGGAAGGTGAGAACTAACTTCATGGAGGTGTCCTCTGACCTCCACAGATGTGCTGTGGTACATACATGCACACACAATAATAACAAATATTTTTAAAGGTGGGGAATACCTGAGTAACGACACCTGAAATCAGCTGTGACAGGGTTCAGAAGTTCACTGGTGACNTCTGGGATATCAGAACCCAACGGCAACCATTTTTGTTTTGTTTTGTTTATTTGTTTTTGTTTTTAGAGTCAGGGTTTCTCTGTGTAGCCCTGGCTGGAACTTGCTCTATAGACCAGACTAGCCTTGAACTCAGAGATCCGCCTGCCTCTGCCTCCTGCAAGCTAAGATTACAGGAGTGCACCACCACTACCTGGCACCAAGGGCAGCCTTTAAAAAAAAAAAAGATTTATTCATTTATTACGTATAAAGTATTCTGCCTGCATGTATACCTACAGGCCAGAAGAGGGCACCAGATCTCATTACAGATGGTTGTGAGCCACCATGTGGTTGCTGGGAATTGAACTCAGGACCTCTAAATGAGCAGTCAGTGCTCTTAACCTCTGAGCCATCTATCCAGCCCCACAAGGGTAACCTTTTTAAAGATTTTTTTTTAATGTGTCTGAGTGTTTTTGCATGCATGTATGTAAGTGCATCACATGCGTGTGCTGTTCTCAGAGGTGAGGAGAGGCATCATATATCCCTTAGGCTCAGGAAGAAGATAGCATTTGTTTTAGGAAAAATCCATGCATAGGACTCTTTATGGTAATGATACAAAGTAAATGTTCCTGTAACTATGGAGACAATCAGACAGCCATGGCTCCCAGGAACCTAACAAGGCCAGAAGATGCCAAGAGGACGTAGCCAAGTAGAAAATGCAGAGGCAGAGGCAGGCAGATCTCTGAGTTCGAGGCCAGCCTGGTCTACAGAGTGAGTTCCAGGACAGCCAGGGCTACATAGAGAAATGCTGTCTCAAAAAAACAAAGGGAAAAAAAAACCCTATACCAAACTGTGCCAGGCATCAAGATGACTTCCTGTTCATGAGAAGCTTCACCTTGCTACTGTGAGCTACTACCACTGACAGATGGCTGCTTCTACTGTCATGTAGACTAGCAAAGAACCTGGTATGTTGTGGCTCCATGGAATCATGGCTGTAGCTAACTGATCAAGTCTTAGTCCTGGCCCTAGAACAGACGAGAATGTGAATTTTGATGTCCTCACTAGAACGACATAAGAGGAATTTTTACATACCTGTAAGTCCATCATTCAGGAGGAGGCAGGAGAGTTGCAAATTTGAGGCAGCATGGGCTACACAGTAAGTTCCAGGCCAGCCTGGGTTATATAGGGAGACCCTATCTCAACAGACAAACAGCTGCTGGGTAGATGGCTCAGAGGACAAAGTGCCTGCTACACAAAGACAAGGACCTGAGTTTGATCTCCAGCACCTGTGTAAAATGCCAGGCATGGNGGTGTGCCCACCCAGTGCTGGGGGTGGAGATGGGGATCCCTCACGTTCACTGGCCAACAGTCTGGCCTAAATGGCAAGCTGTCTCAAATAATAAAATGGAGAAGTGATTGAGGACGATTCTCAACATCAATTTCTAGCCACTACACATACACGTTTATTTTATGTTTATTTTAACACTATTAAAATGTAATTGAAAGGTTAGCAACAAAAAGACATTGGACGGCTGTAAATGTGACAAATGGTCACAGTGGATCTCAACGACCATTTGGAGAATAAGAAAATAAAGATACTAAGCATGGACACTGGACTCCTAGTCAAGCAGGGCTAAGGGGTCACAGGTTAGACTTGCTCAGCTTACAGAGTGTCTTCTGTGTACCTGGAACTTTGTCACTGAAGTTCACATGGGATGACTGTTGTTTACATAATTCCACTGAGTTAGTTGCCTTCGCAGCGTTCAGCTAGTGTTTAAAGCATGCNTGGTGCTCTTGGTCTCATACAACCTGGGAGGGAGAGGTGTGGTGTTGCTCAGAAGGCACAGATCATTACACTGAGGGGAAGGTGTCAGAATTAGTCTACAGGGCATAAAATGAGGTTAGCAGATTCAAAGTAAAGATCCAGAAAAGCCTATGGAGAAATGGCAAAGAGCCCTCAAAGCCAGCGAGACGGTTCAGTGGGTAAGGCGCTTGCCATGCAAGTCTGGCGACTTGATTTCAATCCCAGGAATCCATAGAAAAGTGGAAGAAAAGAATTAACTCCACAAAGGTGTCCTCTGACCTCCACATGCTTGCCACAGCACACACACCCACAATACGAACACCATGTACACACACACCCACAACAATAATATAAATTTTAAATTTAAAAAAAAATTAAGAAATCTCAGTATATTTATAACTTTTTAAAAGATTTATTCATTTTTTATATGTATGAGTATTTTACCTATGTGTACATATGTGCATTGTGTGCATGCCTAGAGCCTGTGGAGGTCAGAAGAGGGCATCAGATCCCCTGGAACTGAAGTTAGAGATGGTTGTGATCCTCCATGGGGGTACTGGGAACTGAACCTGGGTTCTCTGCAAGAAGGGTAAGTGCTCTTAACCACTGAGCCATCCCTGCTCATATTTATGTTCTTGAGGTGTCTTGAGCAGAGGCTGTTTGAACCAATAGGATTAGTACCCAGTCAAGACTAACACAGCATACTGGCCTATATCTGGAAGTCCTGACTATAAGCCTACTCTATTACCATATATCGTAATGAGGAAAACCACATGCAAATGGTAGTCTTTCCAAATGAGCCCACACCAAGTCCAGGATGCTCCAGCCCAGGAAGGACTTGAGAGTACTTTAGGGCGCAGTATAAGCTGGGGTCATGGAACATGTCATCTGAAGCTCAAATAATAGAGGATTAACTCAAACCTGCTCACTCTAAGGAAAGNCTCAGCCAACACTTGTTGCTTCTCCCGCTGAGATGGATCAAAGTCTGTATGGCTGCTGCTCTACTGTGTGCTTGCTCGTTTATCTATGTCCACACCAGCTCTGTCTGGTTCACACCAGCTCTGTCTGGAGGGAAGCCCAGCCTGGANGAGGGTGAGAGTTCACCCTTTCACAGATTCGGATTAGGCAGAGTTTACAAATCAGGCCCAAGATTATTATATAGAGTTAGCAGGTGCTGAAGCTGAGACCCAGACCTCACCACAAGAGGGGGTAGAGATCCCTATTCTGACCCACAAGAAGTTACTTTAGTTCCCTTAGACGGAGACACCTGTCAGACCCAATCTTCCATTGCTAAAACCATGGCAAAAAGTCAGTCTACCAGGGCAGTTGAGAAAGTTGGAACGATGTTTATCAAGTGTTGGCCCAGGGCCCCGCTCCCACTGAGGAGCGCTGAGGAGCAGGGTCATGTGGTTATTTGCTATCAGACACAAACACTATTTTCTTCTCTGGGATATGGTTTCACATAGCCCAGGCTGGCCTCTAACTTGCTTGTGTCCAGAGATGACCTTAATTTGTGATGGTCCAGCCTCTACCTTCTGTGAGATGGGATTATGGGCTTACATAGCTACCCCCTGTTCATGCAGTTCTGGGACTAGAACCCAGGACTTCCCGTTTGCTAGGCAAGCACTCTACCAATGACCAATAGGCCCAGTTCCCAGACACAGGTCTATGACCTTGGTATGTTTCCAAATTCCATGTTGATGGCCCACTTGAGGGTTTGAGTAAGAGTGTGCAGAGAATTAAACCTATATAAGAAATCCCACTTACTTTATCAAGGATAATTCTGTGTGCATCGACCTCATGGAAATACCCATGGCAGCCATGGCAGAGTAGAACAGGATGAAGGTGAGCCAGCTCTGTCCTCAAAAGGGCCTGCCTCAAAGTTGGTAATGAAAGCTCCTTTTCTTTTTGCCTTCTACCAGGGAAACAGCTGACTAAGCCAGTGGCTCTCAGCCTTGGCTGGACCCTGTCCCCTGGGACAGAACTAAGAGATCNGGTTTGCAATTTGGGCATTAGAGCAAAATGGGTCCCCAGGGTGAGAACCCCACACTGGGCAGAGATTAAGTTCACAGCCAACTAGGTGGGAGGAGGAAGGTGTATGATGGGAGTTTGGGGGTCGGGAAAATAAATGGGGCTTTGAAAACAATGCTGAGGGCTAGGGTAGGTAGCCCAGGATACCAGCCCCTCAGAAATCATGATCAGAACAGGAGAAAACCCTGCCTCTGTCCAGCAACCGCAGGTGTCAAAGCAGACCTCAGACATCAGGATGAAATCGCTACCCTCAGCTGGAGACACCTCCTTCATTGTCAGACCCAGGGCGACATGCAAAGGCAAGGACTCCAGAGAGCCCTCCATTTGATGACAGCCACAGAGAGACCTCTGGGCCTCGGGAGGCAAGAGGCCTGGCCATCTACAAACAGTGCATTGCCATCTTGGATGCGAAGTCGGATAGCCAAAATGCATTAGCATTTTCTTAGCAACCCCTACAAGCTCCTGCGATGGCTGGAGTCACCGCACAGCAGCTAGTTTCATATGTTTGTTTTATGTGTTCAGTGCATAATGCGCACTAGCTGGCATTGCGAGACACTCGGCGGTAACACATTTTTACTGCCCTGTGATTTCCCACATGAATTTGACTTTATCGATTGCTCATAGACTGCTCTAGACAGCAGCCATTATTATGCTCTCCTGGCTCCTCTGCTTTCTCTGTGTATGCCCATCTCCGCTACTGAAAGGCTTCTTCCCTTGTTTCGGTCTCTCCTATATCCAGTCTTTCCAGTCTCTCAGTTTGTTTCTTCTACGGCTTCTCAGAGTCTGTCCCTTCCTTCCTTCCTTCCTTCCTCCTTCCTTCCTTCCTTCCTTCCTTTCACTCAGGCAGGGTCTCATTCTGTAGACCAGGCTGACCTGGAACTCACTTTCAATCCTCCTGCCTCAGCCTCCCAAGTGCTAGGATTATATCCCTACCATTATGGTACTTCTTAAAACATTTTTATGCTCATTCAAGAAATCTTCAAATGGCCAGGTGGTGGTGGCACACGCCTTTAATCCCAGCACTTGGGAGGCAGAGGCAGATGAATCTCTTTGAGTTCAAGGCCAGCCTGGTTGATAGAGTGAGTTCCAGGACAGCCAGGACTACACAGAGAATCCCTATCTCAACCCCCTCCCAAAATTAAATANATAAATCTTCAAATGTATAAAGTATAAGCAAAATCCCATAAAAGCACAGTTCTTAGAAACANATTTATGCTGTGTATTAAACTTAAAATTGGTAGTATGCTAGACATCATTTGATATAAAATTCTAACTTTATTGGAGACATTATCTCAATTGATAAGAGTGCTTCCTTAGCATGCATGGAGCCCTGGGTTCAATCCCAAATACTGTATGAATGGGTGGTGCGTGTCTGTAATCCCAAAACTCCCAAGGTAGAGGCAGGAAGAATGAAAGTTCAAGACCATCCTCAGCTATGTAGTGAGTTCAAGGCCAATCTGGAACACATGAGACCCTGTCAGAAGAAAGAAGGANAAAAGGAAGGCAGGGTGGAAGGAAATTTCTACCTTTCCAGAGATAAATTTAAAACTCAGAAATGCAGAGCATCTCACTGGCAGCTACTGGGTCCTCTGGGAAGCAGAGGCTGAAGGGCATTAGTAGCAGAAGCTCTCTTGAGGGACAGTAACATCAAAGACAGAGGAGGGGAGTGGGACCAAGCAGAGAAAGCCTTCAAAGCATGCCACATCTGATCTCATGAAAGGAAAGGGGTGAGGTTGGGGGAGCTAAAGGGCTGTCTGGGGTCACAANGCAGAGATCTCAAAGCCATGGTCAACTCAGTAGGAGAGAGACCTTGACTCAAAGCCTTCTAGGGTGCTTTGCCCAGAGACTCTCAGAGACCTGCACTCCTTGTCCAGCTCCCTCCTGGAGGGAGGGCTGAGCAGTGCTCTTCCGGGGGCTCCATGTTGCTCCCCATCACCTCCTACCCAACTTTGTTATCACGGACTTTGACCTCCATGTTGCCATCACTTTCATCTCTGGTCATTCCAACCTTTATAAATCAAAATACATGACTTCCTAAGTTTACTAAATGCTACTCTATTCTTGGCCTGGAGTGATCACACGACATCATGTCTAGAAGTCTAGGGGAGATGCAATTCAACATTTCATAATTACCTGACAATCAGTACAACCATGAATAACTTTTTTGTTTCTGATTTTCTTTATATTCCAATTTTAGGTGATAATAATTATCTATTTTACTTTTAATTAGAAAATATATAATGAACGTTTTATAATCAGCTTCTATGGGCTGAAGAGATGGCTCAAGAGATTGTTGCTCGGNCTGGAGAGGTGGCTCAGCAGTTAAGAATCCAGACTGCTCTTCCCGAGGTCCTGAGTTCAATTCCCAGCAACCACATGGTGGCTCACAACCATCTGCAATGAGATCTGGTGCCCTCCTCTGGCCTGCAGGGACACATGCAGACAGAATATTGTATACATAATAAATAAATAAATCTTAAAAAAAAAAGAGAGAGAGAGACTGTTGCTCTTCCAGAGAATGAGAATTTGGCTTCCAGCACCCACATTAACCAGCTCACAACTGCCTATAATTCTAGCTCCTGGGATTCTGACACCCTCTTCTGGTGTCCTCAGGCACCCACATACTCATGACATACACACCCAGAGACATATACACACACACACTGTCTGTGACCTCTCCAAGGTATGGTTCAGTGGAAGGTTTTTATTGTAGACATGAGGTAGAGGACAGCCAGAAGCATCTGAAGAGGCCAGAGCAGGGAGAGAAGCATAGTAGAGTGAACATGGCCCGTAGAATGGACTTGGCCATGAGAGGAAGGAAAGAGAGAAAGAGAGAGAGATAAAGAAAGGGAGTGCAGATGAAGGAGACCAAGAGAGGGCAAGAGAGAGGACTAAGAGGGGCAGACGGAAAGAGAGCACATGGCTGAAATAGCAGGGTTATAGGNAGAATGAGAAGCTGTGGGGAGGGAAGCCCATGAGCTAGGGAGATTTAGGGTAAGGGGTGGGGGGAGAAGTGCCAGGATGCTCTGAAATGTGTAACAGGTACTGTGATACTGAGGGAGCCTGGAGGCCAGCATAAGCTTTGGTATGCTAATAGGTACCACAGGTACCATTTGTCCCTTGTGCCAATGATCAGGAAAATGGCTCCTTTGGTAGTTCCTAAGGAATACTGGCTTTTGTCTAATGCCAGAATTTGGGGAAGTGAAGTTTACTTTGGACCTGACTCACATAAATAAAAATAATATAATATATTTTTTTAAAAATCAACCTCTATAGTTATACCTTTGGATTTAAAAAAAAGATTTTTTTTTCAATTTGCTGACTCAACAAATAAGAAATACAGTAATTACANTAATCATATTACTAGCTTTAGATCAGGTTGACCTGGTCCTGAACCAGGTTCTGGGACCACTGCCCGGTACCTGGGTCTCCTCTTTCCCTCCTCTGCCTCGGCTTCCTCCTCTGGGAAGGGAGACATGTGCCCTTGCATCTTAGCATTGCTTCCTTAGTGTGAAGCAATTACAGATTTCTAATCTACCCACGTACAGGGATAAGACAAAAAGAATGGGCTGTGGGTTTTATTCCGTAACTTATTTTTCTCATCAGAGTTCATCTCCTGAACTGAGATCAATGCACAGCCCAGGAATGCCCAAGCCAACTCTAAAGGAGACACTGCGAATCNTTCTCTCTAGACTTAAGCTTCCTGAGGGCAGGGACTGGATCATTAGACTGTTGGTTCTTAACATATGTCCAACAGAGGTGGGATAAACCTTCTTCAAACTGCAGTGAAGACACACTGGGAGCACGAGCGAGTTTGGNACACTGACTCAGACCAGAGCGCAGGGGAAGTTCACCCCTATTTTCCTTTCCTATGAACTTCCAAGTCCTCTGTCCTAGTTCATTTTCTGTTACTGTGATGAAACACTGGTCAAAAGCAACTTGGGGAGCAAAGGCTTTATTTCAGCTTACAGCCTGCAGTTCATCATTAAGGGAACTCAAGACAGGAACTGGAAGCAGGAACTAAAGCAGAGCCCACGGAGGAAGCTGCTTACTGGCTGGTTCCTCATGGCTTCGCTCAGCCTGCTTTCTTATGCAACTCAGAACCACCTGCTCAGAGGTGAGCTGGGCCCTCCAACACCAATCATTAATCAAGAGAGCAAATGCCCCACAGGCCAGTCTGACAGAGGCATTTTCTCAGCTGGGGTTTCCTCTTTCCAGATGACCCTAGCTTGTGTCAAGTTGACAACCTCATATTACTTTTTCCCATAATGCCTTCTGTCTAAGTAGATAACAGTTATAATCTCAGTTTCCTCAAATTATGTACCTATTTCTCAAACCATCTTATTGCTGTTCCTCTTCTAATTGAGAAGTCGTTCTAGATGAGGGCCATTTCTAATTACGTGCAACACAGTGCCTGTATACTAAATACTCAAAATATGTCTAATTATATGCAACACAGTGCCTGTATACTAAATACTCAAAACATGAATATATTACTACACAGATCAGACCTGAGGCCCCCCAAACCCTTTCTGCACAGAGGCAAGAGATGAAAACTTNNATTTCCTGAGTTTCTACTAAAAACCAGGCAAAAGGAATACAAACTGAGTTTCTTTTTGCTCTTTGACCAATGTCTGAGTTCCCATCATTAAAAAGCCCACTCTGCTAAGCTAGCCTCCGCTGACTCCTCAGTCCATCTTGAGGCAGTTTTCCTAAGTGTTCTTTCACACATTGCATAACTGTACCACAAGAAGTACTCCAATGGGACAGCCATTGTCATGCTTTCGTCCCAGNGTAACAGTACACTAGAACTCTCCCTTTGGTGGCAGAGGAACAGTATGATGTTTGACTGCCAAATGTCCATTTTTCATAAAATGCCAAAGCACTGGTCTATAGAACACCACATATTCAGCCAACCAGTGAGTGTCGCAGAACACAGCTTTCCCTGCTTGTAGTACCTGAACACAAAGCATCCGTTACAAAGANCTTGTAAATAACAAAGGCAGAAGTGCAGTCAATGGTGCATACACCTTCAAAGCTTCATATTTCATCTTCAAACAGCATCCAAACACGAAGTTTGCCAGTATCCAAAGAACTCAACAGACATTCCAAACGATTAAGTCCCTTGGANAGTTAAAATCTTTTCTGACATAGCCATTTTTTTTCTATGATTTTGATGACCATTAGTCTTCTGAACTTTGCATTTCCTAGAGGATTCAGCTGACCATGCATATATATTGCCATCTTGATGTCCTGGGGCCCTTTCTATTCCCNAGGGTCACACGAGCATCCCTCAGCTCAGGCTCAGCCTTGCACTGAGTATAGCCATTTTGATACCAAGCCACTTCACAGTAGCTAAAGGGCAGGACAACCCAAGCAGCCACTGGTAAGTGAGTGGAGATGATCAAGATGAGCTATATACAAACAGTGGAGTATTGGTTGGCCTTCAAAAAGAAGCAGATTTGTGACTGTTTAGTACATCCCTTTTCTGGGCTTGAACCAAGTTGCAAAATAATTTGGTTCAGGATTTTACTTCTGCTGATATTTCTCAAGGCATGTGTCTAGTTATGTGTGAAGTAAATGTCTCTAACTGCTTCTATTAGAGTGGGGTTGGTTGTTGCAGTGTAGGAGTGTGTGATAGGCAGGCACCCTACTCCTGGACTATATCCCCAGCTAGGGTATTTAAATGACATTAATTAAGCATACCATTGCTATCTGGAAACAGGTCTTAACTTATGACCTGATTATTAAACTGGTTTCTAATGTCTCAGGTTGACATTCCAAAGACATTTTCTGTTCTCAGTTGAAAATTAAAGCACANGCATCCAGGTGGTGGTGGTGCACACCTTAATCCTAGCGCTCAGGAGGCAGAGGCAGGTGGATCTCTAAATTCAAGGCCAGCCCAGTCTACGGATCAAGTTTGAGGACAGCCAGGATTACACAAAGAAACCTTGTCTCAAAAAACCAAGGAGAGAGAGAGAGAGAGAGAGAACTAAAGCACATGAAATTTAAAGAGAGTGGGAAAAAAAAGCTATGAATCCAATTCCAACACACACTGCAATATGGATGAACCTCAAAGACATGACACTAAGGAAAATGAGCCAGACATAAAAAGCAAAATGATATGATTGCACTTTCATGAGGTACTAGACAATTGCATCATAGAACTACAGGGATGGCCATGGAAAGGCCAGTTTAGTGGACACAGAGTTTCAGTTTGGGATGATGAAAAGCCCTGGAGGCAAACAGTGATGATGAACAACAGCAATGGACCTAGTCACGATAAACTCTGCTTAAAACATTTCAGCAAGTCAACCATGGTGGTACATACCTCCAGGCAGGAGGATTGAGAGTTCCAAGCCAGCCTGGGCTGTATAGCAAAACCCTGTCTCAAGGGGAAAAAAAGGTTTAAAGTGATAGNTTATATGTATGTTTTCAAAAACTTTTTAAAGTAATTTTTTAAAACCTCTCTGGAGCCCAGAGGACTCTGAGCTAAAACTGACCTAAAAGNCCCTTCCCTGAGGACTAGCTTTCATAGTTCACATAGAAGGTGCCATGCAAACTTCCAAATGAAGGAATCAACCAACAGTCCCACCCAGCTATAAAGCCTGTGAACCACAGCAACATCCAACAAGACATGATAACTCTAAGGGTGCAGTAGTGGCACACTTACCTTGGTGGTAACCAACAGCTTTTTAATTGGACTTAAGACCCACTCAAAAAGAGGGAAACCATGCCTGCTACTGGAAACCTAGCCAACTGCCTAGGGCTAGTAAAGTTGTGAACCTTGGANGAGGAACCAACAACTGCCACTTTACTAAACCAGCATAAGTCCTAACTACAGTCCCACTATTTGTCCGTACACCCACAGATAAGTGTAGTCTTCATCTTTGATCAGGAAAACTTTGCTCTGCAACAGATGAAGACCATTAACGAAAANCACACTAATCAAAATGCAGAGTTGTGGAGCCTCGTTCAACTGATACATTCTACAATACAACTCCTGCACCCAAGGCTCGGGGATCATTTCTGAAGAAGCAGATGAAAGATTGTATAAACCAGAGGAACAGGAAGTTTGCTATTAGATTGTATTTCCTAGAAATGTCAGAAGCTACACCCATAAAGTCTCACCAACACAGCTGCCTGAACATGAGCTGAACAAGGACACCACCATTAGGCATGCTGACATGCATGAGAGAACACCCACGCACATGGGGGGACAGCTCCTGAGGTCTCCACCCTACACAAAGAACTACAGGAACTAAGGAATGAGGGAGAAATAGTCTTCCCCAGGGAAGCCCACACTAAATGGTTGTTTAATATAAAACGGTCAGACCTGAAAGCATGTACATACAACAGTATGCATACTGAGCAGGTTATATTTATGTGTTCCAAAATATATGTATACATATATATATATGCATATATACACATATATGTGTAACAACAATTAAAGAAGAGACCATGACTTTGAAAGAGAATGGAGTGGGGGACACAAGGGAGGTTTGGAGGAAAAAAAGGGGAAGAAGTGATGCCAAAAAAAGTTTTTAAGGTTTTATGAAACATTTAAAAAGAAAAAGAAGAAAAAAGAACCTGTCCCTTGAGCCAGGTGTAATGGCGCACGCCTTTAATCCCAGCACTCAGGAGGAGGCAGAGGCAGAAGGATCTCTGAGTTCAAGGCCAGCCTGTTCTGCAGAGTGAGTTCCAGGACAACCAGGGCTATATAGATAGACCCTGTTTCAAAAAACCAAAATAATAATAAACCAAAAATAAAACTAAAAACCTCCCTGGTGGTGCAGCATTATTATTTGAAGTACACACACACACACACACACACACACACACACACACACAATGGTTAATAATACTAACAAATTTGGCAAAATTAGAAACAGAAAGAGCATATAACCCCAGAGGCAACATAGATTAAAAAGACAGAGAATAGATAAGCAACTCTATGCCAACAAATTTGAAAACTGAGAAAAACATTAAAAAATTCATAGGAAAATAACAGATGTACAAAGAAATTAAAAATGTGAACAGTCACAACTACTAAGGAAATTGAGCTAGTTTAGAGTAGACTAATAACTTGGATCCATCATTCCAAGGACAAGGAAGCTCTTTCAGATCCCAGCAAAGAGGAAACACTGATAGCCCATTCCAGCAAGTCAGCAAGAACAACACCAAGATGCACAAGGGCNATGCACAAGTGGAAAATGCAGAGATAATTTCACTGATGAATACAAATACAAACTCTGTAAAATTAGTGTGCCAGTTTGAATGAGAATGGCTTCCACAGGCTCAATTTTCACACTTAATATCTAGTTGATGAACTGTTTGGGAAGGACTAAGAGATATCGCCCTGCTGGGCAGTGGTGGCGCACACCTTTAATCCCAGCTCTTGGGAGGCAGAGGCAGGTGAATCTCTGAGTTCCAGGCCAGCCTGGTCTACACAGAGAAACCCTGTCTTGAAATTAAAAAAAAAATAAAAATAAAACAAAACAAAAAACCTCTCAGCTACTGCTCCAGCACCATGCCTGTCTGCTTCCCATTATGGCGATAATGGGCTAANCCTCTGAAACTGTAAGCAAACTCCTAATTAAATCCTTCCTTTTCTAAGTGTTGCCTTGGTTGGTCATGGTGTCTCTTCACAGCAACAGAACAGTAACTAAGACAATTAGCAATAAATGTGGAGGGTTGAATCAGTGGGAAAGGTGTTTGCCACCAAATCTGGTGACCTGACTTCGATCCCTGAAATCCAGGTAGTGGAAGGAAAAAATGGATCCCCCAGGTTACCCTCTGACCTTCACGTACACACCACAGCACATACATGCCACCCCACATCCCCTCTCACACATACACTAAGTAAATGAATGCAATAAACTTTTGAAAAGAAAAACATTTGAAAATTAGCATTGTAAGGATGGAGAGATGACCCAGTGGTAAAGAGCACTCACTGCTCTTCCAGAGGACCAGAGTTCAACTGCCACCATCATCAGGCAGCTCACAACTGCCTGTAATACCAGCTCTAAGGAGATCTGCTACTGTTGGCCTATATGAGCACCTGTATACACAGATGCATAATTTTTAAGATAATAAAAATATGTGTTTTTAATTAGCATTATAGCCCAGCATAGTGGTGTGTGTCTTTAATCAGGAGGTTAAGACAGGTGAATCTCTGTGAGTTTGGGACCAGCCTGGTTTACACAGCAAGTTCCAGGACAGCTAGGGCTACATAGAGAGACCCTATCTCAAAAATAAAAAGCATTGTATGAAAGAAACTTGGGGCTGGGGAGAAGGCTCAGCAGTTAAAAGCATATACTGCTTTTCCAGAGGACCTGACTTCCATTCCCAGCACCCATATCAGGTGGCTTACAACCACCTGTAACTCCAGCTCCAGGGGATCCCACACCTCTAGGCTCTGCAGGCACCTATACTCACAAGCATGCACACACACAAAAAAAAAAAATTGAAAAGAAAAGAAAGCCAGGCCCAGTTGTACACACCTTCAACCCCAGCACACAGGAGGCAGAGGCAGGTGGAGTCTGAGCCCACTATTGACCAAAGAGTGAGTTCCAGGACAGCCAGAGCTACATAGTGAGTTCCAGGACAGCCAGAGCTACATAGTGAGACCCTGTCTCATAAAAAAAATGAAAAGACACCTGACCAAATTGTNTTAATCTCAAGAAGACAAGATCATTCCTCTGTTAGATAGTTAATTAACTAATAAATTTGCCACCTTACCAGATTAAAGGAGAAAAAGCATTACATCTCAATAAATAAAAATTTAAATAAATCTTACTATTCATTCTCGATAGATACAAATATGAAACTTTTGTCCACTAAAATGCAATCTCCTTAANCTCCAGCAGCCTGTCAACAGCCACACTCTCATTTCAGGTG
>LZPO01074928.1:784939-800197 GCA_001675575.1 Neotoma lepida | reverse complement strand
AGATCCGCCTGCCTCTGCCTCCCGAGTGCTGGGATTAAAGGCGTGCACCACCACCGCCCGGCTGGCCAGCTCTGGTTTTAACTGAGACACCCTGCCTCAATGAGCAGAATGCAAGAACAATCAAGGGTATTCCCTACATCAGCCTCAGACTTCTACATAACACCCACATGTGTATATACCCACACACCTGTGCCCACATACATGGGAACATGCACATACCTGAAATGAAATACCTGAGGTGGGGGGAAGAAGAGGAGGAGGAGAAAGAGGAGATGATACAGCAGAGATTTCACTACACAGCTGCAGAGAAGCCAGGTGAGGACAGTGTGGTACCATCTTCACACTGACCAGAAAGGCCTCCACAGAACCAACACTTCTGCACCTTGACTTTGGGCCTTCAGAACTGTGAGAAGCTGAACTGCTGTTGCCCCAGCCACCCTGTCCAGTCTTTTGTTATAGCAGCCTGAAGAGACTAACAGCAAGCCAGTAAGCCACTGGGTCTACTAGTTCTTCTATTGCCTTCCACTCCAATTCTTGTGCCCATTGCTTCCTCCACATACCAGCTGCCAACCTGGCTGGAGATGCCTTGTGCCCAGATACACACAGCAGTCTCTGTCTCTCCTTCCTTTGGCTGTGTACTTCCTGTCTCCTTTCTTATACTCCCAGCAACCAATCCTGCCTTGCTCCATCCTATCACCTCAAGTATCTCAGATGCTTGAATCTATTATATTTTCTCTGAGTGCCAAGCTTAGCTCCCCCTTTCTAGAATTCTCTGTGCTCACTTATCAGACATAAGCACCAGATCCCTCCAGGAGCACTAGAGTCTTTTCACTGTAAATGAAAAAGACATCTGATTCAGACCATGGCTGAGATGGCTGGCATGGACACGGTCCCTCTCTGCCACCACCCTGTCTTGCACCTCTGTGCCTTTTTTAGTACAATGTTCCCAGGCTTCTTCTGAAGGCAGCTTTTCCCATGTGAAGAGAAGAGAGAACCAGCAGACTTTAGCCTAAGCAGCCCAGTTAACCAGGCTTCACAGGAACATCGTGAACACAGAATAACCCAACATTAACACGTCAAAACCCGAAAAGGACTGGAAGGNCCATTCGTGGGTCAAACATCNGCCTATGAGCCAATCCTTCTGGCCAAGAGGGAAGAGGAGTCTAAAGACCCTGGCTAGGTCACTGCCAAGGAAGAGAAAAGGCCCAATTACCACAAGGAGAAACACTGAGCAGATGAACACGTCTATTCTAGCAGGTAACACTTGTCCTGATGCAGCCCAGCACACAAGCCCCTTCTCCAGCATTGCCCCCCATGACTTCCACCTCCCAATGNAGGATCCTGACCCCTGTGCTGCCCCACCCCTCCCTAGCCCCAGAGAACCTGTTCCAAGCCGTAATCCAATAGAGAAGCACTAGAGCCCTTGGAAGGAGGGTAATGCTTTTCTTCTTCTATCATGATTCATGCAAACTTGGCCGTCAGCTTATGCAAAGAAAAGAACATACCCAAAGCACAATGCTTGAGTCCTTCCAGAATAAAATCAGGTCTCAATTTGACAGAACGGATTTAGTTTGCACAGCAAAGGGGAAACATCTCCTAGCTTTAAAGGTTAGGTTAACACAGAATTAGAACACAAAATAAATCTACAGGTGCTCCATTCTGGGAGACTAAAAATACAGTAAGCCATTCTTGGCAACAGAAAGTGAATTAGACACCTTGTTGGTGGGGTTGTAAACCAGAATAAGCCTCTCCGANAGCAATTTACCATTGTATCTTTCAAATATGAAAAACAAAACAAAACAAAAATAATCCTGAGCCAGATAGTGCATACCTGTAATCCTCAAACTCAGGAAGCTGAGGCAGGAAGATAGCAAGTCCAAGGCCTACCTGGGCAACAGAATGAGACCCTGCTGAAAAAAAGGAAGAAGAAAAGGAAGGAAGGAAGGAAGGAAGGAAGGAAGGAAGGAAGGAAGGAAGGAAGGAAGGAAGGAAGGAAACTACTATCTTTTTTTTATCCACAGATTTCATGGTCAAGAATATTTTGTAAGCCAACCAAAAAAAAAAATGGAAGATTTATGCAAAAATATGTTTACTAAGTTATTATTGATTATAGTGAAAATGTATTAAAAACACAAGATGGCTAAGTACATTGTGGTAAATGCTGTCCATGGACTTTTTTTAGTGATTAAAAATTATATTGGCTGGAGAGATGGTTCAGTGGGTAAAGGCATTTGCTGCCAAACCTGACAACTTGAATTCGATTCCCGAGACCCATCTGGTAGAAGGAAAGAACCAATTCCCACAAGCTGTTCTTTAGCCTCCACACTCCATCCTGAAAAATCAATGACTATAATTATCTAAATGAGCTGGGCATGGTGGCACACACCTTTAATCTGTTCTAAGAAGGTATAGTCAGGCACAGTTGTGTGAGTTTAAGTCCAGCCTGGTCTACATAGCTAGCTCCAGGCCAGCCAGGGCTACATAGTGAGACCCTGTTTAAAAAATAAAAAATGGAGTTCCAGGACAGCCAGGACTGTTACACAGAGAAACTCTGTCTCGACAAAACCAAAACAACAACAATAATAATAATAATAATAATAATAATAATAATAATGTTTGAAAGGCTATAAATGTATATGTGTATAACTGTATAAACATCATAGTATAGTGTTAATTGAAAAAAAATAAATTTTAAACCATTTATTGCCTCAGCTTTTTGTCACTGGTAACAAACTTCTTGAGAGAATCAACTTAAAGGAGAAAATCCTTAGATGGGTTCAGAGTTCCAGAGGTTTCCTTTCATGGTCACTTTGACCCATCNCTGTGGTCTTGTGCTGAAGCAGAAAACATTATGACAGGGAACACATGACAAAGCTTCTTCCCTCGGGGCAGCCGGAAAGGAAGGGGAGAAGAAAGAAATGTGTGACAAGATACATGCTCAGCCGCCATGTGGTACATACCTTTAATCCCAGAGCTTGGAGGCACAGGCAACCAGGTCTTTGTGAGTTCAAGGCCAGCTAGGACTCCATGGTACACAGGAAGACTCTGCCTCAAAAACAAACAAACAAACAAACACACTTTAAGGTGTATCCTCCTCCCATCTCTCACCACCTTGCTCCCAGGAGTCCATTCGATCATGAATGCCTCGGTGGATTAACCCCTGATGGGATGAACTCCCACAATCCAGTCACTTCTTCAAAGCCTCACCTCCGAACTTTGCTGCCCTACTATCTAAGTCTTTAACGCATGATGACATCTCAGACCCAAACCAGGGTATTTATAGAGCATTGTCACAATGATGTGAAAGGAAAGATGTTTATATAAAAACAGGAGGNGTGGTAGAGAGATGGCTCAGCAGNTAAGAGCACTGGCTGCTCTTCCAGAGGACCCAGGTTCAATTCCCAGCACCCACATGGCAGCTCACAATTGTCTGTAACTCCAGTTGCAAGGGATATGATGCCCTCTTCTGCAGGCACCAGACATACACATGNTGCACAGACATGCATGTAGGCAAGACATGAATAC
This sequence comes from Neotoma lepida, assembly GCA_001675575.1. NCBI lineage: Eukaryota > Metazoa > Chordata > Mammalia > Rodentia > Cricetidae > Neotoma > Neotoma lepida. The sequence continues at coordinate 796,672 of LZPO01074928.1, read as the reverse complement.
ACATAAAATAAAAATAAATGTAAAGATGTATATGCTTGTTTTTTAAAAAATTAAACATTTAGTTGGGTGTAGTGATACAAACTTATAATCCCAGCATTTGGGAGGTAGAGACAGGGGGATGAAGAGTTCAAGATCAGTCTTGGCTATGTGAGGCCCTGTCTCAGAAAACAAAACAACAGCAAACAAACAAAAAACCTTTTAGCAAGGCTTTTAGCAAGGCATAGTGGTGCAGGCATGTAATCCTATCCCTCAGGAAGCTGAGTCAGGAGGATTAACACTGAGGAGAGCCCACGTTCCATGGCCTGTACCAGGTATCCTAGTTTCCTCTCTGTTGCTGTGATAAAACAGTGACCAAAAGCAACTTAAGGGAAGAAAGGATCTGTTTGGCTTATACTTCCAGGTCATAGTTCATCATTGAGGGAAGTCAAAGAAAGAACCCAAGAAGAGACCCTGAAGCAGAAACCATGGAGAAATTCTGCTTGATGGCAGGCTCCCACACTCATACTTAGCTAGATTTTTAATGGTTTATTTAACTTTATGTGCATTGGTGTGAAGGTGTCAGATCTCTTGGAACAGGAGTTATAGACCGTTGTGAGTTGCCATGTGGTTGCTGAGAATTGAACCTGGGTCCTCTGGACAAGCAGCCAGTGCTCCTAACCCCTGAGCCATCTCCAGCCATATATATATATATATATATATATATATATCTCCCAGGACTACCTGCCCAGGGAATGGTGGGCTGTGTCTTTCTATATCAATTAACAATCAAAAGACAATGCACAGACATGCCCACAAACCAATCTGACAAAGACAATTTCTCAATGAAGACTTTTCTCAGGTGATTCTAGGCTGTGTCAAGTGGGCAGTTTGTTGGAACTAGGGACACCAGGCTAGCCAAAACTATATGGCAAGACCTTGTCTCAAAAAATAAAATAAAGTTAAAAATTATGTTAAGAAGCTGATAACGTGTTGGGCAGTGGTGGCGCATACCTTATTCCTAGCACTTTGGAGGCAGCAGCAGGTGGATCTCTGAGTCTGAGGCCAGCCTGGTCTACAGAGTGAGTTTCAGGACAGCCAGGGCTNNTACACAGAGAAATCTTGTCTCAAAAAATATGTATATCAAAATTATAATAAACTAAACTATAAGTGTTTGGGGCATAGCTCAGAGGTAGGATATAGTTCATAGCCCTGTACTCCATCCCCAGTAATAATAATTGTTGTTGTTATAACTTNTACCATCCATCTTTATAGTCCAAGTGCAAAGGGTAGAAATAGGGGAACACACAGTCAATATCAGGTCTCACACTTTTTGGCTCCATGACGCTTCATGAACCAAGTCTGCTGTGGTTTCGTAATTCCTTTTTGCTTTTCTGCCTCGGCAACAGCCTCAGCTGAGGATGACACTTAGCTCATAAGTCATCCCAAAGGAAACTGCATCTCTAGCACCCAGTCCAGCCACAGCTAAAGACAAGACTCCCCTGTCAATTGATACCACCTTTTAGCAAGCAATTCGCCCGAATGAATCTGAAGCTATAAAAGGTGTTTGCACCCTCTGACTTCTTGCATCCTCGAAGGGCGGGAGCAATGTGAAATACTGGAGGAACATGGACAGAGCTCTTAATTAAGGATGGAATGTAGCCATTAAAAAGTTATGATTACAAATAGCNTGTAACAGCATGGGGAAACGCTTCTGGCACAGTGCTGAGGAGAGAGAACACAGAACTTTAGGGATTCTGTAATTATGCCTGCCTAAGAAAANACACGTGGAAAAACCCTGAAAAGAGCATACTCAAGGGCTGGCCATACTCCTGTTCAAGTAGTGGAATAATGAGTCTTTCTCTTTTTTACCTGTCTCTTATACACATCTAGATGTGTATAAGAGACAGGTGCAAAGTAGTGGAATAATGAGTCTTTCTCTTTTTCTCTGTCCCAGAGTGTATTATAATGTGTTAATTTTAAAAATAATAAATTTGAGACTGGAGAGATGGCTCACTGATTAAAAGCATTTGTTGCTCTTGCAGAGGACCCAAGTTCTGTTCCCAGCCCCCACAATGGGTGGCTCACAAGCGTCTGTAACTTCAGCCTCTGACCCCCAAAGCACCTGCACTCATGTGAACAAACCTACACACACACACACACATACACACACCAAAAAAAATGAAAAATAAAAGTAAAGTCAGGCATAATGGCATTTGCCTTCATACTCAGCACAGGAGAGCCAGAGGCAGGCTGATCTCTATGAGTTTGGGGCCAGCCTGGTTTACATAGCAAGTTCCAAGTCACAGAGTAAGACCCTTTCTAAAAAATAATAATCACCGGGCATTGTGGTGCATACCTTTAGTCCCAGCACTCAGGAGGCAGAGGCAGGCAGATCTCTGAGTTTGAGGCCAGCCTGGTCTACACAGTGAGTTCCAGGACAGCCAATGTTACACAAAGAAATCCTGTCTCAAAAAAACCAATAATAATAAAAAATAAATAAATAAATAAATAAATCTTTTAAAATAATAACAGGAGCTGAAGAGATAGCTCAGAGGTTAAGAGCACTGAGTTCAGTTCCTAGCACCCATATGGTCATTCTCAACCACCTGTAGCTACAGTTCCAGTGGATCTGATGTCCTCTTCTGGATTCCAGTGGGACCAGGTATGCACATGGCACACAGACATATATAGAGGCAAAAACCCACACCCAAACATACAATAAAATTTTTTAATTAAAAAGTTAATAATGATAATAATATATTCATAATTCTTTGAAAATAGGAAGTCTATCCATGGAGAATGATCCTATTTCCTTTTGGAAAAAATAAAGCCTTTGTATATGTCATTATTATCTATTGAGGAACCATTTTATATTTTATATTTTATATTCTATATTTTAATTCAGTGAACCAAATGAATCTGAAACCCTTATGACCATTTGGCAAGTAGGTGAAAGTGAGGTTCAGAGAAGTTTAAATGACATAGTGGGAGATGACAGCACCAGGATCAAGACCCAGTTCTTCCCACAGCATCTCCATAACTACCCAAAGCAATTCTGTCTCGTGTGTGCCAGAAAGAATGCTAGCATTTTATATGCATGTTCTCATGTAATAACCCTGCCAATTTAAATTCTGTCCTCACTGTTTAAATTAAGATATCAGCAGCTAAGGGAGGTTGAGTCACCTACTAGATACACCAAAGTTGGAACATGGCTAAGTGGACAGTCTAAGCCAGGTGCATCTGTGTCNGTAGCCATAACACTGCTATGATCACCATGATAAGAAATGCCCAGAAACTTCNAGATCAATACACAGGGTACCCTNCCCCTGATGCAGCCATCACCTAAAGGGGAGTGTCTTACAAGAAGGACATCTGAGGAGGTGGGTTCCCAGGCTGCCCTGAGCTGGTCAGACTGGCTCTGCTGTCATTTCTGTACCTGAGGCCTCAGGCTGGATGAGGTGGGGCTATGCACAGACGTTCATGTGGCCTGGGGCCAGCACAGATGTCATGTCCTCTTGCCAGCACTGACAGTATGGCATTAACCTGCCAAAATGTTTGAAGAAACACTGTTAAAGCTCTCCCAAGGATCCTTGGGGTGGGAGCGAGAGCACACCATCTCTGCTGTGGTGGAAAATTTCCACATCACCTGGGTTGGCGTGAGAAAGACTATCTAACCTCTTGGACTGCCTTAAAACCACACAGTAACTGGGCCCCAGAATCCAGAGCCAAGACTGGAGCTTGGTACCAGGACCCAGAGCAAACAATACAAGCATGGACTCAAACTCTCCCAGAAGCAAGTCCAGGTCAATCTCAGGGTGACCAGGAAACAAGCAAGGCCTAAGGACAGCCAGAGGGTCTGAGATGTGGGACACAGACTAGGGAGTGCTGGGGACAGGGATTGTTGGGAAGTCTCTTATACAGTTGTTGGTGTGGTTGAAGACGGACGCATGCCTGTAGGAAACAGTTAGTCACTGTCAGGTACACACATGCTCTAATATGGAACAGATCCACTCTTCCTAACACAGTAGACAAACTCCCACTCAAGGGCCCAGGCTAGTCATAAAAATTCAAAATGCAGGCCTAGAGAGACGGCTTAGTGGTTAAGAGCACATACTGTTCTTGCAAAGGACCTGAGTTTGATTCCCAGCACCCACACCAGGTAGCTCACAACTGCCTGTAACTCCAGCTCTGGGTGGTCTGATACCCCTCTGACATGCTCCAATAAGTAATAATTAAAATTTAAAAACTAAAATATTAAAAAAGATTTTCAAAAAATTAAAAGTGCAAGTATCCCAAACAGTCATGAACATGAGAATTTTTTTTTTTAATACTATATTGGATTTGGAGAGACAGCTCCCTTGTGAGACACCTGATATGGGTGTAGGAAACTGAACTCAAGTCCTCTGTAAGAGATCTTAACCACTTGTAACCCCAGCTTCAGGGAATCCAACAGCTTCTTCTAGCCTCTGCAGACACCTGCATTCATGTATACATACCCACACACAAATACACATAATTTAAAATTCTTGAATCTTTGTTAATACTATATTCATACAGTGGAAAACTATGCAACACTACAAATCAGCTATAACTATAAGAATGGATCTCATAAACATAATATTAAGTGGAAAGAGCAAACCACAATATAATATTGACAATGTAATTTCATTTAATAGAAGTTAAAAAACAAAACCCTCCGGACTAGGTAACTTTGACATATTGGATGTGTGTCTGCATAGGGAAACTGTAGAAGAGTGGATGACACACGGGTCAGGATGGTGATCACCTGGTGAGATGAGGGGAGCACATGGGGTTTCCAGTATCAGAAACATTAAGCTGGGTGCTGGGCATCCTGGGCATTTTTGAGTATTCTTTAAGCTGATTCTGCACATTATATACACTTGTGTGCATATGTGAAATCTTTCATATTTTTTAAAAAAGAAAAATCTTTGTCTAGGGGCTGTTGCTTGTGACATGGAGGTGTCCCAGCACCTGGTAGCCTGCAGTGAATGGCCCAAGAAAAGAACACAAACACAAGCTCTGTTGATCCACTTACAACAAGTGTGGAAGGCTGAGGATAGCTCAGTTGGTAGAACGTTTGCCTAGAGTGCAGGAAGACCCAGGTTTGCTTCTTAGCACCACATAAACCAGGTATCCCAGTGCATGCTTACAATCATAGCAGTTAGGAGGTGGAGGCAGGAAGATCAGGAGTTCAAGGCTCTCCTCGGGTACATAAGGAGTTCACAGCCAGGCTGGCCTCCATAAGACCTTGCCTTTAAAGAAGAGAGAGAGTGTGGAAGAGAAGATACAGACCTGAAGACNTAAAGGCGAAGTTCAAATCCTATCTGCCATAGCCAATGGTGGCTGCATGACATGACAAGTGGGTCAGCTGCTTGGGGTGACAGGACACCGGATGNAACAACTTCGAGGAGGGACAACCTTTCTGGGTCAAGGTTTCTGACTTCCAGTGGGAAAAGTCAGAGCCCAGTAAAGAGTACCTTACAGTGTGTCTGATCAGCACTGCCCAAGATTGTCAAGGATAGCAACAAGAAAACCCAAAACCACAACAACAACAACAACAAATCACAAAGGGGAAAGCTCCCAATGACTTCATGTGTGGGAGGTATCTAGAATTGTCAGTTCCTGGAGTCAGACTGAATCTCACTTATCGGGGGCAGGGGGAGGGATGAGTTTGTTATAAAGGGTACAAGAGTTTTAACTCAGGATGATGAAAAAGTTCTGGAGCTGCCTGGTGGCCATGGTCACACAAGAATGTGAATGTAGTGAACACCCCTGAACTGCACTTCCTAGGATCAAGAGTTCAAGTCCAGCCTAGGTTATATATACATCTCAAAAGACAAGAACTGGGGCTGGGGCTGGAGAGGCAGCTCGTTGGTTAAGAGCACTGGCTGCTCTTCCAGAGGACCCTGGTTTGATTTCCAGCACCCACATGGCAGCTCACAGTCGCCTGTAACTCCAGTTCCTGAGGATCCAACAACTTCTTCTGGCTTCCACAGGCACTGCATGCACATGGTGCACAGACATACATGTAGACAAAACATATACATACACATAAATCTTTTTTTTTATTTTAAAAGTCTGCAGAACTGCCAAAGCCACCCAAAGGAGCCTAAAGAAATATAACAGTAACTATAATAACATGTCCTGCATGGGCTTCTGAGGCAGGAAAAAGTGAGCAGGGCTGCAGCTCAGTGGCAGAGCACTTCCTAGCATATGCAAGGCTCTGGGTTCAATCCTCCGCACTAAAGAGTAAAAACAAAAAAAGCACTGGGTACTCTAGCTTCATTCTTCTGCTGTGACAAATACCATAACCAAAGCAGCTTAAGGGAGAAAAGATTTATCTGGGATCCACTTCCAGGTCACAGTTAATCACTGAGGGGAATCAGAGCAGGAACTCAAACAGGAGCTAGAAACAGAAACCATGGAGGAAATGTTGCTTGCAGGCTCACTCACAGACTCATGCTTAGCTAGTTTTCATCCTCTTCTTTCTTCTTCCTCCTCCTCTTCCCCCCTCCACCTCCTTCTCCTTTGGTTTTTTGAGATAGAGTTTCTCTTTGTAGCCCTGACTGTTCTAGAACTCCCTACATAGACCAGGCTAGCCTCAAACTAACAGAGATGCTCCTATCTCTGCCTCCTGACTGCTAGGATTAAAGGTATGCACCACACACCCAGCTTAGTGAGCTCTCTTATATAGCCCTGGACCACTGCCTAGGGATTAATACTGCCCTTAAAGGGCTGACCTGTGGTGATATTTTTTGTATGCTCTAACAAATAAAACATTAGAGGGCAAAGCCAGCCACTAGTTGACCGTAGAGGCCAGGGAGTAGTGGCACACACCTTTAATCCCAGCACTTGGGATCTCATGCCTTTACTCCCAGACTTGGGAGGCACACAGGCATTTAATCCCAGCACTAGGGAGGTGGAGACAGGAAGTGTTATAGCTGGGCAGAGAAAGGAATATAAGGCAGGAGGAGAAAGGACCTCAGTCTTTTTGGCTGAGGAGTTGGTGAGGTGAGAGGTGGCTGTGGCTTGTTCCTTTGTCTCTCTGACCTTTCAGCATTTACCTCAATATCTGACTCCAGGTTTTTATTAATAAGACAAATTAAGATTCATGCTACACTGAGCCCTCCTACATCAATTAACAATCAAGGCAATCTCCAACAGACATGCCAACAGGCCAATGGGACCGAGGCAATCCTTCATTCAAATATTTCCTCTCAGATAAATCTAGGCTNTGTCAAGTTGACCATTAAAGCTAACTAGGATACTGAATAATACATAATTTAAACAAGCCATAGACTTTCATAAACCATAAAGTATCTGGATTGGCCCACCATACTCATTCATTATAATAAATGAATATATACATTCATTATAATAAATGTGTCAGACGAATGTAGGACATGAATGACAAGAGCGACTCACTGGGTGTGGGGTATATGGAAATTCTGTGCCAGTTTCTCAGACTTTTCTAGGTTTTTCTTCTTTAGCCGGTGTTTAAACATACACAACACTCACTATTGAACCATTTTTAAGTGTAGAGGTCAAAGATATTAAGTACACTCATACTAGCTACTCCATTTTCCTGAAAAATCTAAACTATGTTAAAANTGCATACTTATCTATTCCAAATGAAAGACAAATGGTATGGAAAGGAGGCAATGGGGGAGAGGAGAAGGGAGAAAAATGGAAAACAGGGCAACATTGGACAAAACACTGGCCAAGCCCTGAGCCTCTGCCTGGAGGACCTTCTTTCTGGATCCTAAGTACCAGACCTTCCCCCCGACCCGGCCCAGGGTGGATCTCACCCACAGACTTACCATGTGTCCTAGTTGCTATTCCATTGCTTTGACGAGACACCATGATCAAGGCAACTTATAAAAGAAAGCATTTAACTGGGGGCTTGCTTAACTCTTTCAGAGGGCGAATCCATGACCATCATGGNGGGAAGCAGGCAGGCAGGCAGGTAGGAATGGCACTGGAGCAGGAGCTTAGAGCTTACATCCTCATCCATGAGTTGGAGACAGAAAGAGCATGAGACTGGGCCTGGCAGGGGATGTTGAAACCTCAAAGCCCCCCTCCAGTGACACAACTCCTTCAACAAGGCCACACCTTCTAATCCTTCCCCAAATAGTTCTACCAACTAGGGACCAAGCATTCAAATATATAAGCCTAGGGGGGCCGTGCTCATTCAAACAATGTAAAATTCTTTTCCCAGACTAGGGCTCTTGCTCAGTGAGCATGCACGAGGCCCTGGCTTCAATCATCAGTGCCCCATAAACCAAACATGATAACACACACACACACACCTGTCATCTCAACACCTAGGAAGTAGGAGGAAGAAGGATCAGGAGTTCAAAGTCATCCTCAGCTCTATAGTGAGTCCTGGACCTACTTGAGCTACAGGAGGAGGAGGAAGAAGAATAAGGAGGGCATGGAAGAAGGGAGGAGGAGGAGAGAAGGTCTCTCATCTCCACACACAGATCCATAAACACTGTGTCTCACATTCTGGGTAAGGTCCCTTTCTTCTCCCTCCCCTCAAATCTTTGAGGAATTAATCAATTGCCCCCTTGAAATTTTTTGTTTAAATTTCTTTTTCTTTTGGGACAGAGGTGTTTGTTACAGTGCACATGGAGATTAGAGAAAAACTTGCCAGAATTGGTTCTCTCCTTCCATCAAGTAGGTCCAAATTCAACTTGTTAGGTTTGGTAGCAAGCACCATTACCCACTGAACCATCTTGCTGGCCCCTAATCAACTACCCTTTATTTTAAATTCCTTTTTTTTTAATTTGCTTTATTTTATGTGTTTGGGTGTTTTTCCTGCATGTATATCTTTGCACCACGTGTATTCCTGGTGCCCTTGGAGGCCAGAAGAGGGTGTTGGATCCCTTGGAACTAGAATTGCAGATAGCTGGGAATCACCATGTGGGTGCTGGGAATGGGACTCTGGCCCTCCAGAAAAACAAGCAGTGCTCTTAACCACTGAGCCATCTCTTCCGCCCCATTTTAAATTTGTTACCTTTGACATTCAACATCTGCCATGTCCTCTGAACCAGACCCATGGCATGGCAGGTGACAGTTCCCTGAGAGACTATAGAAAGGCCGACTCAGCTGGAATTTTTGCCTCACCAAGTCATAACTTCTACTAATGCAGAGATGGGGAGAAACCCTCAGCCTGAAATCACAGAACCTTTGAGGTCACTCTACTCCCTGAACCTCAACTTGCCACCAAGCACTATGTTAAGGCTCAAGGACTCAGGGTACTTGTGTCAGACCGCAGCTTGCTGAAGGCAGGACTGGTTTTGGGACAAAGTGTCCTGAGTCCTGGTTCTTTCCCTGTAGCACATTGCTTTCCTACAGAGACAGGCAACAAGGTGATGTTCTGGGAATAACTGGACTGGACACTATGACCCACTTTCTACAGAAACACTGGGTGAGATGTCTGAGCCCTTTACAACAACAAGGGAGGTGGCAGAGGACTCAAACAGGTCAAACGAGAATGAAAAGCCAGAACCTGGAGAAGATGTAGGAGCCAGATTGCTCCCAAGGCAATATGCCAACATGGGTGACCTCGAGCTTTGCAGCTGGAGGCCTCAGGGAGTGTGTGGAAATGACAGACCCCAGCCTGGCNAAGACGGAGAGTCCATCAGATCTCCTACATAGCTGGNCTATGTTCTCAGTGGTGAGCTTAAAAAAATGCCTGTCCCCAAAAGAGCAAGGGAAATGGCCCAAGTCCAACTTCGAAAGTGAAGGAAAGAAAACCGTTTTTACCCTTATGTAGACCACAAGCTANCCATTATGTTTAATTTCATACATAAATAGGCCAAAACCCTNAAGCCACTCGAGTAAGGCTTTCAAGNAGAGGAAGCTCACTCTAAGAATATCTAAGACTGAATGAGGTCAGTGCCCCCAAAAAGCAACAGCAGAGGCTGACCTCTGACCTCTGTGAGTATACACATTCACAACACACATGCACACATACACACCCACGGACACACACATATATACACACATACATTTTTTTAAAAGATTATCTAAGGCTGCAAATGTAGTGCAATGGTACAATGGCAGAACACTTGCCTAGCACACTTGAGGCCCTGTATTAGAGCTCCAGTACACAAATACACACACACACACACACACACACACACACACACATACACACACACAAGGGAAGAGTATTGCAGGCAGCAGACAGGTCCTAACCCAGGGTCATGCTGACTAATACCAGGAACACAAGAAGGCCCCTGGATAGGAGAAAGCCAAGGAGGAATAGTCAGTAGAGTCATATACAAGTAATAGAAGGCCAGGTGGTACAAGGCCCGGTGTGTGCTTCTAAAACCTTGGACTTTCTCCATATGTCTTCGTCACTTTCTTCATGATAAAACACCATGATCAAGACAGCTTGTAGAAGAAAGAATTGATTTTTGGCTTACGGTTACCGAGGGTTAAGAGTCCATTGTGGCAGAGAGGAGGCATGGCATGGCCATCATGGCGGCAGAGGGCATGGCATGGCCATCATGGTGGCAGAGGGGAGGCATGGCATGGCCATCATGGTGGCAGAGAGGAGGCATGGCATGGCCATCGCGGTGGCAGAGGGGAGGCATGGCATGGCCATCACGGCAGCAGAGGGGAGGCGTGACATGGCTATCATGGTGGCAGAGGGGAGGCATGGCATGGCAATCAATCACGGTGGCAGAGGGGAGACGTGACATGGCCATCACGGTGGCAGCAGCCTGAATCTGAGCGCTCCTATCTAGAACTACAGAAGCAGAGACAGCAAACTGGAAATAGGTGAAGNTTTTTATTCTCAAAGCCTTTCCCGGTGACACACTTCTTCCAGCAAGGCTAAACAACCTAAACCTCCCCAGACAGCGCCACCAACTAAAGACCACGTATTTAAATGACAGAGACTAATGAAGACATTTCTCATTCAAACCGCCAAAACTTCTAGAATGGAAGTATTTTAGTGGAGAGATAAGATGATCTGTCTTATAAAGGAAACAAATCACCTTGGCTTCTCCTCTCAGAATATGGGAACGGAAACAGAAAGACCAGAGAAAGCACTATTCCACAGAGCCAGGTAAAAAATGATGGTGGCTGTAGCAAGGCCGGAAGGTGGAAGGATGAAGTCATAATATGGGTGCGTTGGCATACACAGAGAATTCATTCCTGATCTTGGCCGAATATGAGAAACTACCATGATGCCAAGGATTTTAGCCTAAGAGACTGGCAGGAAAGAGTTGCCATTGACTGAAATGGGGAACAGGCCTAGAGGAGGGGCACTGAGGTTTTAAACAAAATGGGTCTGAGACATCTGTGAGTCAAAAGGATGCATCAAGTTCACAAATGTATGGAATCCAGGGGAACATTCCAGCTGCAGATCCAAGCTTGGGATAGAATCACGTAGAGATAGTGTATGATCCACACAGCCANATGAGATCATCAGAGTGAGTGTGAAGAGAGCAGAGAACCAAGTCCTGANCACTGAGGAACATCCAACAGTCAGAGGTCAAAGGGAAGATAGGGTGTGGTGGTTGGGAAGGAGCAGCCAGAAGGGATGAAAGGCCTGAGAACATGAGGCCCTGCAAGCCCAGCCAAGGACATGTGTGGAGGAGGGTGTACAAGTCTGTAACTGCTGGGGCTGGTCAGTGGGACAGGACTGAGCACCAGCCGCTGATGACAGTGGCCTCATGTGGTGAATGAGCCTGGGACTTGGTTATACAGAGAAAA
>LZPO01074928.1:766682-779372 GCA_001675575.1 Neotoma lepida | reverse complement strand
TTTTTGTCAAATCTAAATGTTTCCCACTTTAGAAAAATAAACACACAAGCCCCAAATTCAGAATCAGACGTGAGTTGTACCCTGTGTTTGTGACCTTGGCCAGCTGTTTTACTACCTGAGCCTCAGTTTCTCTTTCTATAAAGTGGGACTTGCCTGCTTTGAGCCAGGCAGTGGTGGTGCGTGTCTTTAATCTCAACACTCAGGAGGCAGAGGCAGGTGGATCTCTGTGAATTCGAAGCCAGCTTGGTCTACAGAGCAAGTTCTAGGCAGCCAAGGCTACATAAAGAAACCCTGTCTTGAAAAACAAAACAAAACAAAAATACTACTTCCTGGACTGGGAATGTGGCTCAGTTGGTAGAGGGCTTGTTTGGCATGCACAAAACCTTAGGTCCCATCCACATAAACGGCCTGTCATAGTTAGGTTTCTAGTGATGCTGAGGGTGAACCAGAGTTGGTCAACAAGAAAGATACCAATTAGTAAGATTGAATTGCTGGAGATTGCAGCGTCAATGTGCCTTTACTGCCACCTGCTGGACAAGCAGAATAAAGCCACAGGTGGCAGCTGGGAGAGATTCAAGGGCCTGCCTCCAGTTGCCAAACACATGGCTCTCGCTTTTATCTGCCACGTTTGTGCAACAGCTAATGAGAAGATGTCAGAGCAGATTGCTTTGGAAATCAAAACTACCTCATCAGGAAAAAAAGTAAAGAAAGGAACACATCTCAGCATTCAGAGAATGGGAGAGTGCCTCCTGGGACAGCTTCTCTCTGACATGAAGAGAAGGACCCTGAATGGAAGGCAGAGGGAGATACCTCCTTTAGAACCTGTGGCCAGATTTAGTCCCCAAGGCCCCTATCAAGTACAAACCCTGTCCTTCTGCCCAATATATAAAGCAGGGTCTAGTCTGTCCAGAACCAGCCCAATAGGAACTGCTGGAAGCTGGAGGCCATTCTTTCCAAAGGGCTTGGCTTTGCAGCCAGACTGGCTAAGTCAACAGAATGAGAGCCAGCCCTGCCTCTTGCCTTTCCGCTACACCCTGCAACCTGGTGGTTCTTCTTGGCTTGTCACACTTNCACATATTAGTGCACATGAGNACACACATCTCCAAATCCATCACGCTGTAATTTGGATGGGGCATCTGCTCTAGAATAGAGAGGCAGAATCCAGATGGACTATGACCAGGGTCATTTTTTTCTTTCTTCCTATTCCAGTCACCCTGTTTTAGCTGGAGCTAAGAATGCAAACTCTGGAAACCCAAGGGCAGTGCAGGACCAAGATGTTTACTTAGCCAACGAGTTTGCTTCTGTCTCCCAGGGAGGCAGGCTCGGACTTCTTGCTGCAGGCTTAGCTGAGTCCAGCCAGTTATTTGGGAGAAGGGAGAAAGTTCTCCGGAAAGGCTCTGGCTGGCCCAGGCACACAGGCAGCTTNGGAAAACACCACCCTACAGAGCCTGCCAGGGGTTCCTGGTGACCAGACTGCCATTCTAAAGTGGCACCAAACTAAGTTAGAAATGGGAGGAAGGAAGACACTCCCTGGATTTCTCAACACTGAGAAAGTCATAAATCAGAAGCAAAGGTTATTTAANTATCAAGATGGGCCATCAAGAGAGCTCACAGGCAGAGGCATTGCACATAGGCCTGAAGACCCTGGTTAAGCCCTAGATCCCATACGGTGTCAGGATAATGTACTCCTGAGAATTGTCCTCTGACCTCCATACATGTGTCATTGACAGATAGGCAAGCAGACATGCAGACACACAGACACAGACACACACAGACACACACACACACACACACACATGTTAAAGATGGTATTTGAAAGAAATGCCAAAATAAAACTTTCTCAGGGCTAGACAGATGGCTCAGCAATTAAAAGCACTTGCTGTTCTTGCAAAGGACCCAGGTTCAGTTCTCAGCACACACGCAGTGGCTCACAACCATCTGTAACTCCAGTTCCAAGGGATCAGATACCTTTTTCTAGCCTCAAAGGCACCAAGCATATAAATGGTGCACATGCATACACACAGGCAAAACACTCACACACATTTTTAAAATATGATTTAAAATATTAAAAAATAATTTAAAAAAAAAACAGTAAAAGTTTCTCATGCAGGTATGGTGGCAGTCCCCAAGTCCCAGAACTCAGGAGGACCTTGGGTTTGAGGCTAGGCAGACAGATTCTACTTTGTCCAAAACAAGAATTTTTTTTCATCTGTCCCTAATAGCCCTCTGCTCCTCAGTGGCCGGTTAGCTTTTGTCCTTCTGTTTCCTCCTTCTCTGTCCCTTCATCATCTCTTCCCAGCCTGGTTCACACTTGTGACAGGAGCTAGGCAGCAGTCACCATTGCCCTAGTCAACAGAANCAGTGGCAAAGGCACAGCTGGGGTGATCACAGGAGCTCCCCTGCCCCAGCCCACAACACTATTGCACAACAGCACTCAGTCACACACCAGAAGTGCCCTTTAGTCTCCTCTTCCTTGGCCTGTCCTCTAAGACAGCTCCCTCCTCCTCAAGAGTTCCTTCCCTACACTCACCTGGTCCCCCCCCTCTGCTGCCACAGTCTACCCTTGTGACCAGACCCACACCCACAACTCTCCACTCCTCAGGAAACAATCTCAACCTCTAAAAATGCTGAGACATCTACTAAAAACTCAGAAATCTCNGTTTCCACCTCCAGCACCTCCTCCCTCCCTCCCTCCCTCTTGGTTGCAGGCACTTAGAATCACTGCCTGTTGACTGTTTAGCCTAGATAACAAGCGCTGGGGCTGGGGGGCGGGAGGTGGCGGTTGCCGACTTCCAGGATTTGGAAGAATATTAGGAGCACAGCCTGAGCTGGGCCAATGCACCTCAATACAAAGAAGACTTTTCTAATACATAGCACCAGCTGGCCATGATGACTCCCTCCATGGCAGTGAAAGACCTGAGACTGAAGCAAGGAGAGGAGATGTGCAGACAGCCTAGACCACACTGAGCAACATGCATGCTCAAACTACACACACACACACACACACACACACACACACACACAGAGAGAGAGAGACACACACACACACACAGAGAGAGAGAGAGAGAGAGAGATTTCTCTCTTGTCCACATTCCTCCTGGGCATTTAGAAAACAATTTAAATATTCAATTAACTGCTATGATACATAGGTTTCAGATCTGAAACCTTTTCTGAAATAGGTAAGAAGCCCTTGGCTTGTCAAGGAGGCCCAGGTGGTTTATTCTGATGGACCACAGACCTGCCAAGGTGCATCCCGCCCAAAGCCCCTCTGCCAGGCTTCACAACAGTGAGGCCAATGAGNCCACAGACTGTGTGCATATGGATCTCTGTTCACAGCTTACCGCAAGATCCTGGAGAAGTCTTGCACTGTCGGCTATACCGTGAGGTAAATTAGCCCCTGCCCACTATGTGTACTAAATAAGCTTTTTTCCCCCTTACTAGAAACAAGCTGGGTGTGGTGGCACAGGCCTTAATCCCAGCACTCGGGAGGCTGAGGTAGGTGGATCTCTGTGAGTTTGAGGCCAGCCTGGTGTACATAGTGAGCTCCAGGGCTATGTAGACCCTGTCTCAAAAACAACAAAACAAACAACAACAACAACAAAATAGTGGCTTCATGTAATTATAAGGATTAAAAGACTAAGTAAAAAATAGAATTTCATGCCAATTAAGGGTTATGTAATTGTTGCTTTAATTAATTTGCCATTTAGTTTCTCAGCCAACAGGAAGTCCTTGAAAACTAAGTAAATGTTCCATTTTCTCATTAGTAGAAATAGCTAGCAATCACCCACAAGCGCACCAATGTCTGTGGGATGCCAGTCCCTACTTAATAATGCCAAATACACAGAAACAAAACTGGTTACTTTTCTTCCCCAGAGTAGTCTTAGTTCCCCAGTACTTCAGTCCTTAAAGTGTCAATCATGTTGGATGCCTTTAATACCAGCACTCAGGAAGCAGACATAGGTGGATCTTTGTGAGTTCAAGGCTAGCCTTGTCTACACAGTAAGTTCAAGGACAACCAGAACTACATAGTAAGACCCCATTTAAAAAAAAAAAAAGCATCCAACATTTTGAGCAGCAGGCAAGGGCCTTACTACCCAGGAGGCCAAGTACCCCTGAGTAACAAAGCACTCCACAAACCAGTGAAAAGGTGACAAAGAGAAGCAGCCTGCTTTAGACCAGTTCCCAAGAAGTGCCCCTCACTCTTCCCCTATGCAAAAGCCTAGAGGCTGGTTGACCTCTGGTTCCTCCATAGCCTTTACTAGCCCAAATCCTAGGCACTGAGGATCCTGGCGGTATGGCTAAGAGCAGGAACACATCAAATCAATGGACCCTTTGGATCAGGCCACCTACAGAAACCTGTGATGCTGGAGGCTTTTGCCATCCAGGCCTGGAAAAGAGCCCAGAAACTCTTGCCTCTGGAGCTGATCCAAGCCTAGGTCATTGGAATAGCTACAACCTTCAAGCAACCCAAGATGGATGTCCCAATGACAGAAGAGAAGACATGACCACCACAGACCCATATCTCAATTCCAGTGTGGTGATATTGTGTCCCCCAATATATTGTGCACCCTAATAAACATCTGGGGTCAGAGAACAGAACAGCCACTAGATAGACATGGAGGCCAGAAAATGGTGGCACACATACCTTTAATCCTATCACTTGGGAGGCAGAGATCCATCTGGATCTCTGTGAGTTCAAGGACACACTGGAAACAGCCAGGCATGGTGACACACACCTTTAATCCCAGGAAGTGATGGCAGGAAGCAGAAAGGTATATAAGGTGTGAGGACCAGAAACTAGAGGCNTTTAAGCTTTTAGGCTTTTTAGCAACAGTTCAGCTGAGATCCATTCAGGTGAGGACTCAAAAGGCTTTCAGTTCGTGGAAACAAGATCGCTGAGGAGTTTCCAGGTGAGGTTAGCATGTGGTGTTCCTATTCCTCTGCTCTCTGTCAGGTTTTCACCCCTATATCTAGCTCTGTGTTTTTTATTTAATAAGACCATTTAGAAATTTGTCTACATTCCTGTGATGTTAATGTGTGCACACCTACTAACTTCCAGCTGGCCTTCTAGCCCAAGGACTCTGAATACAGGGCTTCTTGCACCCTACTTTTTTACCTTAGATGTATATAAATGTATTTACATGTTCTTCTGTATGTACAGGTATCTATCATGTTTAGGTAGGTACCCACAGAGGCCAGAAGAGGTGTCATCAGATTGCCCTGGAGCTATAGAAGGTTGTGAGCTGCCTGATGTGGATGCTGGAAACCAAACTGGAAGAGGAGCAAGTGCTCTCAACTTCTGAGCCAGCTCTCCAGCCCATAGATTTTAGAAAACCCCTGGGAGGCAGAGGCAGACAGATCTCTGAGTTTGAGGCCAGCCTGGTCTACAGGGTGAGTTCCAGGACAACCAGGGATACACAGAGAAACCCTGTCTCTAAAAACAAAAAACAAAAAGGAGGAGGAGGAGGAAGAGGAGGAGGAGGAGAACATTTTAAAACAAAATAAGGGCTGGAGAGATGGCGCAAAGGTTAAGAGCACTGACTGCTCTTCCAGAGGTCCTGAGTTCAATTCCCAGCAACCACCTGGTGGCTCACAACCATTTATAATAAGATCTGGCGCCCTCTACTGGCCTTCAGGCAAACATGCAGACAGAACACTGTATATATAATAAATAAATAAATCTTAAAAAATAAAACAAAATGAATTATGGTCTAGGAAGAGAGCTCAGTTTATAAAATTCTTGCCACATAAGTATGAAGACTGGAGTTTGGATCCTGGGTACCCACATAAATGTTGGGTGGTGCTCTACTTGTAATTCTAGCACTGGAAAGGCAGAAATAGGTCATCCCAGGAGCAAGTGATTCAGATAGACTAGTCCATTTCATTAGGTCTGGGTTCAATGGAGAGACACTACCTCAATGTGGAGAGCAGTCGCAATGTTATCCTCGGGTCTCCACAGACACGCTCACACACCATACACACATGAAACAAAGAAGTTGCTGTTAAATATTTTAGATTGAATATTTGGTTATTTGAGGAGATCTTTTCTTTGAAAATATATGACAAGATATTTATGGATGAAATTATATATCTAGGATTTGCTTTGAAATAATTAGTGCAGAGGTTTAGGAGTAGGAGGATGGGTAAGGTATGAAAGAAAAAAGATTGACTATGAATTGATAACTGTTGAGGTAAAGTGACAGGAGTTCATTATTTTGTTATCTCTACTCTTGTATACATTGGGAAATAGTCATATAAAAATTATAAAATTGCAGGGCATAGTCACACAATTTTAATCCCAACACTCAGGAGGCAAAGGCAGGTGTATCTCTGTGAGTTTAAGGCCAGTCTGGTCTACATAGTGAATTCCTGGACAGCCAGAGCTACATTGTGAGACCCTGTCTCAAATAAATAAATAAATATAAAATAAAATAAAATGCTTATATATGTAGAGGCTATTTCTGGAAATCTGGTAATAGTAATTGTCCTTAGGAAGAGGAACCCGGCCTGTAAGACAAGGAGGCAAAGTAAAGACTTACTTTTTGTTTAACAATTATAATATCTAGTGTCTACTAAATTAGCAGCCTCTTTTGTTTTTGTTTGTTTGTTTTGTTCTGTTTTNNNAGGTACGAAACTCAGATCAGTCTGACTTTGGTAACTGGTGCCAGGCCAAGACTCCTTGGAGTCTGTCATTAGCTTGTATATTTTTGCCATATTTAAGCATAGCACAATTTTGGAAAAAAAAGTTTTTAGATAACAATTAACTCAGTCCTGTGAGTACAACAAGGTTTAAGACATGTTTGCATTGAAGCTCTTTATGAAGTACATATAGCTTCGTCCATAAGATGGGTTCTTGTTGATTTAGAAGGCATGTTCAAGATAAGGGTCTAGGGAGAATGACTGAGGCACTAAGATAGCATAGAAGTCGCTTAGGCTGTTGTAAAGTATAAATGACATCTCTCACAAGAATGAGTTTTATGGCCTAGAAGGTTTTAGGGGGGAAGGGTCTGGGATAAGTAAAACATAAATCCTGAAAGATATGGGCACAGCCTGACTCATCAGACAGCAGAGGATCACCAGGTTGTAAACTACATCCATTCCCAGCATTCCAGAAAGAACAGGTTAAACATCTCCCCCCTTTGAAGGATGCCTGCATGTTTAACTCTCCTGGCTTCTCCAGTGCTTATCTGTGTGCACAAGCACTGTTTGCCCTCTACAGTTACTGTAAAGCTTGCCTGTGTGTGGAAGGAACCCTTTCGTGCTGCTTTAAAGGTAAATACAGCAGTGGTTCAGCAAAGGCTCCTGTCACCAAGCCCGCCGATAAGTTCTGTCCCCATGATCGACATGGTAGAAGGAGAGAATCAACTCCCACTGTTTGTCCTCACACCTCCACACACATACATGTGCAAACAGATAAAATGTAAAAAGTTATCGGTCAGTGCTGGAGAGAAGGCTCAGTGCTTAAGAACACACACTGCTCTTGCAAAGAACCTTGGTTCTAGGGATCAAACTCAGGTCATCGGGCTTGGTAGCAAGCACCTTTACCCACTGAGCCATCTCACCAGCCCACTTCTTGTCCCTTGCTACCTCTTGGCCCAATGCTCCTGGAGTAACACTTGTGTTTTAGGCCACTAGACAAACACTAGTCTTACATATATTTTTTTCACTTTAAAATGAAAATAGTTTAACTCCAACTTAGTTGAAAATTGATGCTAATTTTGTTGTTCTTGTTGTTGTGAGTTGTTTTATATGGCACTGGAGACTGAAACCAGGGCCTCAAGCAGGCTGAACTCCTGGGTTTAAAGAAAATGCTAGAGTTAGACCATAATGTGAAGTCCGTGTAGGATTACTTGTATTTCCTTGTCCAAAGCAAGGCCTGACCTGAAACATTTTTGGTGTGGGGGAGGAGGGGAGGATTAGAATTTTCCTATAGTGGAAGAATTTTCCATCAAAGTGCATCTTTATGCATCACATTTCTTCCCAAGGAAAGGCAGCAAAGAACTGACTTGTAAGCAGAGCATGACAGCATATGCCTGTAATCCCAGGGAAGAAGAGACAGGAGAATCAGGGGTTTAAGTTCATCCTCCACTACAAAGGGAATTTGAGGCCAATCTGGGTTGCATGAGACTATGTTCAAAAGAAAGAAGAAACTGGCTTTTTTAATTTATTTGATGTGCATTGTATGAGGGTGTCAGATCCCCTGGAACTGGAGTTATAGACAGTTGTGAGCTGCCATGTGGGTGCTGGGAATTGAACCCGAGTCCTCTGAAAGAACAACCAGTGCTCTTAACCTCTGAGCCATCTCTCCAGCCCCCGAAACTGGCTTTTTACTTCTCCTCATTAGGTGTATACGTTTATTTTCTTGAACACTTACTGGNTTTCATTTTAGATTTTGCTCTCTTTGCAGAAGGCACTACTTTCTCAGAGNGATCTTGTCAAACTTGACGANATTTAAATTACCTAGGAAACAAACTGTGGAACTGTCTATGAGGTCATTCTAAGTGTTCAATGGAGGAAGAAAGGTGGGACCACCCTCTGAGATAGGGGCCCAGGCAAGATGGCTCAGTCAGCCAAGGTGTTTGTTGCCAAGTCTGATGACCCAAGTTCGATCACTGAGACCCAGCTGGTAGGAGAGAACTGACTTCTCTGAGTTGTCCTCTGACCGCCATACATGTATTATAGCAACAACAAATTTAAGGAGAAAGTGAGTGAGTACACCAGTATTCCTCACTCTCTGCCTCCTGACTATAGGTACAATGTGACTAGCTGCCTCCCATTTCTTCCTCCATGCCTTTCCCATCTAGATGGGCTGTACACAAAAAGCCTGTGCCAAAATAGTCTTCTACCTTTAAGCTGTCTTTTGTTGAGTTTTGACAAAGCAAGGAGAAAAATAACTAATACACCCAAAGTCTAAAATTTCCANAAAAAGTCAGGCAGTGATAGCACACACCTTTAATCCCAGCACTTGGGAGGCAAAGGCAGGTGAATCTCAGAGCGTTNGGGGCCAGCCTGGCTACAAAGTGAGTTCCAGGATAGCCAGGGCTGTTACACAGAGAAACCCTGTCTCAGGAAAAAAAAAAGCCAAAATTATGTATAAGACATATGGATATTGATATGTCTTATACATAATCAGTAATCCNAGCCTGAGGCAGCAGGATTACTAGATCCAGGGGCTAGCCTGGACTATATAGCAAGGCCTGACTGTAAATAAATAAGCACATACACACATTAAAAAAAAAACAAAACAAAACAGAAATAGAGGCAAAACACCAGTCAGTCCCTTCCTTGAGTAGACAGCATGTTCTGTCAGCTCCCAGGTACCCAATTCCCCATCAGTCTCCACAGCAAAGCCTTCCTTTTCTAAATGAGGGCCTTTCCCATGAGTAAGTGTGATTAGGGATGCTTTGGACTCCACTGGCTAAGAAACTAATGAAGGAAGGTCTTAAAACTGATAAACTGCAGGTCTGCTCAGGCCCTTATTAAACTCTGGGCCGACTTCCCAAGAGAACAGCCAAACAGCCTACAGCGCTCTTAGGTTATCCNAGCACTTACAAAAATATTTGGTTGACACTTTTAGAAATATGTTTGGTCATCTCTCTTTCAACAAGATGTTTTGTCTTAAACAAGGTCATTAGTTGTCAAGTCGTGGAGTCCATGTGGGGAGCCTCATACGGGTGACAATTCAGGGCCATTTATATGCCATTAAGCCAAAACGTCTCTAGCAGATGATACAAGCTTGAATTGAATTTGTTCTTCAGCTCTTCTCTTCAACCTTAAAGAGAATGTTAAAAGTGGGTGAAAGTGGGTTAAAAGTAGTTAAAAGANGAAGTGGGGAGTTAGGAGGTCAGAGGTGCAGGGAGAAGAGTAGGGCCTGTCCAGTCATAACAGGCAGCCCCAACAATTCTCCTGCCTTCTGGGAAGCTGGAATGTACACTGTTAAAAGGCCTCACAATACTGGAAGAAAGCCTGGAGAAAGACAATGGATTTCCAAGCAGAGTGCTTTAGTGGTGCCAGGGACTAGGGTGGGAAAAGAATCAGCCTAAAAAGGCATGGTGTTAAGACTGTAATAGTCACAACAGCTCCAAACAGCAAGACAGTCAAAGCACAGGGTCTGGAGGCAGACTGGCTGGGTTCAAATCCGCTCTGCCGATTACTAAACATGGAACTGAGCTGTGATTTACTCNGCTGAGTTCTCAGTAACTTAGCATTACAGGACCCAGCAACTCCTCTCCCAAATGCACACCCCAAGGAACTGAAGACAGCATTAGACACAACAAGGATGCTTGTAGCAGCCCAGTCACCAGCAGGAGGACATATTCCAGATGTCTGTCCACCGATGGATGGAGATCAACAAAATGTGGGACANCCAGTGATGGAAGTATTCATCCGCAGAAAGGAATGAAACGCTGACACCTCCTGCAGCATGAATGAACCTCAAAACTATGCTGAGCTGAGAGAAGCCAGGCACGAGAGACCATATATCACAATTCCATTTATAGTCAACTCACATTTTCCTACCCAGAATAGGTAAATGGACAAAGACAGAAAGCAGATGAATGACAACAGGCTCAGGAGGGGGAAAATGGAGCAACTACTGGCGTACAGAATTTGCTTCTGGAGCAGTGAGACGTTCTGGAACCCGATGGTCATAGAATACTTTCACCATGACAGATGCCTCTGAAGTGTACGCCCCAAACAGTTAAGCTACAGATTTATGTTACTCATATTTTGCAACAATCGAAAATTGTCTTTAGCTTACTCTGTGCCTCAGTTCCCTCATCTGTAAAATGGACACAGGGTTGTTGTGAGAGTGTGTTTTTAAAAAACAGGGGTGGGGAGAAGTCCCCTGGCAATGAGTACCCAGCAAGGGTAAGCCATATGCTTCATCAGTTTCAACCAACACCACGAATGAGCTTTCTTCAAGGTTAGAAACGCTTTCAAGTCTGTCTGGTGAACACCCTGCCATGTGTACCCACCGAGCACATAAAATGTGGCCAGGATTTCTCACTGTATTTAATTATAATTAACAAACCTACACAGGATTGCCCGCTACTGACTACTGGACAGTACAGTTTTAGATCCTCCCACTCCACCCTCAGAACAACCCTAAGAGGTAGTTACTTTCAGCCCCATATCAAAGATAAATGTGAAATGTCCCTCACAGGCTCGTGTGTGAACACTTGGTCCCCANTGGGTGGCACTATTTGGGAAGCTGTGGAGCCTTTGGATCGGAGGCACAGGTGGTGGAAGTGGGTCAGTGGAGTAGCACCCATGGGGCAATGCATGCCTGCCTGTAACTCCCCAGTTCCTGGAGAGCTGATGCCCTTGTGGTCATGGGCACCAGGCATGCACATGGTACACATACATACACATATGCAGGCACTCACAGCTACATATAAAACTTTGAAACTTTCACCTGGACTACCGAGTGAGTTCCAGGAAAGGCGCCAAAGGTACACAGAGAAACCCTGTCTCGAAAAACCCAAAAAATAAATAAATAAATAAATAAATAAATAAATAAATAAATATAAAATAAAATAAAAGAATGCACATATGCGACCTGGTGTTCAGGGTGAGCTGAGCATCCCCCCAACATGTAGGCATCTTTAGGTGAGTCCTCTCTTCTGCTGCCCTTACCTGGCCCTCATCCAGGCTCCCCAGCCGCTGTCCCCAGCTCTGCCATCAGCTTCAACTCTCACTGACCAAGACACAGAGGAACCTCCAGCCTTGCTTGCCTTTCAAGTACCCATCTACCTACACCCATGGGCTTCCCTGCCCTGCAGCCTCTTAGCAGGCTATTACTAGCCTCAGCTTGCCAGTCCACAGGCTTCCCCTGATTCANTGCACCTGCCCACACCTTCCCACCCCAGGCTGCAGGTGCTGGCAGAGCTCACTTCTGAGCTGAGGGAAGATTCCTGCAAACTCCACAGCTGCTGGCCTGAGGTAGTGACATGGTCTCCAGCACCTGACCACANCTGTCTCAGATTCCAAACCCCAATGCCAGGGTTCCACACCTGGGAAGCTGCTTAGGCACAAGATACCCAGGATCTGGCTGCCAGCTCAAGAATCTATTGCAAAGGTCTGTCCTCAGCAGTGGCTGCTCCATGTCAAGGGGAAAGGATTCCTGTCAGGAAGAAACAAACCCAGGCAGGGCAGTACTGACAGGCATCATGTGCTGACAGGACAAGTANTCCCCACTGCCCAGTGCTGGTTCAGACTTCTGGGGTACTGATTCTGTACAACTACCTGTGTAGAGCTTAAGGCTGGACTAGCTGGGTCTGAAATGGCAAGTATCATCCCTACCCAATAACTGCTGTGTGTTTCAGCTTCACTTGAATTCCCATCACAGTATGAAAATGGCCTGAGTCTGCCTGATGGTATAAAATGCCTCTGAAGTTCCAACCNCTTTTTACCCTATCATTTCACAGGTTTTTCTATAATTCTAGAATGCAATTCAACTATAACTCACCCACAAATGGATGAGAACTCAGCAACTAGGTCCCCCACCCTGAGTTAAGAATGGTCTTTAGAGTTAACCCATTCAACACCAAAATAGTTGGTCAGAAACTCCTACATTGTGTGGACCCAGTATAAACAATGACACCCTAAACATTCTGTCCTGTGACAGACTCTGACCAGAGCCTGCTCACTCTCCTTGTTGCCTCAAAGCAAGTAAGGTGGCACCTGGGA
>LZPO01074928.1:701032-712816 GCA_001675575.1 Neotoma lepida | reverse complement strand
CCAGGCAAATGAAGATGTTTTATTTTATTTTTTATGTGTGTGGGTGTTTTGCCTACACACATATCTGTGTACCACATGCATGTCTAATGCCCTAGGAGATCAGAAGAGGGTGTGAGATCCTGTGGAACTGGAGTTACAATTGCCATGTGGGTGCTGGGACTCGAACCCAGGTCCTCTAAAAAAGCAGCCAGTGCTCATAGCTGCTGAGCCATCTCTTCAGGCCATGGATAAGGATTTTTGATTTTTTTGAAGCACATAAAACATTTCAAGAGCACTGAAGACAGGCATTGTGGTACGTACCTTTAAACCCAGCACTTGGGAGGCAGAGGCAGATGGATCTCTCTGAGTCCCATGGCAGCCTGGTCTACATAGTGAGTTCCAGGACAGCCAGAGCTACATGGAGAGGCCCTGTTTCAAAATACAAAATGAAACAAAAACTCATTTCTATATAACAAATTAATTTCTAAATACTAATTGCTAAACATAGTAATGAGTAGCTGAAAATAGAGGTCTTTGTCTTGTGCTGCCCCACCCCCAAGTCAAGGTCTGACTGTAGCTCAACTGACCTCAAACTCACACAGTANCCCAGGCTACACAGGTTAACCCAAGATACCTGTTTCTCGTCATTTATTTTGTTGTTGNTGGTGGTTTTGGTTTTGGTTTATTGAGAAAGAGTTTCTCTATGTAGCCCTTGCTGTTCTGGTACTCATTCTATAGACCAGGCTAGCTTTGAACTCAGAGATCCATCTGCCTCTGCCTCCTAAGTGCTAGGATTAAAGGCATGCGCCATCACTGCNAGGCTCATTTATTCTTATTAACCATAATAAATTAGCAATTGTAAAATGGCATGCATTTATAAAACTTAAGTATAAATCTAGCATCACAGTAATAGAGAAACAATTATATACTTGATGCATAGACATGATTTATGAGGGACAATGATCTAGTGTTGTGCCTTTAACATATTCCCCAATGTCCATGTGCAGGCAATACTTGGAGCCTCAGTGCTGAGGTGATTACGTCATGAGTGTAGAAGGCACAAAGGTCTTTTGATCACAGATAAGCACTAAGGCACCTGGAATGTTAGGCAAACCTNGTGTTTCTTCCGGAGAAGGAACGCAGTATCTGTTATCTGCCCAGAAGGCTGGAGTGGATGTGCCCTGGTCTGGTGACCCTTGTGCTATCTGTATGGTCAGAGACTTTGAGGCGCTGAACCCTCTGCCAGACCCTTACTTTGTTCCTCATGGAGTTTATGTATGATTTGTTGTTCTCATGGGATTGAGCTAATTATCACCACAATAGTTTTTTTTAATCACATTGTGCTGTGTCTAAAATAAACCACTTAGAGTCAGAACAAAGCTGAACAAACGCAGGGTACTGAGTTGTGTTGCGCCTTCTTGCCTCTTGCCTTCCATGGCTTGTCACTCTGCTAGCCATGAAGGTCTCAACGACCCCAAACATGAGAACAGTATCCTCATGAGTGGATTGATGACATTGTTGCAGGAGTGGGTTTATGTTTGTGACAATGGGTTTGTTAGAAAACCAAGTTCAATATTTTCTTGTCCTAACAGGCTTTTTAGTTTGGGTTTGGTTTTTGTGGGATTTTTTATTTTTGTTTTAACCATTCGATACCTTCTGTCAAGGGATGAGACAATTCTTGTGTAACAATTTCCTCCAAGATGGAAGTATCCCATCCTGCCAGGAAGCTCCTTAAGCAGGAAGGTAAAGAACTCAAATAGCTCCCAGAATTCCCTGAAACTGACTGGATTCACCAGGCCCTGCCTTGCCAGAGTAAGCAGAGAAGCTGAGAGTCCCTCTTAGAGGAAGTGAAGCTGTGCCTCAAAGAAGACTCAGACAAGAGCTGCCTGGAAAGATTGGGACCAATGTGGCACCCAGAAAGGCCACTCTCCAACCTGTTGAGCTGCCAGCGGGTTGCGTGCTGTGCTCCAGGTTCCCAGCTCTGTGAGCTGTCACCCATGCTGGGGTAGGCCTTGGTCATGCAGCTGCCTGAGTCATTTCTTTTTTTTTTTTTAATTATGTTTATGTATGTGTTCTTGTCTATATATGTACCACAAGCATACAAGTGTCTGTGGGGTCCAGGTCCCAGAACTGGCATTATAGGTGATTGTGAGCTGTCTCATGTGGGTGCCGGGAGCCAGACCTGGTTCCTCTGTAAGAGCAGTAAGCATTCATAACCAGTGAGCCATCTCTCCAGCCCCTGAATTCTCATTTCTAAAAGGCTGACCCTAAGACCTCAGACCTCTGCGGATGTGAGTCACAGTCTCTGTGCCTTAGGTCTGGTTTCTATCACTCAATGTTTGCCTTGCTGTAGCACGTATGATCACCTTCCTTTAGAAGGTATTTCGTTTGTGCACGGGCTTCTAGGTTCCCATCTTCGTTGTGCCTGTGCCATAGAGCAGCAGGCCTGCCATTCTCAGTAAAGGTCTTCCGGATGCCTGTTGCATGTCAGGCTGAGGGGACAGAGATGAAGCCAGTGTGTCACCTTCCAGAGTTTCCCACCTGAATGCTCAGGGACAGCCAGGGGACCAGGGAACCGGGTGACTGGGGTGACAACTCTCATTGCTGGTTGTCATTCCAAAAGCTGGGGAAGACCCAGATGAAAGGGCATGAGCAGTGGACGAGGCTGCAGAGGTACTCCATTATTCTCCAGAAAGAAAACTTAAAGAAGTGACCACCCTGGGACTCCAAAAGAGTCTCCACTGTCTGAGTCATTTCTGCTCCTTTAAGTAACCCTTCACCCATATTCCTGTAAGTAACCCTGATAAAACTCACTGGTTCACTAAGTTGGACTATGATGTTATCTATACTTCGGTCTGTCATGGGATCCCTCCCTAGGATGAGTTAATGTGTGNTGCATGTCCCCAGGAAAGGTTCTCTCACACAACAGCAGTGCAGCATGGAGACCCCCACTCAATACATCCTGGATCTTGAGATCAACTTCATGAATTGTCAGCTAAATGACTTTCTACTGTTTATAAATTGCTGAGTCTGTAGTATTCTCTGTTATAGCAGTCAAAATGGACTAAGACACACATAGTGCCCTCCTCCCCCCCATGAAAATTGAAGCAAACATTTATTTTAGAAACAATAAAAAAAAAGCAGGGCATGGTGGTACAGTCCTTTAACCCCAGCACTCAGGAGGCAGAGGCAAGCAGATCTCTGTGAGCTCCAGGCTAGCCTGGTTGACATAGCAAGTTCCAGGCCAACTAGACCTATAGTGTGAGACCTTGTCATTAAAAAAATCAGTGAAACTTAGAGGTAATTATAACAAGAATAAATTTTTTTCTAGACAGGTATAAATGAGAAATACAGATACCCCTTTGCTTATAGTGTGGTTATATCCCCAAGAGTCCATTGTAAGTTGCAAATAAAAATATGTTTACCTGCAACTCTGCTTCAGGGAGCAGGGAGCTGTTACTTCACTTTTCAATAAAACCTGACTTGCTTGCCCTTAGTGTTGCCAAATTAACTCAGCAACACAGTGCATAGAGAAACGTCACTTGTTTCCCATTGTGGTCATGTAGCATGTAACAGAATGGAATGCCGCAGCTGCCAGGGCCATGACAAACCTATGAATAAAATAAAATTGAGGTCTAGGAATACAACACGACNGGTGGAGTGTTTGCTGGGCATGCACAAAGCCCTGCGTTCCATCCTCAGCTCCACCACAACCAGGTATAGCAGCTGAAGCCCATAATCCCAGCACNGGATGCAGGGTGGTGTTGGGGGGGGAGGAGCAAAGAAAGACAAGTGAATCAAAAGTTCAGTTTTGAATTCAGCTAGAGTTTGAGTTCAAGACCAGTCTAGGGTACACAAGATCCTGTCTCAAAAGCAAACAAACAAAACCAACAAAAGAACAATAAAAACCCACTAGGGAGGCAGAGNCAGGAGGATCTCTGTGAGTTCAAGGCCAGCCTGGTCTACAGAGCGAGATCTAGGACAGGCACCAAAACTAGAAGAGAAACTCTGTCTCGAAAACCCCCCCAAAAAAATAAAATAAAAAAAATAAAAAACAAAAACAAATGAAAACCCAATAGACTCGAGAGATGAGTCGGTGATTGTCAAGAGCATTTGCTTTTCTTCCAGTGTCAGGTTCCAAAGAAATCCAGGACAAGTCTCACCNNTCGCTCCTCCCAGCACTTCTTACTCCACCCCATACCCCAAACCTCCCCAGCCCAGGGTCTGGGCTTCACTTCTCTTCCCCCAGCCTNTGATCCTGTATAAATCAGCCATCTTGGCTATGTGCTCTCTTGGGTCTCTCGGCTCTTTTGGTCTACAAGTTCTCTTAGCCTCATGGCTCCTGATGCTCACTCTTGGCCTCCTTACCCTCTCTTCTGTTTCTCTCTTTCTCTCTCTCTCCTTTCATGGCCATGTTCATCTGGACTCTTCCAGATGCCTCTGGCTGTTCTCTCCCTCATAAAACAAATACAATAAAACCTTCTCCTCAACCATGCCTAGGTGTTGTGGAATTATTTTTTTATACACTGTGAAGATGTGTCACCCTGATTGGTTTAATAAAAATCTGAGCGTCCAATAGCTAGACAGGATTTTCAGGGCAGAGAGGACACTGGGAAGAAAAAGGTGGAGATGCCAGGAATGCAAAGCAAGCACTATGAGCACTAGGGAGATGAGGTAATAAAGGTGTGAGGCAGAAAGTAAATTAATAGAAATGTGAACTAGTTAGGCAAGAACTAGTTAGAAACAAGCCTAAGCTATCAGCCAATCTTTCATAATTAATAGTCTCTGTGTCATTATTGGGAAGCCAACGGTCCCAATGAAAAAGNCCAACTACACNTAGGAGTGGTCATGTTGTCATTTTCATTCACAGAGGACCTGAGTTCAAGACCCAGCATTGGGATCAGGTAGTTCACAACAGTCTATAACTCCAGCTCCAAGGGATCTGATAATCTCTTCTGGATGCTACATTTAGACATGCACATACTCCTCTCCACACACACACACACATAATTAAAAAAAAAAGCTGGGTGTGGTGGTACATACCTATAACTCCAGCACTTGGAAGGTGGAGGCATGAGCATCAGAATTTCAAGGTCATCCCTTACTACTTACTCATTGATTTCAAAGTCAGCCTGGGCTACCTTAGACCCTGTCTTGAAACAAAACAACAACCACCTTCTTGGCACTGGCAAGATGGCTCAGTATGTAATGGTGCTTGCCACCAAACTTGAGGACATGAGCTCAACCTCCTGGAACCCACATGTTTAGAAGGAGGAAATTCCTGCAAGGAGTCCTCCAACTCTACTTGAGCACCCTGGCCCATGAGTTCACATACACACACACACATGCACTTCTTTTGTTGTTTTTTGAAAGGCCAAAACTCAACTTCCAAGTCTATTGAATGCATATTGNTTTCATATTATGATAAAGTTTAAAATTTCTAAGTTCAAGCNGGGTGGTGGTGGCACATGCCTTAATTCCAGCAATCAGGAGGCAGAGGCAGGTGGATCTCTGTGAGTTCGAGGCCAGCTGGTCTACAGAGCGAGTTCCAGAGGCTCCAAAGCTACACAGAGAAACCCTGTCTCAAAAAACCAAAACCAAACCAAAATAAAACAAAACAAATTTAAGTTCAACCACAAATCAGGGATCAGGGCTGGGAAAGTAGGTCAGTTGTAGAGCCTAGGTATATGGGAGTCACTGGCTGGGAACCAAAGCACTGCAAAACGGAAACATGAATCACAGCTCCCTTATGACACCCTATAATCCTATCACTGAGAAGGTAGAAGAAGAAGGATCTTAAGCTCCAGGGCAGTGTGGGCTGCACAGAAAGTTCAAGGTCAGCTTGGACTAAATAACCAAGGGCTGGGGATGCAGTCCAGTTGGCAGAGAGCTAGCCTAGCACATAGGAGGCCAGGGACTGATCCCCAGCACCACATGAAGGAGGGGGGCAGTCAGGAATTTAAAGTCATTTTCAGACAGTTGCTGGCCAAAGGGGCATATATGATACCTTGTCTCAAAACAATAAAGTTTTAAAAAATGAAAACACACAAAAGAATATAAATCATAGGCCATCTCCATACAGAATAAACTTTTTCATTTACTCCTTACTANGAAACAAAATAATCATCATCCCTTGGTTTGTTTCCAGTGTTCTTGAATGTTGAGGTATATTCCAGAATGCACAATTCCTGCGTTCAGGGATTCTCATTAGCAGACTCTAGGAGACAAGTGTAACGCAGTGGTGAAAAAAGAAATTTAGCAAGTAGAAGCATTCCCTTCAGATGATGTATAAAGAGATAAAGGCTGAACAGCTTTTTCTGAAGATCAGTTGGGCTACAGACCCCACCATAGTGTAGTTTACTGTTCTCCGAGAATCTTCCTGAAACTGTAGGGCTTCCCGGATAACAGCCTGGATCTGTGTTATCCAGGAAAACATGGGCTCTTGAGTCCCCTTGTAACTGGCTTTATTTGCTTTTATCTTTGCTTTTTTGTTTCTTTGCTTCTTTTTAGAGTGAGCCTTAAATAGGCAAGGTTGGCCTTGAACTCCTGATCCTCTTGCCTCTGCCTCCTGAATGCTGGCATACAGGCACATTGACCCCGCCTCTCCTGGCTCTGTAACTAGTTCCAGTTCTTCCCTTTACAAGCAGGTATTTAATATGAAGTTTACTTGTGTGTGTGTGTGTGTGTGTGTGTGTGTGTGTGTGTGTGTGTGTGTGTGTGTTGTGTGTGTGAGAGAGAAAGAGAGAGAGAGAGACAGACAGACAGACAGAGATGTTTCAGATACCATAATTTTTTTCTTTTTTCTTTTTTTCAAGACAAGGCTTCTGTGTAGCTCTGTCTGTCACTCTGTAGACCAGGCTGGCCTCAAACTTGGAGATTCACCTGCCTCCGCCTCTGGAGTACTGGGATTAAAGGCGTGTGCCACCACCGCCCTCATTACTGTTTATGATTGCTATGTTAACAAATATCAATCCACTTTACTTTCAAAATTGAACATAAAACAAATTGTGCCAGTTTTTTAAAGTGAGCATAATAGCTGTTTCTAGACACAGGGCTCTTAAAATCCAAGTGTAGATAGTTCCAATTTGGCTCAGGTGGTTTATTTTCCCTCTGGTTATTAGTGTCAAGTTCCTTCTTGTCCCTGGGGTTCTAACTATGGCTTGCTACCATCCTTATTATTTCTAGTTAACTCTAGATACACACAAAAAAACACATCAGTGGTTTATTATGAAAACCTCATAATACACAGCAAACATCCCATGGTTCATATGTTTTTCTTTCCTAGACAAAGGAAACAAAAATGATTTAACATTTGGTCTTAAGTTTCAAATAAAATGAGTGAAACTCCTTCATACCACCACCTATTAGGCAGGTTGTTGCTATTTTTATCTTGGGGCATTTGTTTCTGTTTTATTTTAAAGTTGAATTATATTTCTCTCAGAATTACCATGAAATATAACTAGTTTACTCAAAGCATGACAAATATTCTTGATACAACGCCTGTAGGCTTACTTTAGTAATTTTAGCCCTTGACTTAGGGTAGTTGGAAGATAGAAAGACATTCTACAAGTTTAGTTTAAAAAAAAAACAACAGCTTTGCTGGACAGTGGTGACACACGCCTTTAATTCCAGCACTTGGGAGACAGAAGTAGAAGGATCTCTGTGAGTTCAAGACCAGCCTGGTCTACAGAGTGAATTCCAGGACAGTCAAGGATACGTAGAGAAACCCTGTGTTGAAAAACCAAAACCAACCAACCAACTAAACAAAAACATATTTAACAACTTGGTTAACTTTAGAAAATGTACAGATACTTGTGACTGATTTGGTACAGGGGTAATGTTTACTACCTTTCTGGACCTAATAATGACAAGCACAGCATCTTCTCTCTGGAAGACTCTGAAATTTTGTCATGTGATGCTCAAGAGTGAGGCTTCTGGGGATAGATTGTGTGGATTAGCATCTCAGCCCCAGGGATGCTGAGATTGCTCAACCAGTACAGGTGCTTATTGACAAGCCTGACCACCTAAATTGGATTATCAGGAGCCAAGTAGTAGAAGGACAGAACCAAGTCCTGCAAGATGTCTTTGACAGTGCCCACAACCCCATATAANTACATAAATGTAATTAAAAAAATAATCTCTGCTCCACTACTGACCATGTACAAGTTTCATTATTTTTTCCTTATCAATGAAGTGGAGAGAATACTATCTTAGATGGCTAGTCAGAATATTGAATGAGCAAGCATATTAAAAACTTAATATATTGCTTGGTACATAGTAAGCACTCAATTGTTATAATTTACAATTGTGCACTGGTGACCATCCTTAATGGCATTTACTGAGTTGGCCCTTATATATGCCAGACCCTGTGACAGACACCAGCCCTATCCAAGGGTTTATTGCAGAACAGAATAAAAAAAACTTGCTAGGTGAACTTGATGGCCCTGTAACCCCAACACANAGGAGGTTGAGGCAAGAGGACTGCCATGCATTGTGGGCCAGTCTGAGCTACAGAGTAAAATCCTGTCTCAAAACGACTCAAGACTTACTGCTGTACCTCAGAGGTGTTTACTTTGTTTTGATGCTGGAACTTGAACTCAGGGCCGTGGGCTTGCTAAGAACATGCTCTAGCATGGAGCTAGCCTCCACCCAGTTCATCATTAAGTTGAAAATGATTCTGTTTGTGAATTTGGATGAGGGGGAGAAAGAGTCTTTATAATCTCTAAGTGAAATTTAGTATTTCCTTCAATTATTAATATAGGGGGATAAATCACAGTGGTTTTTACCAAGTGGCTTTGCTATCAAGAGAAATAACAGGTCTTTCTTCCTTCCTTCTTTTTTTGTTTGTTTTTGAGACAGCGTTTCTCTGTGTAGCCCTGGCTGTCCTGGAACCCACTGTGTAGACCAGGCAGGCCTCCAACTCACAGAGATCCGCCTGCCTCTGCTTCCTGAGTGCTGGGATTAAAGGCATGCACCATCACAGCCNGACCTCCTATNACTAAATCTTATGTAAATCATAGGACTGCATTCATAAGGAAACATTTAAATCATTACAACTGTATCGTTTTGCTGTTTGGGTATTACTATTTTATAATCTCTTTTCTACGTATGCACTTTTACAAAGTCTTCACTAGAATACCAAAGATCCATGGCATAAATGTTCAAAAGCCCATCATAGAAGTCTAGTAAAGCAAGATACAGACATTGATGAGAGAGAACATTGGGGAGAAGTACACACATTATTGGGTCTTGGTTAAAAAAAACTATGTTACCCTCTTTTGAAAGGAATTTAAAAAATAGGCTAACTTTATTTTGATTGTAAAAAGTGCATAGAGAAATGGTATTGAAGTCATAAATCAGAAAGCCACTAAATAAACAAGTAATTTCACCCCCCTCAGCCTGTTATAAAATGGAAATAACNCCAGTGTCATAGGATCATTATGAAAAAGTGAGTGAGTATCCATAAAAGCATGTTGACAACTGCAAGTGATAACACAATTACTATTCTCTCCTTACAGACACATCTGGTCANGTGCTAGAAAACACAAAAGAAATGGAGCATAGCCTTTGACTTTTAGTAGTTTACATTCAATCAGATATGACATGAAGGAAAAAACAAACGTAACATTTAGAAAGTAACCCAAATTCATTGTTTGGAAGGGGAATTAAACATCCGTATCATTGACGGTGAGTTGGCACCACAAATCTCAAAAGCACTTACATCCCAAGAAACAAAAAGTCAACCACAGTCAAGACCAGCCTAGAGGTGGTTTGTAAATGCTTCACCTATCTGATTAAGATGATGATGTCACTAAACTGACCCCCTCAGTTAATTCCAATTTGTCTGAAGTCAAAGTTTTTTAGCATTCTAAATAAAGAATCTTTATCTCTAAATAAAGAATGTTAAGTGAGAACCTCTCAACAATGCCTCTCTCAAGGCATAGCTGGCTTCTTCA
The DNA here is from genome assembly GCA_001675575.1 of Neotoma lepida. Lineage (NCBI taxonomy): Eukaryota > Metazoa > Chordata > Mammalia > Rodentia > Cricetidae > Neotoma > Neotoma lepida. Next base: position 702,881 of record LZPO01074928.1, on the reverse strand, counting down.
TGATCAACGTTGGTTAGCTCAGATGTATACCATCACATCAATGCCTGATACTACCATTTCCTTTAAGAATACCCCAAATCCCTCAGGTCCATTTCTCTTTTCATCAAAGATTCATGATAATCTTTCACTTGGTTATTTGACTGTATCTGTCCCTACAGCAGAACCCTGACAAATGATGAAGAGGGAGTATTTTGACAGTTATATTTATGGCTANTTAAATTAGCACTCGAGTTTGTAACTTGATATTTTGGGATTTGCTTAGAGTGATTTAATTATCCAGACTCCAACTGAATTTCCCAACACTATAAAGCAAAAGATGGGCAGCTAAAACTTCAGAAATCTCAGTGGGATGGCATTAATCAGAGATGTACTTTTTTTTCTAAAGAAAAAATTCTATATACCTATTTTGCAGGGGAAATATTTTTAAATAACATAGATTAGTATAAAGATCTGAGAGCATTCTAAAGTTTTGTCTGAGTATAATATATAGGCTGGGGCCAGGCNGTGGTGGCACATGCTTTTAATCCCAGCACTCAGGAGGCAGAGGCAGGTGGATCTCTGTGAGTTCAAGGCCAGCCTGGTCTACAGAGCGAGTTCCAGGACAGGCTCCAAAGCTATACAGAGAAATCCTGTCTCGAAAACAAACAAACAAACAAAAATGTATATGTATATATATATGTACACACACACACACACTTACACACATTGTTGAAGCCCATCTAGGCTTCCTAGTGGCTGTACCCAGCAGGACTGCATAAGAGGATGATTGGACCACGGGCCTGAGTACCAGGTGTTAGTAAGGGTCTACACTTGGCTGTATCTGCAAGAGGGAGGTCCTTTGCCCCGTCCCTTGGCATTGTTATAAAAAGCCCTTTGGAATAAAGTTCTGGGCCGGTGGATAAGGATCCAGGCCCTCCCGAGGATATCTACGTTTCTGTTTCTCTCCCTCTTTATTTCTACCTAAGTCTCTTATCCCTCATTCCTCAAGAGTCCCTGGGGTTAATAAATGTGGGAGCATACATATATGCTCGGGCTGGACATATGACTGCACTGAAGAGCCCTGGCTGCTCTTTCAGAAGACCTAGGTTCGATTCCCAGCACCCACTTGGAGGCTCACAACCATCTGTGACTCCAGTTCCAGGGAATCCAACGTCCTCTTGTGGCCTGCAAGGACAGCACACAACCATGGTATTGACTTACATGAAGGCACAATCACACCCATAAAATATATTTTTTAATTTAAAAATATTGGCTGCTTTATTTTGTCCAAGCTGAAATTCAGATCGTTCAGAGTATTAGCTCAACTGTAAGCCAATTTGTACTTAAAGACTTGGTCGGGCCTGTGCACCCAACTTTTCAAGCAAGACGCTCCAAACACGGACTCCCTCACAAGCTTTTGACAGTGCAATGAATAGTCTCAAGAAGTGTCCCTGCTCCGTCTTGGAGGAGAAAATTAGTATCTACTTTGCTCGCATCACGTTGAGAGACCACTGGGGAAGGACCCTGAAGCCTCACAGCACCTAAAAAAAAAAAAAAAAAATAGGTCTCCTGATTCCTTTTGAGACACGCCGCCGCCACCAAAGAGACCGCTCCCTTTGGTGGAGCGAGCCCATCCGCGTCCGACAAGGGCCGCCGAGACAACTCTGTGGCTGCGCTCGTGGATTTCGGCCAGGGGTGACTTGGGGCACGTGGCGGCGAGGGGACAGGGGACCCGGTTTCCTCCCGCCTCCGCTGAGAAGAGCCTGTGCGCACACATCNACCCCGGGGAGGACCACACAGTCGTCTCGGGATCGGCGGAGGACCTCAGCTCCTTTCAAAGGCCCCTTCGCCCTCCGTTCCTCAGACACCC
>LZPO01074928.1:686630-700250 GCA_001675575.1 Neotoma lepida | reverse complement strand
CCTCCGCGGCGGCGGCGGCGGCGGCGGCGGCGGCGGGGGCCGCGGTGTTACCGGTGAAGAAGCCGAAAATGGAGCACGTCCAGGCTGACCACGAGCTTTTCCTCCAGGCCTTTGAGAGTGAGTGTGAGAGGGGCTTCGAGAGAACGAATGCCCCCCTCTGGAGCGTTCGGGGCACGGGGCACTCCGCCGGGCTTTCCGAGAGTACACTTGGTTTGGGAGTGGAGGGAGGAGGACTCGAGGGGGACGTCCCGGCTCCCGGGGTCCGGGGCAGGTCCTTGACTCCCGGAAGGTTGGCCCCGGGGCCCCCACGGTCAGAGCAGCCTTTAGGTGAGGACGTGACGGTTGAACCGATCGCAGCCAGAGCCCGAAACGAGTTCGTGTTTTCTTTTATGCCTTCCCTACTCTACAAGTACCGGGGTTCCAGTTGTAGGTTTCGGGGGACAAGATGCACCCTGTGCGGGCGTGAGTGCAGTAAAGCCGAGGAAATTGTCACTGGTCTGAAATGCCTTCGCAGCCCCTTGGGCTGCGTGTTAACACGGCACCATTTGAAGCCTTAAGCCTTTCAAACCTATCCGCCCATTTTATGGATACGTAGACTGAGACAGAACGGGCAAGCGTCTTCTCCGGGGACAACCTCGGAACTGTGTCTTAATTCCAGAACATTTTCTTATCTCAATTCTCTGTTTTAAAAGATGCGTGGAGGGCGAAACTACGACTTNCTTGGAAAGGGGAGCCCAGTGNCTGGAAACAAACAATAGAATTTATAAACAACATTATGACTACAAATAAAATTTCTACTTAATAGATATTCTATCTTGATTGTTTTGCTTCGCTTTTGTGTAGATACTGTAATTTGGGCAGTCTTCTAGCTAAGTATTTTACGGCAACTTGAATAAACTCAGCATTCCCGTCGAATGTCTTTTATTTACAATATTACCGTGGCATATGTTATGGGCATGATTATCAGCTGTGCTTGGAAAGACGTTTTACATTGTTTAATACTCTTCTTCATTCTCATTAGTGCTTCATGAAATTCTAATTGGAATTTAATACAAATAATTTCGATTTTTATTGAGACAAATATTGAACCTGCTTCAGAGATCATTATTCTTTTGCTTAATATACTTTTACAAAAATCGGAAAAGCTTTTAAGTGGAAACGGAACTGAAGGACAATCATAAAAATAAACACGCTGTTTGTGCCTCTTCTAAAATATCCCATCTCCTTTTAGTTTAATTTGAAACTAAAACTAAACTGGAGATTAAGTGGAAATTTAAAACTTTNTAAATGTTATGAGAAAATAAATCCTCTAGGAAGATTTTAACTACTTGTTTTCAGAGTAGTCCACCTGCGAGAAATTATTTATCATTAAGAGATCTTATTTTTTTTCCTAATACTGATTTCAATTTCTGAACGTTTAAGTTCTTAATATAATTATTAATTTAGGTATTCATAATTAGATTAATATACTTTAAAGAAATGTGATTCTGGTAGCTCACTAATATCACTGGAATAGAGGTATGAATATATATTTTCAACTTTAGCCTGTCTTTTGTAAAAATTTAAGTCCTAAAAAGATTGTTCTAGGAACCTATCAATTATGAGTTTAAAATATAGTGAATTTTATAATACTGATTTTGATCATACCTGTAGTAGAATGTTTGGAAAGAGTTTAATTTTGGCTAGTTACTACAAGTTTTTGTAATGGCCGGTTAGATTGAAATTTTCATCTTCTTTGGCATTAATAAGTTTTTGTGGAATAGAGCTATCTCAAGGTACTTTGGGAGGGAAAGGAATAGGTCATCAAATGAGTTACTACTGTTCTTTGCTTCTGCACAGTAATGGCGGCTACCTTAGAAAGGGTTAGTTTGAAATTGTAGATTATATCTAGGGAGACAGGGTGGCCGTGGGGGGTGAGGATTTTATGCTATAGATTGAATGACCTTTAGTGCTTACTAATTTTCTGGATATAAGCACATAGTACACTATTTCCACAAAGGAGATTGTTTTGTACTGGTTAGAGTGTGGGTTGCATGGACTGGGTTGATGGTTTACTGACAAGTTCATTAAAAAGATAATGTTTGGATTTTGTTTCCTGTTACCCAGAGCCAACACAGATCTATAGATTTCTTCGAACACGAAATCTTATAGCAGTAAGTAGTCAATGAAATTCACCAATATTATTTCATTCGTATAACTTCGTCTGTAATTTTAATATTTTTCATTTTTTATAGCCAATATTTTTGCACAGAACTCTTACTTACATGTCTCATCGAAACTCCAGAACAAACATCAAAAGGTACATTTTATAAATCTTATTTCGGGCTGATCAAACTACTAGAAAGTTTTGTCTTAGAGTTGGGGAGAGATTCTCAGGAGAGAGTTCTTCAAAGTTTTGTCTTAAAAGTTCTAGTTAAAGATTATGAAAATTGAAAGAGCAACTAGTTGAATTTGGAATCATTTTTTTTAAAGTATCATTTTTGTAATTCTAGTTTGTCACTAGTTTTTTTCTCTAATAGAAATTATTTAGTGAAGTGATTTTACTGACTCATATTTTTTACTGTTTGCTGTTATTTTCAAGTTTGGTTGCTAGGACTCTTAAATGATTTCTCAAGGGCTCTGGGTAACTATCTGTCTTTGATACTTTGGAAGTTAGTAGAAGGGTCTCTAAAAATAAGATGTTTTGATCATCTGATGTTAAAGCACAGTCTGGGTATGTTGTACAGAACTTTTTTTTTTTTTTTTTTTTGGTTTTTTGAGACAGAGTTTTTCTGTGTAGCTTTGGTGCCTTTCCTGGAACTCACTCTGTAGCCCAGGCTGGCCTCGAACTCACAGAGATCCGCCTGCCTCTGCCTCCCAAGTGCTGGGACTAAAGGTGTGCGCCACCACCGGCCGGCTTAGAACTTATTTTTACTGTAGGTACTTTGCCTGTGTGATATTTAGTAAAGGTAATAATGGAAGCCAAGTTTCTTGATTTATGTGNAAGATTTCTTTATTGAGCATATCAAAATGAACAACTTTCAGTTGAAAAGAAAGACCTTCCATTAAACTTTTGGTATCAATATAGTCTTACTGTTTGTCTGTTGAGTCAAGGTCTTGCTAGCTAGACTTGGCCTGATAACTCGCTACATAACCTAGACTGGCCCCAGAGTTGTGACTGTTCTGCCTCTGTCTCAGTACGGGGATTATAGGTGTGAGCCACCATGCCTATCTATTTTAATAGTCTTGACTTAATGAAACCATTCAGTAACTTCAATATATTAGAAACTAAACTGGTCTCAGGGAAAAAAAAGAAAGAAAAAGGAAACTTGACTGCTTGGGAAAATCTTGGTTACTATGAAGGCATCACATTTCCAAAGCAAGAGCAAGATACAGTTTTGTAAATGCATTGTAGTTTACTACGAATAATTGAAATATAAGACTGTCTTCTGGCAATTGAGGGAGCTGGGAGAAAGAGAAATTAATTGCATTTAGTAGGTAAAAGTTGCTCAGCACTCATAACTAGGAAGAAGATAACAAATTAGGCAACAGAATTAGATTGTCTACTTTTTGTCTGTCTACTGCATTATTTGATCTGTGCCAAGATTCACCAAACTTTTTCTGTTAAAGGAATATATTTTAGAGTCTTGTGGCCAGAAGGCAAAATCAAGAATAATATCTAGGTACTTAATATAAAGAGAACAGTGTTTATAAATGAAATTGTATATACAAGGGTACAATGTACACTGTTTTTTGTAAACAAGCCTACTAGAGAGAAATATAGAATCCTTTTTGGTTTTGGAGAGTAAAGAATAGCTTACTTAATGATAAGGGTTCCCAGTCTGTTTCTATCATCAGATCTGCTATTCACCTTTATCTTCAAAGACCGCTCTTGGCCTGTGGGCTTATACAAAAACAGTAAGCCAGATTTGGCTTGTGGTCTGTAGTTCCATTACTCTTGATTCATTCGGTAGACTTTGTGAATTTAACTTTATTTATTTATTTTTTAACTCCACATCTTGACTTTAATTAGTGGCTGGAGAGACAGCCGTGGGCGCTGGGAACCGAATTCTTGTATTTTTGGTTGTGAGCCTAACCAAAAATTCTTGTATTTAACGGTTGGGCCATCTCTCCAGCCCGAATTTAACTTTTTTTAATTAAAGTTTTTAAATACAGTTATTCTAGGATATGACCTGGTTTTGATTTTAAAAGTGATAAAGTTTTTAAAAACTAAATTTGGATTAATAAATTAATAAATAAGTAGATTGAATACACATCATTTTCGTGATGTTTGCTTATTAGACTGTCTCCTGGAATATATTATGTGCCAATAGAGACAGTATTAAAAAGTTTGGTTGTGCTGGGCATAGTGGCATATGCCTTAAATCCTAACACTTGGAATGGCAGAGGCAGGTAGGTCTCTGTGAGTTTAAAGCAAGCCTGGTCTACGTAGCAAGTGCCAGGACAGCCAGGACTACATAATGAGATTCTGTCCCAAAAACAAAGCAAAATTTCAGTACTAGAAACCAATTTTCTGATTATTGCCCTGTGGATTTTTAGAACTGTCTTTGAGAGATTTTGAAGCGAATTTACTAGCCTAGAAACATTTAAATCTCATTTAGATTATTTCCTCACAAAATACATAGGGATTACTAACTTCTCTTGTTACATCTGATTTTAGGGCTTTAGGAATGAGACCTCTAGATGAGTGGTCTTTGCCATCAGTGACTTTGAAGGTTTATGTTGNACAATAAATATCTACATATGCATTTATGTATAATATGTACTATTAATATAACAGTACTTTGTCAGGGAAGGACACTGTTGGGAATTGAATACAGGATTTTAGGCTAGACAAATGCTGTTACCACTTAGCTACATCCTTAGCCCTCATATTACTCTTTGAAGTCATACCATCAGTTATAATATTAATTCTGGTGTATTTGTTAGACTCCGACTTCAGTCTTACTTCATAGAAGATTTTAAGTTTTTATTCAAATACTGTAGACTTACCCTATTATGACATAGTAGGGTTAAAGATGAGGTGAATGCTTTTGTTCATTCATTCATTCATTTATTCATTCATTTATTTAGGGAAATGATTTCACAGTTTATCCCAAGCTGGGCTGGAAGTATAATCCTCCTGCCTCAGATTCCAGGGTACTATGATTACAGGCACACCTGACTCAAGAAAGGTCTTTTTATTTATTCTATTTTATTAGATGTCTTTAAGTTATTTTCTGAACCCTCCCAGTATGTCCCCCCCCCCCCGCCAAATTCCTGTAATTTTAATCATTGTATTTACTGGTGACTTATGGTATTATTTGATTTGTTAATCTCACCTGTGGTATGGTATTGCCTCTCTGAAGAAGTGGAGTTGGAGGGGTGCTGTTTTTCTGTGGTTGCTTCCTTTTTTCTCTACAGAAGGCTGGATTGTTCTTGGGGTCTTACCTATTTCAAACGGTTGCTACTGTTCAGTTCTATTGGTTTCTCCTACATGAAACTCATTGTTGGAAAAAATGCTCGGATTTTTCAGTCTTACCTTTCTTTCTGTAGACAAAATTTAAAATTTTTCTTGGTTATAAAAAAAATGACTATTCTTAAATATTTCCAGTATTAAAAAAAAAACCCTCCTTCAATATTTATACTGAACAGTTCTTTGTAATTAGCTTAAAAGAGTCCTTCAGTTTTCTTCTTTTATTTGTAGATTGAAAATAGACTGTTTTTTCTAAACTACTACTAGGCTCCATGATAAAACTTTAAAATTGATTTTTTTTTTGTTGTTCTAGAGATAAAGAGATTTTTTTAAAAAATCTTCATTAATGATTAATGTTTTTGTTCACCTAAAATAAGTACACTTAATACTGTATTCTTATTAGCACTTCCCTATAGATACTTTTTATTAGAGTAGTTGAGTATTTGACCCAGTGGCACATGTTTGTAATATCAGGTATTGAAGGGCACAGAAGGGAGGATCTCAAGTTTTAGGCTACTTGTCAAAAGCCTGTTTGAAGAGGGGGAGGTTGTTTTTAAAGAATAAGCCTTCTGTATGTCTCTAATTTCTATTATCTACACGCAAGTATTAAAAAAACTAACTGAGGGGCTGGAGAAGAGGGGGAGGTTGTTTTTAAAGAATAAGCCTTCTGTATGTCTGTAATTTCTGTTATCTACACACAAATACTAAAAAACTGAAGGGCTGGAGAAATGGGTCAGTGGTTAGGAGCACTGGCTGCTCTTCCAGAGGTCCTGAGTTCAATTCCCCGCAACCACATGATGCTTACAACCATCTATAATGGGATCTAATGGCTTCTTCTGTCTGGTGCCCTCTTCTGTCATGCAGGCATACATGCAAATAGAGCACTCATATACATAAAATACATAAATAAATCTTTAAAAAAAACTATAACTGAATATGGACTACATTGAGTTTTTCAAGTCCTAATTTTGAAAATATCTCTATAAAGAGAAACATTTGTTTCTGATTAACAGATTACTTGAAACTTCATTTTTGACTTCTGTCTCTAGGACATAGCTCACTTTGAGAACTAAGATGAGACATATTTTGTAATCCATTCAACTTGCATTGCTTTGGAAGATTTTATTTAAGTTTTTATTTCGAGGGGGCGTAATTTGTTTTCTCTTAAGCAGGTTAAGCCAGGTGTGGTAGGGTATGCCTGTAACCCAGTCCTCAGGACTCTTAAGGTAGCAAGATTGCCTTGTGTTTAAGGCCAGCTTGAGCTTACATGAGTGTTAGGCCAGCTTGAGCTTACATGAGTGTTAGGCCAGCTTGAGCTTACATGAGTGTTAGGCCAGCTAAAGCTATATAACAAGACCCTCNATCATAAAGAGCCAAGTGTCAAGTTAAAGGTGAATACATAATTTTATGATTGAATGGTATGTGCCCTAACTTTATTGTTACTGGTTTTTGTTGTTGTTCAACCTTTTTGTTGNGGCATATCATTTAGCTGAAAATTTGCCAGTAACCTTTGAGGATGTTTCATGATTTTCAGTTACATTTTATAGTCTGGTGTGAGGTAGGAGGATTGTCCTGAGTTCAAGTCTAGCTTGGGCTACAGAGTGAGACACTTATTTCAAGAGATATAAAAAGAATAACTATGGTGGTGGTATATATTTGTTGGGTTGCTTAATAGATACTGGATGTTCTAACTGGGCATGGTGGCACACGCCTTTAATCCTAGCACTGGGAGTCAGAGACAGATCTCTTGAGTTCAAGAGTTCCAGGATAACCATAGAGAAACCCTGTCTCTAAAAACAAAACAAAACAAAAGATAAAAGATGTTTCAAAAATATGCTTGCTTTGCATTTGCTTGGCTCAACTTGATAGGTGCTTAAATACCTATTAAGATTAAGGCCTTATGAAAAAACTACATGCTTAACAAAAAGTAATCACTGCCCTTCAGGAACTTACAGCCTATTAGAAATAAAATACTTAAGAGAGGTTTTACACGTAGGAGACTTTAAAAGTAAGTAAAATTAAATGCCATGGGTAAGGAGAATTACTCATGACTTGGCGATAATAGGAGATTATAGGAGGTTTCATGAAAAATAACACTTACAGTTGAACTTGAAGGACTGTCTACTGTATTATAACAAATTGTTCAATAGTGTGTACATTGTTATGAACTAGCCATATAGTTTATCTTGAAATAATCAAAATTGAATTTCTACTTTGCTTATTACAGTATAATTTTGTATTTTCCCCAGTTGAGAAGTGATTATTATGTTTATCTGTTTCTTCCAGGAAAACATTTAAAGTTGATGATATGTTATCAAAAGTAGAGAAAATGAAAGGAGAGCAAGAATCTCATAGGTAAGATAATCTGTCAGTTTACATTAAGTGGTGTACTTGAGGAAAGAGAGACAATTAGAGTGACCATTCCCCTAGTGATCACCACAAGATTGTTAGGAGTTTAAACAAAACCTTAGAATCAGTTGCTCCAGGTACACGTATGAGTCAGGAATTAATTTCTGTAGCATCTCTGGCAGAGATTCCTCAAGACTATTTGACCATCTCTAATGTTGGCAACTGTTTCCTAGGACATAAGTCATTGTTTATCTCTTACCAATTTCTGGCATTTTTAAATTAAATTCTTTAGTTTAGGTTTGGTCTTAATCTTACTGCTTCACTTGAGGAGAAGTGGCAACTAGAATTTATGGTACACATACTTTGTGCTAGGTGTTTCACAGTATTGTATTTCCCTTGAGTCAGTGGTTCGCAACCTTCCTAATGCTGTAGGAACCCTTTAATATAGTACCTCGTGTTGTGGTGACCCTCAACCATAAAATTATTTTGTTGCTACTTCATAACTATAATTTTACTACTGTTAAGATTTTTATTTATTTTTTGTTTTTTTGAGACAGAGTTTCTCTTTGTAGTCCTGGATGTCCTGGAACTCGCTGTGTAGGCCAAGCTGGCTTTGAACTCACAGAGATCTGCCTGCCTTTGCCTCCCAAGTGCTGGGATTAAAGGTGTGTGCCACCACTGCCTGGCCCAGCTATGAATCTTCATGTAAATATCTGTTTTCCAATGGTCATAGGTGACCCCTGTGAAAGGGCCGAAACCCAAAGAAAGGTTGAGAATTGCTGCTCTAAGTAATTACCCTTAATATGAAAGACGGACCCCCTTTTTCCATCTCCTTATTTATCTCTTAGTACAAACTATTCATAATTTTAGCTGGGCATGGTGGCAAATTCCTTTAATCCCAGAACTTGGGAGGCAGAGGCAAGCAGATCTCTGTGAATTCCAGGACAGCCTGCTCTACTAAATGAGGTTACAAAGAGAAACCCTGTCTTGAGAAACCAAAAAAGAAAAAATACTCATTTTTCCTTTTGAATATTCCAGGAACTAAGCTGCTGTTTATTTATTGACTGCTTTTAGGGAGAATGTAGAAACTGGGAATTCTGGATAACTCTCCATCCACCTATCCCTCAGCTTCTGTGTTAGAGATTGAATACAGGTTTTGTGAATGTTAGGCAAGTGCTCTAGTTAGCTATATATTCTGTCCCTTCAAAAAANCTTCTATATAGAAAAATTGTGGTGGTGTATTTAATTGTTCTCAAAGTTTTTGTTGTGGAGAAAGGGTCTTGCTTTATATATTCAGTCTGGCCTCACTCATGACCTCCTGCATTAGCCTCAAGTATAGAATAGGCATGTGCCATTTGATATCTTTCCAGTCAACATAGGATATTATCTTAGTTAGGACTTCTAGTGCTATGATAAAATACCATGACCCAAAGCATCTTGGGAAGGAAAGGATTTATTTTAGCTTAGTTCCACATCATAGTCCATCATTGAGGAAATCAGAGCAGGAAATCAAGAAGGGAAGGAACCTGAAAGCAGGAACTGAAGCAGAAGCTGTGGAGGAGTGCTGTTAACTGGTTTGCTCCCCAAGGCTTGCTCGGCCTGCTTTCACTCAGGTCACCAGCCCAGGGGTGGTACCATCCAGTGAGCTGGGCCCTCCCACATCAATCATCAATCAAGAAAATGCCCTATAGATAAATCTGGTGGGGACATTTCTGGATTGAGGTTCCCTCTTTCTTCCTTCCTTCTCTTCCTTCCTTCATTTATTCATTTGGTTTTTCAAGATATGGTTTTTCTGTATAGTGCTGGCTGTCTTGGACCTCACTCTGTAGACCAGGCTGGTCTCGAACTTAGAGACCCACCTGCCTCTGCCTCCCAAGAGTGCCGGGACTTCAGGCATGTGCCACCACGCCCAGTGGGGTTCCCTCTTCTGAGATGACCAGCTATGTCCAGTTGACATAAAACTTGCAAATACAGATAATATACTTGTGGTGATATTTTATTTGTCTTCCCTAATAAAATTTATCTGAGGGTCAGAGGAAAAACGGGGCTGCCACTAATAGAAAAACAATAGCCATGCAAGTTAGCACACGCCCTTAATCCATTTGGTTCTCTGTGACTCCAAGGTCACATGGGGAACTAGCAGTAGGAGGTGGTGGCACACGCCTTTAATCCCAGCATCAACCTTAGAGTTCTGAAGATCCATGCAGACAAGACAGGAAGTGATGTAGCTTGGGAGGAAAAAGCCAGGTGAGACAGGAAGTCTTTCTCTTTGCTCCGCTTTGCTCCTGGGAAGTAGAGGCAGCGTTGGTGAGTGGTGGCTTGCTCCTAATTCCTCTGATCTCTGTCAGATTTTCACCCTTATTTCTTGTTCCGCGTGTTTATTAATAAGACTGGTTAGAAGTTCTTCTTACATATACTTACTTTATGTTTTTTCATTTAGTGATTTTTAAATAAAGATCTTAATTCCCCCCACCTTTTTTTGTATAGCTTGTATTTTACCTGTGGCTTGAGTTCATTGGGCTTTGTTACTTAAATTATAAAAGCACATCTTTATTTATATTTTGCAATCTTGTATGATTGAAGTATAGTTTGTATTTCCATTTCTATCTAGGCCAGTTTAAACTTGTAAGTAACTTCTAGAAACTGAGATCCTAAATCTTTATCAAAGTTTGTGTAATGTGCAAGATAGAACTGAGAATATTCTCAGTGCCTCTACACTTAGTTTTTGCTTATATTTTTATTTCAGATGCTTATCTGGTCACTTGCCCTTGACAGAACTCTGGAGACCCTAAGGGATTTTTAATAATAATATGTGGTGGTAGTGCTACCCGCATGCCTACATCTCCTGCCTGTGTTAGTGCCTCATAGTCTAGTTAGAACCTGATCTGATGACCTAACTTTTTTCTTCTGATTCCTTTCATAATTTGCCGTCTAGTCATTTCAAGGTTATAAGAATAATGAGCCAATAAAAAAAATTTGATCTCGTTGGGCGGTGGTGGCGCATGCCTTTAATCCTAGGAAGAGGCAGTCAGATCTCTGATTTTGAGGCTAGCCTGGTCTACAGAGTGAGTTCCAGGACAGCCAGGGCTGTTACACAGAGAAAACCTGTCTTGAAAACGAAAAAAAAAAGTAAATTTGATCCCTTTGTCTTCCTTACCANAATTTAGTTTCATTGCTAATAAAAACCCTACTACTATCTCACTGTGACAATGTCTTTGATAAGTATAACAGCATTCTCTAAGAATGAATATTGTAAGGAATTGTGAATTGTATTGACATGAACTGGTCAGTTCTTTCTGATCAATTGCTCTCTGGTAATTTTCTTCCTTTTAACCCAGTGGTTTGAGCTGCAATTCATAGAAACATCAGTAGATTATATAAAATTCCCTTTTTAGACTTTATCTTTTTTATTCTCTATTTTCTTCAGTGTCTTAATTACTATAGCTGTATAAATCTAATTTTGTGTTTTGAAGTTGTCTTACTATGTAACTCTGAGTGGCCTAGAATGCACCATGTAGATCAGGCTGTTCTTGAACTTGTGTAGGTTCACTTGCCTCTGCTTCCTGAGAGCTGGGATGAAAGGCATGTGCCACCATGCCTGCCTGGCTATATGAAATTCTTGGAAGTCCTCAGACCAGGTCCTACAGACATGTATACACACCTGTACCACATACACTCAAAATTAGGAGCCCTGGCTGGCTAGTGAGCTTCAAGGCATTGCTCTGAACCCTAGTGCTAGAATTAAAGTATGTGCCTGGCTTTGTATGAGGGTGCTACAGGTCTGGACCCAGGTCCTCATGCCTGCATGTTAGTCAAGTCATCTCCCCAGCCTCTTGCCCACAGCTTTGAAAGACAAATTTTAGATCTTTAAGATCTAGTTGGGGGCTCAGTGGTTAAAGAACACTGGCTGTTCTTCCAAAAAACCCAGATTCAATTCCCAGGACCCACATGACAGCTCACAACTGTCTGTATCCTCAGCTGCAGGAGATTTGATACCCTCATACTGACATACATGCAGACAAAACACAAATGCACATAAAATAAAAATAAATAAATCATATGTTTTAAAAAAAAAAGATCTAGTTGGGTACAGCNAATTCATCATTAGATCCTCCAAGATTTATATGACATTGTCTCAATGTTGTTCCCTAAGGTACTAAGATTAATTTGAGAAAGTTTTTCAAGTTTCTCCTCAAACTCCCCAGTAGTGTATTTCAGTGCACTTTTCATCTCAGATTAACTGTAGTCTTACTGTAGTTTTAATNTATTACACAAAGTTATAGAAAGTATCTTAAATGCCAGTATGTAATGCTGGTACTATAAAACTATATAATCTGTTGTCAAGTTTGTTCTTAGAATAATGCAAGCCTTTGTTGTTCCGTGGTATTAATTAAAGTTAAAATCTTAAATCATATACAAGAGCATTTCTCTTCCATTTCTCTTCTCTGCATTATCACAGACATGAGGACCTCATTCAGTTTGATCACAGCTATGTCTGTTCAACCCTAGTAGTCTGTCTTCTGCAGGAATTCATGTTCTTTCCACACACACTTCCTAGAATTAGACTAGACCATTTCNGTGCCCACTGCATTTCATTTCCCAGAACTAAAGGGAATTTGCTAGATCCCNATGAATGTCACAGTACTGCAACCCAAAATCTAGTATAAATGCCTAAATCAGTTTTGATTTTTTTCGTTTGTTTTGTTTTGTTTTGTTTTTTTGAGATGGGGTATGCCCTGACTGTCCTGAAACTCACTTTGTAGACCATGTTGGCTTCAAACTCACAGAAATCTGCCTGCCTCTGCCTCGAATGCTGGTATTAAAGGTGTGGTCACCANNCCCAGTGTAGTTTTGAAATTTATAGCAAGTAAAAACAGAACCAAAATACTAACATTCATGTATGAAAACAAGTTGCTATTCCATGTTTTTTTCATACTTAAGTCTACAGCTGTCTTACACATTAGTTATAGAAACTTGTTAAAAGAAGAAATTATGGACAGAAAAAAGATCGTGAGTCATGTCATGGGTTTTACTCTTTTTTTTTTCTCTCTCTCTCTTTTTGGTTTTTCAAGATGATTTCTCTGTGTAGTCCTGGCTGTCCTGGGAATTGCTCTGTAGATCAGGCTGTTCTCAAGCTCACCTGCCTCCTGAGTGCTGGGTGCCTCCATGCCCTGCAGTTTTTGCTTTTCTAAGATGTTATTTTGTCACAATAGACGAGTTATTTTCATCTTAAAGTACAATGATAAAACTATCATTTATACAAATTATTTGGAAAAGTGGCGTCTTCAAAAGTAGCATACTTCAAAGCACCTAGCAAATTTTAGAGACTCACGAGGTCACACCTGCTTCCCAGGTTTCTCTGATGTGTCTCCTTGCTTTTTTTGGTGTGATTGTGTACACTTAAAACACATCGTTTTTTCTTCTTTGTAGAATGCCTAAAATGTCTTATGTCTTCTCAAACTATTAGTCTTGGTGTTGTAGTTTGAATTTGTGGGTTTTGACTAAGCAGTATGACTTAGTAAATAAATCTCATGCTGTTCTGTAGTTGTCCAACCTAGATTCCCAGGGATTTCCTATGTAGCAATTCTACTGGTTATAGGATTCTCTAGTCAAAAATCTTCATTTGTAACTGCATATCCGTGGACAAGCACATCATATAAAAATTTGAAAGTTGAAGTTTCTTCTAAAGGTCTCTCCTAGGGTCAGATNAGAAGTAAAATGTCTTCTGTCTTCCCATTACCCTATTCCATTCTTGATTTAGTGGATAAATCCCCAGGAAAGTTACCTGAATAGAATTCTTTTAAAATTATTTGAGA